>OV049865.1:4270000-4870000 GCA_920104075.1 Melanargia galathea
ACCAAATCACTTACCTTACAGCCAACAGCACCACACCCTCTTTCCACAATTCACTAAATATCATCATCAGACGCCAATACACCCTCTACACAATGACCCATCATAGTGGGCTATCGCGATGACCCATTGTGTAAAGTAGGCGTTAGACACGTTTTGATACTCTAAGTATATCAACGTGTCAAAGTCAAAGTCAAAGTCAAAGTTAAAGTCAAATAAACTTTATTCAAAATTGGTACACTTTTTGAATATCAATTTAAGAACAATGAGTAATTACTTAGGTACTTACGAAAACTTAAAACTAAAACTACGAGAATTCTGAACGCGCCCTGGTCTAAGAAGAGCCCATAACAAACAAAGCCGGGGTTTTTTTATCATTACCATCTTACAATAAAACAGCCTTACAAATTATTTGAACTGTTGGCTTTTAGAGCAATCTAAGTCCATGGTTTTGTCATTAAACTAATCTAGTACGCTGTTATAAGATTTTTTAAGTAATTTGCGTTTTATACAAACCTTGAACTTATTGAGGAGAGACATGTAGAAGTATAAATTAAAAATTTTAAAAACCCCCGTCATTCGCCATTTTGTGGCGGTGGCCATCTTGGATGTGCATAGAGCTATTTTATTAGTCAAGCCCTTTCATTTGATATCCATATTAAGGGACTTGTGAGAAAAAATGTAATCCGCCATTTTGTAGCGGCGGCCATCTTAGATCGATTTTCATCAAACATAGCTAACAACACTCTCGACTAATTCACCTTTCAAACAAAAAAAACCGCATTCAAATCGGTTCACCCGTTTGAGTGCTTCAGGGAAACAGCCAGACACACACACACACATACACACACAGACACGTCAAACTTATAACACCCCGTCGTTTTTGCGTCGGGGGTTAAAAATGTCCTCTGGCAACGTGCAAAGTCGTATTAAGTATACCGAGGAAGACCGGTTGTTAAGTACCTACTATGGCCTATTACGGATCTTATTTCCCCTGAGATTGAGATCTTACAAAGTGCACAAACGCCTTGAAACGGTTATTTTATACTAGTTTGTAGCGATCTTCCTTTTTCTTGTGAATAAATCTTAATTTAAATGTGAAAAAAGTTTGTTCCGGGGCCGTTCTTTGCCAGGTATTTCCATTTTATAGCGGCTAATTCGATTTAACGCCCAGGTACAGAGCTCGGGCTATTTAGCAGCAGTTTCTTATTGGATTAGCGAAAGCTGCATTCAGAGAAAGTTTTTACTTGTGTTTATTTTTTCGTTGGATATCGTGGTAAAAGAATATCTAGCATATTTTTTCGACAAACGTAAAGGTGCGTTAATATGTTTTTAGCATTCTATTTTTATAAAGCCAAGTACTGTAACCAGATGAGAAGATGATTGCTGGGCAAAATTCGAACCAAAAGATTAAATAACTGTTGCCCGAACCCAATATTAATGGAGGGACTGATAGAAATACGGTGGCCAGTCTCACCGGAATCTAACTAACTACGTAGGAAATTTTATAATATTATAATAGAGAGTACACAAGTGTGTACACAGGTGAACTCTCTATTCCCTCACTCTCATAGTCCAATGGGACGCGAATGCGACACGACCGGAGACAGATCAGGCGCAGGACCGACGGCCTTACGTGCTCTCCGAGACACTGGAGTGTATCTAACACCATCAACTTCCGATTCGCAATACCTAACAATTTTTAACCCGACCCGGGAATCGTACTCAGGACCTCGTGATTCGTAGTCGACCACACCAACCACTGGACCACCGAGGTAGTATTAAAACAGTATTAACTCAATATTATAACAACACTATGAATCTTCTCCATTAAGGTTAACATTTATTTTTGTCAAATAAGGCAACATCGGTTTTGTCTCCAGAATATTAGGCGAAGATTTAGGAAAGTTGTCGAAGTAAAATTATTACCACCGAAGCGTTCACCGATAATAATATCATTTCATAATCTTCATATCAAATTTCCTCCAAAGGGCGACATCGCTGTCTCGTATTAAAAAAGTTAGCAATTCATTTGAAAGCAAAGCATTTGAAATTCAAATGGGGATAGCTGGAAAATCGACGTGAGCGGTCTTTTAGATTTTTCGAAGGAAATATCATATAAGGTTTACTTTTAGTTTTTACCCATAATTCAAAAATTCAACTAGAGTTTGTGCTTCGAAAAATGATAAACTGGTCAGTACGTATCAAAATATGCATAAATACCACAATGTGTAAGTGGTAATAGCACTAATAGCTCAGTGGTTAAGACTTTGGCCTCCCTATCGAGTAGGTCGAGTTCGATCCCCAGTATGATGAATTGTTGAGACAGAGCGTGGTAAGCAATTATACAATAAGTTAGTTTGCATAGAAGAACTGCCTCGTTGGTCTAGTGGTTAGCATATTCAACTGCAGATCACGAGGTCCCAGGTTCGATTTCCGGGTCGGGCAAATTATTATTAGGTATTGGGTTTTTCATCAAGAAATTCTCTGTACCAGCCCGGAGGTGGTAGTTGGCGGTGTCTCACCCTCGTGCCTCGGAGAGCACGTTAAATGGAGAGCAGTGGGTCCCGGTTATTACCACTATCATGTGACAACAGTCGTTAAACCCCGTCAACCCGCATCGGAGCAGCGTGGCGGGTCTAAGCTCTAAATCCCTCTCTCCTAGACAGAGAGGCTTGTGCCCATTAGTGGGACATAAAAAGGCTTTAATGGTGGTCGTGGTGGAGTTCGATCGCCAGTAGGTACGTACTTCAAATTTTTTGGAGTTATGAGCGTTTTAAGCAGTTCGTCAGCAATTTATCATTTACTTTATATTAGTTTGCATGATTGAAACCTGAACAGTTTGTCATAAATTTGATTGTTTATAAGTTTGCACAGAAGCCTGCTCAGGTTGACATAAACCTGATTGTTTATAAGTTTGCACAGAAGCCTGCTCAGTTTGACATAAACCTGATCGTTCATAAGTTTGCACAGTAGCCTGCACAGTTTGTCATAAGCCTGATTGTTCATAAGCGGCTCGATTGTTAGGTACACAGCTGTACCTGTACCTGTAATGTACATCATGTTGAGTAGATAGAGTAGAGTATGTAACGCAGAATTTATGCGATGTAGGTAAGTAAGGCCGCTTCCCAGCGACTGCAAAGGTGGAGGGGTCGGTGAGTGGGACATAAATATCGGCTGCGTCGTTAATGGAGCCGGGCTATTTACAGTAATACATTTTACTTACCTTGCTTCCTTACCGTGTATATCTACATACCTGACGTAGGTATACGAGTATATCTTTTTTACTATAATTACCTACTATCATTCGCCCGCAACTTAGTCCAAGGCTAATTAGATTTTTGAAAATCTCGCGAATCAACATAAACACTGCGACCAAATTATTATTATTGTATTGCTAGTATTAATATGTGTTCTGTGATATTTTCACCTTCACAAGTATAAATTAAAAATAACCCCCGACATTCGCCATTTTGTGGTGGCGGCCATCTTGAATTTGCATAGTGCTATTCTACTAGTCAAGCCTTTTCATTTGATACCCATATTGAGGGCGTTGTTATAAAATATGTAATCCGCCATTTTGTAGCGGCGGCCATCTTGGATTGGACACACACACACACACACACACACACACACACACACACACACACACACACACACACACACATACACACACACACACTCACTCACACACACACACACACACTCACTCACACACACACTCACTCACACACACACAGACACGTCAAACTTATAACACCCCGTCGTTTTTGCGTCGGGGGTTAAAAATAGTAAACGAAAAGTGCTTAGTCTCACTTTGAACTGCTCGAAAACCTTACTTAATACTGATACTGATACTGATCGAAACACAATGACTTCAGAGTAAAATAAACCTACACTAGCTTATTTAAGGTTTGAGTTCGCCAATACATTCAAAATTCGAAAACAGCCAGCGCCCCAAGCAGAAATTTGTAAAATAAATATTCGAAGAATTGAATTACGACTTCAAAATAAGAGTTTTTGGGTTTATTTTGTATTACATATTACAGTTTCTCGATACGTAGTATTTGGTAAAGTTTTGGAGGTGCGCAAACTCAGGATACTTATACAGTTCGTAGGTATAGGAGCGTATAAAATCCCTTTGTCACATAGCAAATATTAATTTAGCCGTGAAACCCTGAAATATTAATACAACTGAGGGTGCAATTTTAAATTTGGCCAGACCGTAAGGGCGCGTAATAATCCCCGAGTACCCGGCATCCAATAAGCGCGTGCCGTGAAATTTATGTTCCGAAATTAATATTCAGAGGGAGCCGTCGACAGCTAGCCATCAGTCCACTTCATTGGAACGAGACATGCGGACTCCCGTTACATTGCTTGCTGTATCGGGGACTGTTCACATTTATACGCATACAATAGAAAAGTTTTTGACGTGATATCGTCTTATAAATCGATGAACACCGGCTATATTCACGAAAAAGCATGTCTCATTGTCACGTACCGCGGAACGTAGCGCGTAGCACGTAGCACGTAGCGCGGAACGTAGCATGAAACGCGGAACTAAGTGTTCGGCTTGTGACAGATCTATCTCTCTTTGTTTTCTTAAGACGTTATCACGTAAAATTATTGCCCGTAAATTGACTTTACAGACAACCAATTTTTATTAATAATTTCACTTCTTATTTTACATTATTTACATAATACATCGCATTAGTAAACTAATAACTACCCATGAATAAAATAAAGAGTAAGTTTGTTTTTACAAAAATAAACATTTAAAGTGCTTTTGAATCGTCAATTTAATTCCACCGAGAAGAACCAGCGAGAAACTCGACGGTTGCTCTTTTTTAAATAGTAAAAAACACGAATAGCAATTTTTTTTATGCATGATATTTTTCATGATAACTCAACACAGACTGCAGAAAGAGTCTTTGATTATTATGTAGGTACTGAAGTTTGCTCCAAATATTATATATTTTACATACCTATTATAACCTGGATAAAATTTGTGTAACTTCCTCCAGTTTGAATATCCTTTCCCTAAATAAAATTTTCTTTCCCGTTATCCTTTATAGATACTTCCTCACGCAGGTACTTAACACGAACGTAGTAAATATAATTACAGCTATGTACTTTAGCAAATCTTTGGTTAATTTTTAATTTTAGATATTTATAGTAGATAGGTAGGTACACTTAAAAATGTATGTCTAGATCCACATTAACGCCATACAGAAATAGATCAATGAAGCTGTAAGGTAAAACAAATAAAACGTGCAAGGCATCGACATAGATTCGTGTCTCGCAACTTTAAGGTTTACACACAGACAAGTGTGTATCGTCCCCCATTAGGACCAGCGCGGCACTAAGCGATGTAGACAGAACTACCTTATTAAAGTCTAGCGGTTATCCACGGCTCTTTGTTCCACGGGAGAAATATTGTTCGCGCAATTCTCTCGCAACCTTCGCGTTTCTGTGAATCGGACAGAGAGAAATATCACAAACAAGTATCTATTTTATTTTGTGAACTTTAATTATTTTATTGATACAGTGGTACTTTTTACACGCTTTATATTAGCTTCACCGGTATGTATGTTTGTAACCGACTCCTTTGACCGCGATTTTGACCCACTTTAAACGGTCAGATATCATTCAAACTTTGTAGATTTATCGAGGACCGATGACAATACACTAATTTGATAAGATTATTCCATTATTCAATTTGCAAAATAAGATTTTTGTTAAATTATTATTTCGTTGAGTAAGCAACGGAACGAGTTGTTTTGGGCGTATTCGGCGGAGTTTGGTTGGGATTTTCGAATAAATGTGTCAACTGTCGGGGGATTGACACACGGAGGTGAATTGACATGGACTTTTGAAAAAAAAAGCTTGTCAAAAGATATCGCTCAGGCGTTGAATCAACCTAAATCCAACACGTTTCGAAAGAAATCCGCTCATATCTGAACTACGTGTGTTTATTTAAGTGTGATTATGCGGTGATTCGTCGTAATCTATGAAATCTATCAAGCGTAACTCGAGTCTTATTTCCGTAATTTACGATGGACGAAGAGCTGATACAACCATCAATGATCGCCCACGGTAACGAGATGACACCTTCGGCCCTCCGTTACAGAAGTGGGACGCAACCGATATGAAAATCGGTGTGAATCAATTAATCGGCTATGACAATACAAAATGGCGCTTAGGTACTCATGGAACAGCAAAACCGTAACTGCGGCATTGGTCGAGGCAATGAAAGCGCCGTCTACTAGCAAAGATATCCAGCTACCTGAGTTTAGTCCGAATAAGAACAAAGTGGACGCTCGCGCATGGGTTACGACCGCGGATATGTGCATCACAGATCCAGATTTGCAAGGAGCTTCTCATAATGGCTTTGAGTCGTGCGCTTATAGAACAGGCTTTGCAGGCAGGCAGACCAACTTGAAGCAGTTTCTGGTTAGGAAATATCAAGACTTCTCAATAAAGCAAATCGGTTGTGTGTTTCCGATGTGGTGAGCGGGCACACATATCGACCCAGTTTTCGTCGTTGATCGACGGCGTTGGCAACAGCAGAGTCGGCGGTGGTGTGATCCAACAGCCGGTGTTAGTTGCGCTCTCATTAAAGAAAGTATTGCGCATAGTTTACCGGCTGTGCGTTATAATAAAGTGGTTAATATTTCCTACCGCTATTGGAAATTCGAGTGGTAATAGTAATATTTGCTAATTTTACGTGAGGTTACGATAGATGCACCTACAGTCGACTCTCGATAATTTGACACTCGTTAATTTGAATCTTTTGATAATTTGAACTTTTTTCCCAGTCCCTTGAAAAACACTCGATAAATTGAATAAAATCAATACTAAGTAATTGGTCCACTAGGTAATTTGAAGTTAAATCTTGCCCGCCAACATTCAATAATTTGAAGTCCGGGCTTCCGTACTCTCTATAATTTGAAGTGTTTATCATGCACAGACCTATCGATTGTTTACATAAATGAGATAATGAGACAAGAGTCATTTGCAGTTCATATTTCAGTCTTTCTTCAAATGTTAAAGTGAGTGAGAAGTGACGGTTAGGTACCTACTTCTCATCTCTCACCACTATCGAAAATTAATTGGACAATGATAGACTGAAGGCTTAACTCTTATTTTGAACTCTTGGTAATGTGATATTTTTCTTTATCCCTTGAGTTTCAAATTATTGAAAGTCGACTGTAGTTTACAAATTTTGTTTCACGTTATAGGTATTAGAAGAGTTTTTGCGTTTTGAAAATATTACTCGTGATATTTTGATATAATACTCCTTTGTCATCGTTGCCAACTTTGAATAAGTTGACTATTATATTGAACTAGTGGACCCGGCAGACTTCGTCCTGCCCGGTGACATACCGACATCAGCGCCGCCTACCGAGACCCGGTAGGTTACCTTTACCTACCCGGTAATTGTGTTTTCAATCCATCCAGGAACCCATTGAAATATACACACAAAATTTCATCCAAATTGATTCAGCCGTTTATGAGGAGTTAGGTGACAAACACACGTACAGAAGAATAATAATATATGTAGGTACGGGTGAGAGAGTTTACCGTATCCACGCGACGGCATGTTTGACAGTTACGAAACCCGTGAACATTTTATATGGGAAAATGTTTTTACACGCTTTATATTAGCTTCACCTGTATGTATGTTTGTAACCGACTTCTTTGAACGCGATTTTGACCCACTTTAAACGGTCAGATTTCATTCAAACTTTGTAGATTTATCGAGGACCGATGACAATACACTAATTTGATAAGATTATTAATTTCATTATTCAATTTGGAAAATAAGATTTTGTGTTCATTTATCAAAAGTCGTCGGTAAGGAAAAACAATAAAGATTCAAAATCGCACGGTAACTAACTGTAACTAAGGTAAACAGAATAGATGTCACACACAACTAAAATCTAAGCACAAAACTAAATAATAGTTTAAAAAAACTAAAAAACACGCTTTAGAAAACCAAACTAAAAAATAGAAAATAAATTTTAATAAATATAAATTAATAATAGTGTGCATATGAAAAAATGTATTTTATTTAAAAAAAGCGTGGGGTGATTTTAAGATATTATCGAAATGATATCCTCTATACACCCATGCACCCCACGTTTTTTTTAAATAAAATACATTTTTTCATATGCACACTATTATTAATTTATATTTATTAAAATTTATTTTCTATTTTTTAGTTTGGTTTTCTAAAGCGTGTTTTTTAGTTTTTTTAAACTATTATTTATTCGTTTGTGGTCCAATTTCCATATTTTTATTGATTAAAATTCGAAGTCAAGACAAAAAACGGGCGTCTCATTTATTTATAATCCATGGACATAGATTGCTCTAAAAGCCAACGGTTCAAATATTTTTTATGGCTATACCATATTGTAAGATGGTGATAATAAAAAAAAACCCGGCTGAGTTTGTTATGGGCTCTTCTCAGACCAGGGCGCGTTTGGAACCCTCGTACTTTTAGTTTTAAGTTTCCGTCAGTAATTATCACCATTGCCTGTTCCTAAATTAGCGTTCAAAAAGTGTACAGTGTACCAATTTTGGATAAAGTTTATTTGATTTGATTTGAAACAAGTATAAATTAAAAATTTTAAACCCCTGACGTTCGCCATTTTGTAGCGGCGCCATCTTGGATTTGCATAGTGATATTCTACTAGTCAAGCCCTTTTATTTGATACCCATATTAAGGAGTTGTAAAAAAATATGTAATCCGCCATTTTGTAGCGGCGGCCATCTTGGACCGATTTTATTCAAACATAGCTAACAACACTCTTGACTAATTCACCTTTCAAACAAAAAAAACCGCATTCAAATCGGTCCACCCGTTTGAGCGCCACAGGGGAACAGACAGACACACACACACACACACACACACACACACACACACACACACACACACACACACACACACACACACACACACACACACACACACACACACACACACACACACACACACACACAGACACGTCAAACTTATAACACCCCGTCGTTTTGCGTCAGGGGTTAAAATAAGGAAGCAATTTAATTTTTACTGTGAAATGTAAACTACAGTTGTCTAGTAGGTATCAGTTTACTGTTGAATGCATGTGTGTAGAGTTGACATTGATCCAGTGTTCAACTAATGGAGGCCCCAGCTATTCGCAGTAAAAGATGTTACGCCACAGCTTACATTATAGGCACTATGACGCCGCTATAGGCACTTCGACAACGCTACAAGCACTCTAACTACCTACTTCTCTACCTCTCTTTAGTTCCAGTACTTTGCTTCGGAAGTGAGTCTGGGATTTCATCACCAGTTGTTATTTTTAATCCCCGACGCAAAAACGGAATGTTATAAGTTTGAAGTGTGTGTGTGTGTGTGTGTGTGTTTTCACGCTCGAGTTTAGTCTGTGTTTTGATTTCATTACATCAACTTCAACCGTATGTGAAAGTAAATAAAGCTTAGTTTAAGTTGTTATCGTTAGAAGATGCTGCGCTTCGGCTCCGCCAGTATTATTTGTAACTTCCAAAGCATAGATAAATACACCCAGACAGACCAGTGGGTCCTAACAGAAAATGGTTGCCAACGAATTAGTTCGATATACATTGCTGTTTTAATGTGTGAAATGAAATCACTGTTTATATTTCACACAGTAAAGCAGCAATGTATATCGAACTTATTCGATGGCTATAATTTTCAGTTGGTAACTAAGTTAGAGAATAGCCCACCAGACCTGTGGCGGTAACAGAAAACAGAAAAACAAGTGATTATCATATGATAGTGATTATCACATAGTGATCAAATAACTGTGTCACTAGGAGTACCAAACAGGACACAATCTACTTATGTCCTAGCCAATATTGGAAGAGTTTAAAAATCAGATGTGATATCTCAGAATCAAACCATCTAACTATATTGCCACACACATTATAAAATCGTTTCGAAATTAAACCCTATAAACCTTTATTTAGTTAATGTGCAGAAAGAAGATTATAGTATGTCCACTAACCAGTGTAGCATTGTGGTACACTGTGACAAATGAGAAACAGCGACAAAACAAAGCAAAACGTTACAAGAACTGGAGGACACTGTCCCCAAAGCTTTGGTCAAACATTCCATTAATCAGTTGAATAATAAATCACTAATCAACTGTTACTCTCGGGTCGCAAAAGTTACCATCAATTCACAAAATTCGGTTGGGCGACCAGCACATGACATGGGCTATGCGTAAGCGACCGTTCATTTATTAATTAACTGTGCAATGGATCTATTTGTATGAAGTGATAGAAGAGGTTAAGATTCAACTACGTATATCTTATTATTATTTGAGGACAGTCTGTAATAAATATACATATAATAAAATCGTAGACATGCCGTATCTGTACATTAAAGATTTTTGCAAAATAATAACTGGGGGATGTTAGGGATAAGTAATAGAACGTAAAAACGTTATTTTTGAAATTTTTGTATGTTTGTCTGTGTGTTTGTGCGCGCATCACGCAATAAATACTGAATGAATTGAAATGAAACTTGGCATGATTTAAGTTCATACTACGGAATAACATGTAGGATACTTTTAATCCCGAAATTCAGCACGATTCCCTTGGGAGAGCGGATGAAAGTTAAAATGTGTACTTAGCTGTAATTCATTAACGCGCGTGGTCCAATTTCATTCATTCTTTTTTTGTTAGAAAGGAGATACTTTAAAGATTACCGGCTGATTGAAAATCGAATCTGAAAGGCTGAATCAATTTTGATGGGACTTTCACTGGCGGATATTTACATTTTGATCTGCCTAAACATCCGTCAGAGAACTTTTAACAGTTTTTAGCAAGGTATGATCTCAAAGGAGGTTAAAACAAAATTATTCCCACGAGATTTTTAAAAACGCAAACGAAGTCGCGGGTATCTGCTTCTACATAATAAAATATAATAGTTCTTTATTAAAAGTTATAACCTAATTTTACAATAATTGTCAGTAAATATACAATTATAGAAACTAAAATAAAGTACCTACAACTAATATAAATGAATCTACTATAATTAAATATAGGCACAATGTTCCAAAGTACCTCATTAATTATAAACCATGAAGACGTATCGGAAGTAAAAAGCTTCCCACTGGTAAATTAAAAATCCTGAAAACGATTTATCATTAGAAATCTAACTCATACATTTATTTTGACGGCGATATTTAGGAAGGTGAGATGATAGCCTCGCATCACGAGTGGAACGTCGCCTTCAAGATTTAAGATAATGAAAATTCAGAAGACATGAAAGATAATTGTCAGGGGAGTCTTTTTAATAAATGCGAGTAAAAGAAGGAATGAGACTGCGACGATTAAAACTTAATTGTGTTGACTCGTAATTTTTGAAGGTCTCTATTAAGAGAGTATTGAATTTCTTAGTACATAAAGCTCGTCGCTTTATTATGTGATGAACAAACAGACGATTATTATTAGAAGAAGTTTCTATTGAAATGGCACCTGCTTTGAAATGTATGTTAATTAAAATATTATACATTATACATATTAAATAAGGTCGATTAAGTGACGGTTATAAATTAAACGATTAAGGTTAAGTAAGTATGTGAAACTTGCCCAGAAAGAAAATTGGGTTGCATAAGTTAATGTTCGTACCTCTGAGGTTTAGATCAATCTTGACCAAAAATTTAATAACATCTTATTAACTAGTTTAAGCTGTGATAGCCTAGTGGTTAGGACGACCGACTTCTAATCGGAGGTCGTGGGTTCGATCCCGGGCACGCACCTCTAACTTTTCGGAGTTATGTTCGTTTTAAGTATTTAAATATCACTTGCTTTAACGGTGAAGGAAAACATCGTGAGGCGCCTGAGAGTTTTCCATAACGTTCTCAAAGGTGTGTGAAGTCTGCCAATCCGCTTGGCCAGCGTGGTAGACTATGGCCAAAACCCTTCTCATTCTGAGAGGAGACTCGTGCTCTGTAGTGAGCCGGTAATGGGTTGATCATGATGATGATGATGATGATAAACTAGTTTAACTTTAATTGTCTACCCTAACCGGCTAATATGAAGTAGGTATTAGGATTCTAACAAGTATAAATTAAAAATTTGAAAAACCCCGACATTCACCATTTTGTGGTGGCGGCCATCTTGAATTTGTATAGTGCTATTCTACTACTTAAGACCTTTAATTTGATATTCATATTGAGGGAGTTGTGACAAAATATGTAATCCGCCATTTTGTGGCGCCGGCGGCCATCTTGAACCGATTTTCATCAAACAACCTAAGAACACTCCCAACTAATTCACCTTTCAAACAAAAAAAAACCGCATTCAAATTGGTTCAATCAACAGACACACACACACACACACAAACATGTCAAACTTATAACACCCCGTCGTTTTTGCGTCGGGGGTTAAAAAAGCCATTTAGTTTAGCTCCCATCCAGCAAACTCAATAATACATTTACGATAACAACAGCGTGTCTACTTAGGAGTATGACCCTGGTCGCGCGCGGAATGTTGTTTTCCCACTTATGAATATTAATGCCTGGGGATTTTTCCCATTATCTTTCAGCCACCGAAGGACGATTGTGGTGGAATATATTTCAAAACTTTTCACCTTCCACTAAGTGATTTAGTAGACGTCGGGGTTCGTTCACACTGAGCGTGCTCATTTATTTAATGTGGTGAATAATGTTGGGTAATAACATTTGAATAGTCAGCCGTATTCTATCACCGGTGTTACTCAAATTTTTGTTATTATTTGGGAGGGTAAGATATTACAGTATTTTTAGACAATATTATCATATTTACCAGTTTGTTTAAATCAATGTAACATATTAATATGATACTATTTTATATACTAGACAATAATGTTATTGTCAGCGATAATGTTAGATATGCATGTGGAGAAAAAAAAGCGCAAAAGAAGACTAAAGAAAAGATGGATGGAGTGTTTAGAGGATATGCGTGTAAAAGGAGTGATTGATGCGTTGACATAATATAACTGACAGAAGTGAGTGGAAGAAGAAGACGTTTGTGCCGATCCCACATAGCGTGCCGACATGACACCGCATAGGGATAGAAGAAGACACCTTAAGAAGAAGAGATCATGAGTGATAATTTAATGGATGTTATCGTTATAAGAGCATAACAGAATAGCTGGTCTCACGAGGATGTACGCCAAAGTATGAACGACTAGTTTCGGGCCTTTTCACGAGCAATGTTCACGCGACGAGGTGCAGGGGGGTTATTCTGTAACTTAGTTACCAACTGAAAATAGTTGATAACGAATAAATTTGATATACATTGCTGCTTTACTGTGGGAAATTATAAAGTGTTTTCATAATTTCACACGGTAAAGCAGCAATGTATATCGAACTAAATAGTTGGCAACTATTTTCAGTTGCTAACTAAGTTACAGAATAACCCCCCAGGTCTTACTACGGGCAGCGCAGACCTCTGCCTGTCGACGGTGCCAGTGAAAAAAGACTAGCAAGATTTACTTCTCCCTCAATCTCAGCTCCTTTCACAGCGCGCTTGGTGGACAGTAGCCCGCGCTGCCCATGTTATGACCTCATCCCGACCGCACAGTCCATTAATCTGCGAACTCTATCTAAGAGTTTGAATTTCGAAGTGAAGCCCTGTGGTGCTATTCTCTAACTTAGTTACCAACTGAAAATGGTTGCCAACGAATCAGTTCGATGTACATTGCTGCTTTACTGTGTGAAAAATATAAACAGTGATTTCATTTCACACATTAAAACAGCAATGTATATCGAACTAATTCGTTGGCAACTATTTTCAGTTTGTAACTAAGTTACAGAATAACCCTGCTGAGTGGCCTGTATTATTGTCCTCCATCTAAGACTCAGTTAAACTTATTAGACAATTGTCAGTGACCAAAATAACCAAGAATACCCAAGAAAGACAAGTATAAATTAAAAATTTAAAAAAACCCCCGACATTCGCCATTTTATGTCGGCAGCCATCTTGGATTTGCATAGTGCTATTCTACTAGTCAAGCCCTTTCATTTGATACCCATATTAAAGGATTTGTGAAAAAATATGTAATCCGCCATTTTGTAGCGGCGGCCATCTTGGTTCGATTTTCATCAAACATAGCTAACAACACTCTCGACAAATTCACCTTTCAAACAAAAAAACCGCATTCAAATCGGTCCACCCGTTTCAGCGCCAGGGGAACAGACAGACACACACACACATACACAGACACGTCAAACTTATAACACCCCGTCGTTTTTGCGTCGGGGGTTAAAAAGTAGTGGAGTTGCTAAGCTCAGCTATATCTTTTAACGATAATCATGCCCGAAACAGTAGTTAAAGAAAACATAATTTTCTCAAAATTCTCTTACTTACTTACGCATAATTGTAGAGTATTATTAGCAAGCGAGGGGGCGTATTAAACTAAATTTAAATATCATTAAGCGAATTGCGGTCTACGTAGTGGAGTTCTGGAACAAAGCTGTAAGGATCAGTCAAGTTTAACAATGATTAGTTAGTTTAATGAAAGCGGTGTGTTTGATGTTTGCTCGGCGCGGGCCCCGCCGTTCCACGGCCTCTTAACATCGCCAACTTTAACCGAAATGTTAGTTTTAACTTTTAACGATATCTTTAAAGTTGTAGTTAGCGGAATGGCAGGATCAGTGAGTAAGGAAGGATCTTGTGTACTCGACTGAATTACCTAATATTTTAAATGTGAAAGTGTGTCTGTCTGTCTATTGATCATATTAAACGGGAACAAGGTGATATAAAGGGTAAAGTATTTTACGGCAATTCCATCGTAAGCACTCAGCTATGAATCATCCATTCTATCAACTATCAATCAGCTATTTCACGAACTACCCACTTGTTTTATATTATTTTATACTACCTAGTACCTACATATTGCAACATATTTTTTAATCAGTTAATTAGAGTAGTTATATTTCATGCTCTTTCCATTGTAAACCATTGTATCTAGATGTACCTAAGTTAACTGAGGGATTCGCAGTGCTCAGACAAGCCTAACATTAGCGCTTACGAGCACGAAGTAATCAATGTAAAAATATTAATATGTAAGTATTGTAAATAAAATAAATAAATAAAAAAAAATAATTAAAAAATGAATGAAAAACTATTTTTTCTTGACAGCCAAAGCGAGTAACGATTTTTTTTCTACTCACAGTAGACTGAGTGACTCTGAGTATAGACTAAAATGAGAAAAGCTAACAATATACTTAAGTACATAATTATAAATCTATCAACATATTTTGCTTACTTTATATTAGTGTCCGAAGCTTTCTATTTTCAGCTTGCAGAAACAATGTAACGTAATGGTTTGGTTGGACGTTTCTGAAGTCTGAACTACTAAGATCCAGTTGTATGTACGTAGGCAAATTTTTCTTTCATCATCATGATCATGATCAACCCATTACCGGCTCACTACAGAGCACGGGTCTCCTCTCAGAGTGAGAAGGGTTTTGGCCATAGTCTACCACGCTGGCCAAGCGGATTGGCAGACTTCACACACCTTTGAGAACGTTATGGAGAACTCTCAGGCATGCAGGTTTCCTCACGATGTTTTCCTTCACCGTTAAAGCAAGTGATATTTAAATACTTAAAACGCACATAACTCCGAAAAGTTAGAGGTGCGTGCCCCGGGATCGAACCCACGACCTCCGATTAGAAGTCGGTCGTCCTAACCACTAGGCTATCACAGCTTATTTTTCTTTTATGGTAACTAAACTTCTACCGCTTGACATGCCCTACCGCCTACGAGGCGTGTAGTGGTGTAAATGGCCTTAATTAATTTTTATTTTCGAGATAAGTAGTAATTAGTGTACATTTCTACAAATGAAAGCATTACAAGTGCTCTCAGAATAGAGATATGAGTAGACTTTATGAGAAGGCGAAATTGCTAAAGATTCATTAATAAAATCCTTTAAAGTTAAACCTTAATACCCATACAAATATCAAAAACTAATTCAAAATTAAAGCATCACAAGTCCGTATAACTTAATTACATTAAAACTCACAATTATAAGGGTATTACGCGACGAAACACGCGGGCCATAAACGATTACAGCTTTATTCATAATTAGAGTGAAGATTCTGGTAATCTTGGTTGAGAGTTGAGGGAACACGTCAAGCAATTTGTGTAAAATTAAATGTACACCGTAAAGACCGTGTTTCGCATTTCACTGGAACACCGCAGTTGATAATTGGACTACGGTCGTATAACATTGGCAATGCGAGGCGATTATCACACTATAATATTATGAAGGCGAAAGTTTGTATGTTTGTTATTCTTTCACGCAAAAACTAATGAACGGATTTGGCTAAAATTTGGAACGGAGATAGATTTTACCCTAGATTAACACATAGGCAACTTTTTATTCCGAAAAATTATAGAGTTCCCAAGGGATTTTTAAAATCTAGCTAATATGACTGGCCCGTTGGCGCGGTTGTCAGTGACCCTGCCTACCTCTCCCGGGTCGCGGGTTCGATTCCCGTCCCGAGTCTGGGTGTATTTATGTAAGTATATAAGTATGTATTAGGTATGTATTTATACATTTATTAAATATTTATATGTGTAATATATGTAAATATATATATCAGTCGGTTGTTACCTACATATAACACAGGCATTAAGTTGCCTACTTTAGGAACAGCCGACCGTGTGTGTATGTGTGTATATTTATTTATTTATTATTTATTTAATATTATAAATGCGAAAGTGCATTTGTTCGTTTGTGACGCTTTCATGCCTAAACCACTGAACCGAATGACGAAGTTTTGTACAGAGATAGACTACACCTTAGAAAAGGACATAGGCTTCTTTTATCCCGGAAAATTATAGAGTTTCCGCGGGGTTTGTTTCTTAATATTATTTGTCTCGGTTTACACTAGTTTCCGTTTTCCTGCTGCTTGACGACTCTTGTAATTTTACTTTATCTCTTGCCAAGGCTATTCTAGAATCCTAATTGGGCGTAGTTCATGAGGAAAGCTGGTCGTACTTAGAATACAACTACTTTGAAGTGTCATGGGTACCTGACAAAAGTGAAACTGTTCTCTTTCTCGTCCACTAATAAAATTTATTAGTGGACGAGAAAGAGAACAGTTAATAAACAACTAGTTTTTGCCCGCGACTTCGTTCGTTTGGCGTGGACTTAAGATTTTTTTTTAAATCCCACCAGAACATTTTTTTTACCGTGATGAAAAGTATGCTATAAAAGTATACATTGGTCTTAAAATATACATGCATGATTATTTTAATAACCCATGCGTGATTATTTTGGTACAATATAGCATCGTACTCTCTTGCCATAGAGAGATGTCCTAAACCAAGACATACTCAAAGAGATCCGGCGGTAATTGTGTACATGTGAAAATGCTTGGTATTATTTTATTTGATGGCAAATTACTGCAAGTTTTACAACTTCGGTAAACACTTTTATCGGTTTACGGTGTGTTTTGATCGCGTTTGGAGTACATTCGTTTTTACGGTGTAACGTATAAAAAAGAGAAATTTGGTGTACCCTATCATCATCATCATGATCAACCCATTACCGGCTCACTACAAGCACGGGTCTCCTCTCAGAGTGAGAAGGGTTTTGGCCATAGTCTACCACGCTGGCCAAGCGGATTGGCAGACTTCACACACCTTTGAGAACGTTATGGAGAGCTCTCAGGCATGCAGGTTTCCTCACGATGTTTTCCTTCACCGTTAAAGCAAGTGATATTTAAATACTTAAAACGCACATAACTCCGAAAAGTTAGAGGTGCGTGCCCCGGGATCGAACCCACGACCTCCGATTAGAAGTCGGTCGTCCTAACCACTAGGCTATCACAGCTTGGTGTACCCTATACCTAATTATATTATTATTTGTGTAGGTACTTTTCTTTTTCTATTTATACTGAGAATATTATAAAGGTTATGAAATAAGAAGGTGGCGGGAATTGGGTGAAAAACTGAAATTTCAAGTTGACAGCATATTTTCTACTTACTGAAACACACCGCGGACACTTCATACAAGTGCACTGATAATTATTATCTACTACTGTATTAAGGGTAATGACGGCGTGTCCCAAGATGATGGAATGGCGACTTCGCACCGGAAAGCGCAGTGTTGGCAGACAGGTGGACAGAAAACATCAGAAGTGTCGCAAGATGCCACTGGATACAAGCGGCACAAGACCGAGGCCTGTGGAAGTCCCTACAAGATACCTATGTTCAGCAGTGGATATCTATCGATTGATGATGACAGTTGAAATAAGCAATTGTTAGGGACGAAACGACTGACTTAGCTGTTCTTAGGTCGAAAGATGCGGATCCCTTTTTAACCATTTAGGTACGGAACCCCGTACCACCACCACCACTATAGTCCTTTAAACATCCCACAGCTGGGCACAGGCTTCCTCTCTCATAGCAGAGAGGGATTTAGAGCTTAGACCCGCCACGCTACACCGGGTTGACAGGCTTTAACGACTATTGTCACAATATGATAGTGATAATAACCGGGACCGACTGCTTAACGTGTTCTCCGAGGCACGGGGGTGAAACAACGCCGACTACCAACGCAGAGCTGACATGAGAATTTTTTAACAAAAAAGCCTACCTAACAATTATTTGCCCGACCCGGAAATCAAACCCGCGACCTCGTGATCTGCAATCGAACATGCTAACCACTAAACCAACGAGGCAGTTATACGTACGTATACTCGTAGTATGTAATACACTTCCGTCTGTGAAGCTCCGGAAAGCATTTAACATGTAAATATCGCGGTTCAATAACGTTGTCATAGTGCTGCAGTTCGAGATCTACTCGCTCACTCACTAACTCAATTGCAACGAAGCCGGCGGTAGCGACTGGACCTATTTGTGAGCAGATTGGACCAAACGATTTTCACAATTCGACCGTGCGTTATTTCATTTTATCGGTGTACGTATATTTTCGGTGGAATTTACCGTTTCACGCTTTGTTACGTTCGTGATTTTTTATTGAAATGCATTTTCATTGAGCGCTGTGTCATCATATTTTATTACGAATCGCGTTGAATTCGAAAGGTTCTTGTTGGGAAAACATAATAGTAAACTCGGGAATAGTTGCCTAGTTTTGTAGAGCATTCGAGTAAACAGCTGTACCATTCCAATACTCAGCACTTCATACTTGCTACTGACAAGGAAGATGCTATACGTAATCGTGGATTTAAGAAAAACCGAAGTTTGCTATAGTAATCTACCTATAGCTGCAACTGTAGATTGCTATAGCAAATTTAGATTTTTTCAAAATCCCCGGGAACTGTAGATTTTTCCAGGATAAAAAGTGGCTTATGTGTTAAGTCAGGGCATAATCTATCTCCGTTCTAAATTTCAGCATACACACATACATATATACATACATACACACAAACTTTCGTCTTTATAATATTAGTGTGACTCGGCTACTAATTAATTAATTATCGAATGGAAGCAGGCGTTACTTTGCGGAATTCCATGATATACAATGAATATAAAAATTATTTTGCTATAATCCGCTAACAGTGACAAATTCGTAGGCACAACACCACACAATCTTGTAGGCACAACACCACACAATCTTGTAGGCACAACACCACACAAGTTCACCACAAAACAAACTCGACGATCGTTTCGCTCCGACACCGGAGCATCTTCAGGAGATGTCGACTTCA
The DNA here is from genome assembly GCA_920104075.1 of Melanargia galathea. Classification (NCBI taxonomy): domain Eukaryota; kingdom Metazoa; phylum Arthropoda; class Insecta; order Lepidoptera; family Nymphalidae; genus Melanargia; species Melanargia galathea. The sequence continues at coordinate 4,289,702 of OV049865.1, forward strand.
CAACGGACGATTGCAAAGTGACGCTCGTGTCGAATGAGCGGTCTTATATATTCTATCCCCGCTTAGTCATCTACCCTCCTTTCACTTTCTCTCTGGCCACGCCCCCTAAATATGTTGAGCAACGGTGAAGATGACACATTTATTTGCTCATTCAGCAATTCGACACTTCTACCGCTGTGCCCAACTATTTCCAATTGTTCCAACACGCACAGTCTTAAAATTTTACAGCATGTGTGTAAAATTTCAAATGTATGACCCTCGTCTGTCCTATGTCCACTATCCAAAAGATGTTTTGCGAAATGAGATCTTTGAGGCTGGTTGTTTCTAAAGGCAGCCATATGTTCTTTATATCGAGTTACAAAATTGCGCCCAGTTTGACCAACATATATAGCACTACATTCGGGGCACTTGAGTTTGTACACACCTGACTTTTGTCCATTATTTAATTTATCGTTACCATTACAAATTCTTCTGAGCGTATTATTTGTTCTAAAAGCAACGTGTACATCATGTGATCTAAGAGTCCTAGCAATACGCTCAGATATTGGTCCGAAATAGGTCAAACTGGTTTTGTATTTATTTATTTTGTCTGATGGCGCTGGATATAGGTTTTTCTTGACCTGCACTGACTGTTGTTTTTTAAGTATATTATTTACAATATTAGGGTTATACCCATTTGAACGCGCCATGTGATAAATAACGTTCCTCTTACAAAAGACAATTATAAAAAAGAATTAAATATTATTTATCTGCAGTAAATTGTGGCACTGGCATCGACGTGTGGCATCGCTCTTACCAACTCTACTTTGGAATAAAACAACTTTTGTGATCTTCCTACTAGGTACTAGCCAGTACCTATGTACGTAACATGCGACTTTTTTTTCGACAGCTCGTTTTTTCCCTTTAATGTAGACAACATAGTTTCCAAATAACTCTGCAAGTTCAGTCGGCGAACCGCCAAACTTCGTTCTTACGACGCTTTTCATGGTAGTTAACTTCAAATGAGTGTTCCACGGGTGACTTGGCCGGAATTTATGCTCGCAACGCGAACGCCAATACAATTTTATTTCTTTTAAAAAAGCTGATCTCACACCTACTATGCCTGCTGTTCACCATCGCCGATACCATCGCCGGTAACTGTCGCGATCATCGTGCGAGCAACCACATGATCGTCCGTGATCATTTATTGAGCAGCTAGCGGCGCGAATTCCCTTTGATGCGTGCCCAAAAACCGACAAGTCACCGATCGCCACGATTACAAATGATCGTGACGACGATGATCGGCGACTACAAGCGATAAGCCCTCCAGACGATCGTGCACGCGTGTAATCGTCTATAGTCGCCGATTGTGAAGAGGAGGCTGTATATTGAAAAACGCGCCGCTGAATGCATCTTTGCCGAAACCAGATAAAAAGTTACCTTATTCATATTATCCCTAGTATTGATTTGTATATTAAAACACTGATGGTTTACGTGAGCTTCAGCTAATATAACTTCAGGATATTTTTTTTCATCAACCATCGATATGAATCAACCGCATTCGAACAGCATCGCATCGCATTCGCACATTTTTGGTGTGATCTACATTAATGATGACATAATATTTAACTACTGAACTACTAAGTAAGAATTAGTTGCATTTAGCACGTACCTACGGTTTGTGCTATGTATATATGTGCGATCAGTTAAAATATAATATACTTTCGCGCGGTTGAAGTTTTCGAGTAACTGAGGCAGCGGAAAGAAATAAACTTATTTAATTAGGAGCTTTGGGTGGAAATTTTGAGAAAGTTCGTCCGGTATAGAAAATAAGGGTGTATTCACAATGCTATACGGGACAAAGGTGAACGGTGAAACTTTGTCCGTGTCGCTTTACAACTCAAAGTTGGTCGAGTTTTTAATTGTATATGAAAAATACTTGTCAATAATTTTGTTTTGTTTTGTTGTAGGTAGTTCAATGTTGATGGTCCGGCAGCCGACGAACAAATTTAGCGATTAATAACAGACTGAATCTTCGTGAGTAGGTTCGTTTCGATGAGACGTCCAAGTTTTTCCTCTATGATTATGTATTAACAAGCGGACACCCGCGACTTCGTTCGCGTGGATATTGTTTTTTAAAAATCCCGTGAGAATCATTTTGTTTTTCCTAAGCTCCTCTGAGCTCATACTTCGCTAAAAACTGTAAAAAAGTTCACTGGCGGATATTTAGGTAGATCAAAATGTAAACACCCGCCACTGAAAGTCCCATCAAAATCGGTACCGCCTTTCAGAGATTAGGCAGTAATATGTAAAGTATTTCCTTTCTAACAAAAAAAGAATGAATGAAATCGGACCACCCGTTAACGAATTACAGCTAAGTACACATTTTGACTTTCATCCCCTCTCCCAAGGGAACCGTGCTGAATTTCGGGGTAAAAAGTATCCGTAGTATGAACTTAAATCGTACCAAGTTTCGTTTCAATCCATTCAGAGATAGATTTTGCGTGATGTGCGCACAAACATACAGACAAACAAACAAACAGATAAACAGACAAACAGACAGACAGACAGATAAACAGACAAAAATTTCAAAAATAGCTTTTTTACGTTCTGTTACTTGTCCCTAACATCCCCCAGCTATTATTTTGCAAAAATCTTCAATGTACAGATACGGCAATTCTACGATTTTATTATATGTATTTTGCAAAAATCTTCAATGTACAGAAAGCCTACTACAATCTTTGATCTAACGATCCAATTCCGATGCTATTCAATAACGGCGCTTAAAATAAATCGCATTGAATTCGTACCATGAAGTATCTTTTTGTTTCTATATTTTTTTAGTAGGTTTTTGTTTCTGTTCATGACGTCATGACGTCTATTGGTCGGATAAAAGAGTTCATGGTACGAAATAGCGATTCAGTTCAGTTTAGGTCTTTAATTGAGTCGCGATTATAGTTGATAGTAGACCCACAGATACGGCAATTCTACGATTTTATTATATGTATAGATAACTAGCTGATTTTTTGTATGCAGCTTAGTAAATACTTGTATGACATAGTTCTACAAAAGTGGAACGATTTCCTACCCGAACGAATCGAAATGTTCAACACCTGCGCACTCGAGCAGCTCCATCGAGAATTTTCATAGGTAAAAAACTTGGTCATCTCGTCGAAACGAACCTACTCACAAAAATTCAGCTTGTTATTAATATCACTAAAAAGTTTGTTCCTCGGCTGCCGGACTATAAAGTATCATGATAATCGATATTGTTTAAGTTGCTAATACATTACTGAAATTTAGGAGTCTGGCATTACAGTACCAATTACCATAGCAAAAAGGTAAGTTATGGTTTGTATATGATTATGAAAAGAAGACTTTGATTAAAGTCGTAAAATAACTTACCAATACGTAATTGTCCAAGTAGCACAATTTTTCTTTTTATTTAGGAAATTCCTTAACTTTGATATTGCTGCCGCTGTGAAACATTGCAGTGAGAAATATTTTCCAATTTGCAGGCAAGGTAAGTTCAGAGTTTATTGAAATCTAAAATAGGTGTATAACCTCTAGCATTTAGGCCAAGAGATGGCACATATTTAATGTAAATGGTTTTTTTTTGTTTTGGTAATGTTCTAAAACTTACAGTTATTTTTATTCCCTTTTCCAACCTTTATACCTACTTTCAAGGATGTTTACTATAATAATCTAACTATAGCTATAGATTTCGGTTTTTTCAAAATTCTTTGGGAACAGTGGATTTTTCCAGGATAAAAAACACACACACACGCACACATACACACACAAACATAAGATTAATGTGATTCCACACGAATATAATGTTTAAATTACATTTAGATCGAGTGCTTAACTGACATTTTTTATTGTGAGCTTACTAACTCTCGATGGTCATGAAATTATAAATAGTTTAAAAACATAAATTATATTACTTTGTACCTCTAATCTAAAATCTACAATCCAGCTCCTCGAATAAGTTAAGGAGTTTCCAAATTAGTTGTGTTCAAAAGTTCAGCCAAAGCTTACATAATTAAACACTTTTTGATTGATGATGAATTGAAGTCACCACGTCGATTGACGTCTATCGCTTGTCGACACTGACTAAATTAGCTACTATACATATTACATATGTACCAACACAATAATATTATATATACATACATTGACACACACACACACAATGCTAGTTGTGTAATTTTTGTTCTTATTTTTATAGTATAAATATAAATTTTACACGGAGAAGAAAGGACGAGGAACCTGAAATATGGTTTTTAAACTTTTTTTTTACTTTTTAAATTGTAAACGGAAGCATATTTAAACATAAACAAGTACGTACATAAATTAAAATTAAAAAAAAAACTCCCGACATTCACCATTTTGTGGTGGCGGCCATCTTGGATTTGCAGTGCTATTCTATTAATCGAGCCCTTTCATTTGATACCCATATTGAGGGAAGTTGTGAAAAAATATGTAATCCACCATTTAGTGGCGGCGGTCATCTTGGGCACACATATACACACAGCTACGTGAAACTTATAACACCCCGTCGTTTTTGCGTCGGGGGTTAAAAATTCATTTCAGCTCTTAGACTAATAGATTTATTTCACATCGAGACTAAGGTCACCGACTCCTCGGGGGAGCGACCAATCAGGCCAAGTTAAAAGCAAATTCCCGACTCCCGAATGCGACTAAACTTTGAATTTTATTCCGTCTCAAGGCGCTAATGGGGTTCACTTTGAGCAAAAACTCGCTCGATTAAAATCGTTTGTCGTAATGAAGGGAGCACTAAAAAGTTACAACCGTACGAAACGGCGGACCGGCATAGGCCCGTAAAATCGATCAGCGATAGGTACCTACTGATCGCGGTGACAATAAGTATAAATTAAAAATTTAAAAAACCCCCGACATTCGCCATTTTGTCGCGGCGGCCATCTTGGATTTGCAATAGTGCTATTTTACTAGTCAAGCCCTTTCATTTGATACCCATATTAAGGGAGTTTAGAAAAAATATGTAATCCGCCATTTTGTAGCGGCGGCCATCTTGGCTCGATTTTCATCAAACATAGCTAACAACACTCTCGACTGATTCACCTTTCAAACATTCCGCATTCAAATCGGTTCTCCCGTTTGAGCGCTACAGGGGAACAGACAGACACGCACACCCACACAGATACGTCAAACTTATAACACCCCGTCGTTTTTGGGTCGGGGGTTAAAAACGGGGAAAGTGGCAGAGGTCCAAGCATTCGAACAATGTGTCACGATCAAAGTGTGAAAAGGGGCTTATTTTTACGTCTACCGTGTTTGCATTCGCGGGTGAAACGACGTGCGAAATTTTATTCCTGTTCCCCAATCAGAGGCGAGAAGAGATTAGCCGTGAATTGATTTCGAGAGCATTTATGCGTGTTTCGTCACGCGCGCGGATTAGTCCTGCAAGCGTGTTCCACGTCTCACATAGTTTTTAATAGTCATTTCAGTATGCTTAATTTCACTTTGCAGAGCAAACTTTACTAAATACTATTGATCGAATCACTATGACTTCAGCGTAAAATGGACCTAAAATGGCTTATATTACCTAAGGTTGAGTTCGCCAATACATACATTCAGCATTCGAAAACAGCCAGCGCCCCAAGAAGAAATGTTGTAAAATAAATATTCGAACTATTGAATAACGACTTTAAAATAAGAATCCTTGGGTTCATTTTGCTCTGAAGTCATTGTGTGTCGATACTTGAATTTCGATCTTCGTTGCCACTATGCAAAAAGTCGGCATAAGGCCTCTGTATTCCCGGACGCGGGATGCGCGGGATTACTTGAGCTTTCACTTGCGGGACTTGACGATGTTGTATCGATTTCTGAAACGCTTTTTAAAAAATCAAACATGGAGATACGTTCCATATTTTGACTCCCCCTCAACTACCACAGAGATTTCTTAGAAATGGAAATCATGCTTTATATAAGATTTGTGCTAGTAGGTACAATAGTTTAAAATTATCTGTAAGCATTAACAACATAATGGCTCAGAGGCGAACACACACAACGCACTCCAGCATCCGAGTGCACTCGCTTTGAGCGTCGCTTTTAGCTAAATTAAGCTTCCTCTCAGCGCGTCCTCACAAGACATCCCGGAGCGAACGAGCGACATTACTGCCATACCTGACTCGAGGTCTGAAAGTCCAGGTCTGCCCCATCCCCCTTTTGCTAAATAACTTTGGTAGCAAAGCGAGGTTTAAAGCGCATTATATCCACCCGAAATTCCTGACTTTGTCTCTTCAATTTGGTACAAATAAAATAGCTCTGCAAAGGTTAGTTTGTTACTTCCGCGAGGTTAGTTAAAATCTTTAAGAAGGTCGGCATCCCCTTAGCTAGCCAACGAAGCATTGTTTCGTCAATTTGGTACACTTAAAATAAAACAGCTCTCCAAAGGTAAAGTTAGCTGTGCAAAGTTTAGCCAAAATCGTTGTGAAAATACATGAGAAGATGACCAACAGATCTCTTCAATCAAGATCAACTCAAGATCAAGCCGGCCAACGAAGCAATGGAAGACAAGATGGTTTCATATCCACCAACAACCTGGGTAACCGTTACTGATGACGTAGTACAGTTTAAACTGGAACTATAGTCGGACTTTTAATTCGGTGGAATTCTGACAGTTGTCATTTAAAAATAGAATGAGTTATTTGTATGAAAAACTGGGTTAACACCTTAAGTTCGATTTTACCCCAAACTAAAATACCTACCTGAAGTATCGGTCAGGTATTTGTCATAACTACATGAGGCAATTGATTTTTATTTATATAAGTTTTGAATTTATTATCTTTTTATGGGAACTGTTCTATCTCTGGTTATTAAGAAACTTCAAAATTCCACGGAATTAAAAATCAGACTATAGCTATGTCCAATTTAGGTTCGGCTGACGCGCGCTATCGTACTTATCAAAGCCATGAGCAATACCTAAATCAATACCAATTTCCATTTTTGTTTCGGTATTGAAGACGTAGGTAAATTTGTACTGACTGCTCGTCGGTCGTTCCGGTTTGAAATAACTTGCCCTCATTTAATTTGATGGTCAACGGAATTTTGCAAATAATTTCAGCTTCTGTCAATAATCTAAAATATCAATAAATAATGGTTAAAATACCAAGATACTCGTACGTCTAGGTACACAAACTTTTCCCACTTCTTATGTGTATTTGAGATGAATCTTCGCAGGCGAAACTATCGGCCGAGCACTCAACATACAAGCAAGTTTCCTTATGAAAACTTTTAAGGGCGTGCGCCAAAGAATTCTACTTTGGTAGCGATTTTCTGCATTTTCCATCCATCTTGTTCAATTTCTACAACGTTTCATATTCTTTCAGACTGAAAAATATACTCAAACGTGTAATAGATCTATGTTCGAAAAGAATTTATTGCGTCTTTTTATGATTTTGAAAAGTTTTTTCTGTAAAGGAAGATGCCTGATGCTGATGCTGCTGCCTCATGCCTGATGATGGAATGGTCATTAAGACGCTAAGACACATTTTTTTATTTGATAACAAGTCAATTGCCCGCATCTAATCTAGTGTTAAGTGACGATGTAATTTAAAATGGAAGCTGATTAAACTGCCGTGCAAGAAGTACAGCAAACTTAGACTAAGCACTCAGTTTAATGAAGTCCGTACCACCCGGTTGGTTTCCAGACCAGACCAGAACAGTGACAATTTAGAAATTGTAAACTCCAAAATCGCCCTTGTCCGAAATCAAACGCAGGACCTCCACAAGAATACAGTGCTAGCCACTGACCCATAGAGGTCGTTAAACCTTAAGTGATGTTGCAGGTGGACCACCGACTTGAGAGAGATCAGGCTCAGGACATAGGGATAGGCTTTACGTGCCACGGCACGGGGGTATAACACCACCAACTGTTGCTGTTACTGAGAATTTCTTGTCTTCCGAAAAACTCACCTTTAACCGGTACCTCCCTGGCGCACCTCCCTGGGCGACCTCCCTGGCGCAGTGGTGATTGCTGTGGTCTTATAAGTGGGAGGTCCTGGGTTCGATTCCCGGCAGGGGCGATTTGAAATTTTATAATTTCTAAATTGTCTCTGGTCTGGTCTGGTGGGAGGCTTAAGCCGTGGCTGGTTACCACCCTACCGGCAAAGCCGTGCCGCCAAGCGATTAAGCGTTCCGGTACGATGCCGTGTAGAAACCGATCAGGGGTATGCATACCTCTTCCAAGTTAGCCCGCTTCCATCTTAGACTGCATCATCACTTAACATCAGGTGAGATTGCAGTCAAGGGCTAACTTGTGTAGTTGAATAAAAAAAAAAACCTACTCATGATCCTCAGCCCTAATGTAGTACTGCACCAGACCGTACCATAGCATTAACGTGGACCTCATGATCGTCAGCCGAATAAGTAAGCCTAGACCAACGCGACAGTTTGAACAGCTATACTCTGATTTTTAATTCCGTGGAATTCTGACGTTTCTTAATGTTACCAGAGATAAAACAGTTCCCACATAAAAAGATAATAAATTCAAAACTTACATATAAATAAAAATCAATTGCCTCATGTAGATATGATAAATGCCTGACAGATACTTCAGGTGCTTTAGTTGGGGGTAAAATTTGGAACTTCAGGTTGTAACTCTGTTTTCCATACAAATAACTCATTCTATTTTTAAATGACAACTGTCAGAATTCCAACGATTTAAAAATCAGACTATAGATAAATTAATTGCTAATGTTGGATATATTTTGTAAAGGAGATAAATCCCATTTTCTCCTTAAATAAGAAATGCTCGACAATCATTGGAGCCCGTCTGTTTCCCCTTCTATCGCGTTTTATTGAAATTTCGTACACGGGTAATGGGCAATCGCTTACAGGGCCGCGTTAGGGCATGTGAGGGTGTTAAATTGAGCGTTCTCGCCCTTAGCTATTTGTGATTTTTCGATGACTTTTATTAACATTTAGGGTAGGTGCTTACAATTTTCGTTAAACACTTTGTGAGGCGCTCGAGTAACGATCCTGAACCGGGAAACGCATTGTTGGAAAAAAAAATATTATTATAGCATAAAAATGTTTTTAATGACAAAAATCCATGGACATTGCTGTAAAAGCCAACAGTTCAAATCATTTTTATGTTGTCAGATGGTGATAGTAAAAAAAAACCTGGCTGAGTTTGTTGGCTCTTCTCAGATCAAGACGCGTTCAAAATCGGTTCAAAATAAATAAACATACACACAAACTGTCGCCTTTATAATATTATTATCGTAATTTGTTATCATTCTAACCACTCTACTGTTCTACATCCTCTCTACATGTCCTAACTATTAATTATATTTTATATATTGTTTTTATATTGTGTTGTTACTTTTATATAAATATTGTTAATGTTAGATTTTACACTGTTTAATGGTTTCAAACCATTTTTTGCAAGGTATTTTGCAATGGTTTCCTCTTCAATCTATTATTCTCTTATTCTAGTTCGAAGTTTCGATAACGATGTGGACCGAAGTTTTCGCATACTAGTGGCATCACCTCATACAATGTAAAAGCTCCCCCACACAGGCGCGTTATTATAGGTCGATAATATCGCATGCGTTATTATAGGTCGATAATATCGCATCGATATCTGTTTCCAGTACATTTTATATTAGGATGGTCATGTAGTTACACACTGCTGCGATAATAACGCCGCAATGGAAGTAGGAACTCCTGCGATACTATCGTCGTCCGATACTATCGACCTATAATAACGCACCTGTGTGGGGGAGCCTTAAATCCTTAAAGACACCCTAAATCCATCAGTCAATGTTTGTCAGTTGAAACGACGATGATATTTGTATCTAATTCGAATCCTATTGAGATCCATACATTGAGATTGATACATGCTTTCCTGTACAGTACAATCATCATAGAATATTCACGAAATTCACCTTAATCCCTTCCAATTTAAGGGATTTGTTGAAATGTTCGCCATTATATGCCATTAGTTCATTACGTGTATCCCAGATTACGCTAAGATGGTAATTGGTAATTGAACCTACATAATTTACTACGTTTAATACATGATAGTAATAGTTTAATTCAGCACCATAGCATTGAATTGTGAAGTCTAATTTTATTATTTCATTTAAAACATTTTAAAATTTCACATAATATAGGTGTTTTTAGGTAAAGAAATGAATTATTTCATAAAATTATTTTATTTGAATTAATAAATTATATGAGCTCACCTTTTCATCATTTCATCACTATGATGATGACGATATACATACTCATTTAAGTTCTCACCTCTAAAGTTCTAATTGATGGTAAAACCTGTATTCAAATTCACTAGAATGTTTACAAGTTATAAAGAATTACACAGACAGACGCAATTGTTCTTGCGAATGCTAGTCAATCGAGTAAATAGTATAAAACAATTACACTATTTACTTACAATTATCTTCTAACAATGATGTCATCAATCAAGCAGATGATTGCTGCTTAAATCGGCTAATGCAAATAGCTTCACGGCAGACTTGGTCCTGATTGGACACAATTCCGTTCGCTTATTTGCAATAACTTCAGGCGCTTCGCTCACAAGTTAGGGAGAGCATAACTCCAGATAAGGCAATTTTCTCCGAATTGCAAGACATATTTTTTTTACTAATGATTCCCAGAGACTTTGTCCGCGTGTAATTCCTTGTATATAATTGTATCCATTAATATCCATTAACACAAAGGTTGCGATGTAAAAGCTTCAACGTACATAGCGGTGGACGATTACTCAGACCTGTGTTTATCCAATTGAACCAAGGAAATTTGATTGCAAAGGAAGCCTTTCCTATTCTGAACCAACATCTAACTAACAAACTACTGCACCTAGACAGGGGTAAACTTAGGAAGGTGGTGGGACTTATAACAGGGCACAGCCCACTAAACAAACACCTTTTCATTATAGGTGTCACAGACAGTCCTCTATACAGAACATGCATGGAGACGGATGAAACACCAGCGCACGTGCTTCTAGAGTGCACGGGCGTGGCCGAATAACGTGAGATCTACCTAGGAGTACCAGCCTCACTCCGTGAAGTCCTCGGCAACCTGAGCGGCGTGCTAGGTTTCTGAAGCGATCTCGGATGGCTGGAGTGAAGACTTCAACACACAACAGATCTCTATGGCTTATGTGCGGTCACCTGCCCAGTATGAAAATGAAGATGAAGATGAAGATGAAAATGAAGACGATTGCAAAGTAAATGAGAAACCGCAGTATCAGAGATAGGTACACCAGGCTTAAAAGGTAACAGGGGAGGCTGGATTCCGTCTATACATACATAAAAAGAGTTGTCCTGATGGACTGGTGGATCTATCAATGCACAGCCTAAACCACTGAGGTTAGATACGTGAAATTTTGACAACAGTTCCATTTATGACCTTTCGGTTCAAAATGAAGAAATAAGTGTTTCAAGATTTTTGCCAATATCACCCCTAGTACTAATAATAAGTGGATTAAATAGGGGAGGTAAGTTTATATCCGTCCATCCGTTACAAGTGAATTAAGCAATTTGATATTTTGTTTTGTTTCGGTACAGTTGAGTGAATTATCTCGGCGATTCAGCTTCGCTTTCACGTTCTCGGGCGCAATTATAGTAATTAATTGTATGTAAATTTGCTCAGAGTTCAGCCTTTAATTAGATAAGATGGGACAGACACTTAATTATTATTACATAATTTACGTAAATGATTCCGGAATTAAGATTATGTTGTTCAAAAGGCCTTAATATAATTTGACGGTATCTTAATTACCCACTTTATTAATTTGGCTCGGGATTTGGTAATGATCTATTCTCTAAAGTATTTCTCTGGTCTTGTTCAAATGGAGGATTGGTCTACGACTTTTTTTAAAGAATATTAACCATGACAATCATGCCCAATATTGCCCTTTCCCCACCAAATAACCGAAAGCTTTTATCAAGAGTGGGTACGACAATTGTAGCGTAACAGTTGGGGTTTAAACCGTGTCGACGCGTCGACCATTCGTTCGATTTTCGATCTAGGGTTCGACAAACGTTGCACTATAGAGGCTATACTTTCTATCGAGGAAGTTGATATATTGGGAGAGCCAAAAGAAATTGTTCCATATACTCAGTCCCTTCGTAAAATACTGTCAATTCATATCCTATCCATTTGCAATCTCTTCCAATAATAGTTTGCCATTTAACCTCCAATATGTCATCCCACTTGTCCGATACATGGTCGGTCTTATCCAGATCTTTGGCGGCCATCCAAATGTCCGCCATCTTTACTTTATTACCGCTATACGAGGAGCTATAAACCCACTAAAAAGACTTGCTTGTGCGATTATAGAAAAGGTGTAGAAAAAAAGCAAGTCTGAAATTTTGTCGAGTTATACCTACATAACTACAAAAATATGATAAGACGAAACCTTTATTTCTCTTTCGAAAAACGATGAGTTGCGTCCTTGTGTATTACGTATAAGAGAAGTTTCTCTTGATTCTCAAGAATCTAGTCCATACAAATGAAGTTTTATTTTTGTTTGATTATTATTAACCTCAATCGAGCTCAATGAAACTTTGTAGATATGGTCTAGAAAGTAATTTTTGTGTCTCAGGTCTGCCAGATTTCCTATAGTTTCAAAGCTACACAGGCTCACAGATTCATGTAATATACCTAAAGCGCTGATTGCAATTATATCTAATTTTTTTATTTTTATTTTGATTAAAATTGCTTTACCTAACCTAATTTAAAATGCTTTACCCACTCTACACTAATATCATAAATGCAAAAATGTCTCTGTCCGTTGGTCTAGATCCATCATGATGAAAATTGGCACCAATTATTTCCATCCTGGAATACTATACTGGACATAGGATACCTTTTCACAAACAAAACAAAGAGTTTCAACGGGATTTTAAAAGTAACAACGTGCACGAAATCACGAAAAAAAACCAATTCAATAAAAATATGATATCTCAACTTATAAACATCCCTATGAATAAGCTTCCTTTTTACAGGAGGACAAGATTATCCTGTCGCTCGTTTGTGTCGTGATTTTATCAAGATTGATCGCAGTGTTAAAAAGTTTGGTATCTTTGGTAAGTAATATCGATATTTTTAATAATAATTAATCTAAACATTTAAAAAGCTAATTTTCGAATTTTTCATATAGGTATATTTCTTGGATTCTTCTTCTTTCACACAAGACACACGGTTTTACATTTAATAGTTGTTTTAGGATGTAAATACAGCAGCGATCCAATAAAGGAAGCAGGGACATCATCGCTTGGAAAATCCAGAATATTTCGTGTTTCATAATAATTCATAATTAATTTTATTATTGTTGCAATGTAGTTTGACAATAAAACGTCAGTTAGCTTCCAACTCTTGTCTTATTTCGTGTCATTTGGCGACGAGGATGAAAATTTTTTCGGTTTAAATTGTAAACGTGTGCTGAACCAGGTTTATTTAGTGATAAAAATAAATTTTAAGGGTCATAAAAAACATAGGTATTGATTTCGGCAGTAATAATGCCCATTGGTAAGATCGAGCCTTTTGATTTGTCCTCAAAACAATGGCCGGCATACGTTCGACGGGTCCGTCAGTTCATAATACTGAACGAAATTAAAGATGAACTTCAGGTGCCCATGCTAATAACCGTGGTGGGCGAAGCCACGTATGCGTTGATGTGCGACCTATGTGCGCCCGACCACCCCGAGAACAAAACCTTCGACGCCCTCACCGAGCTGGTCTCTAATCATCTGGAGCCACAACGTTCAGAGATAGCCGAAAGACACGTTTTTCGGCAAAGGAGACAGAAAAAGGACGAGACACTAACGGAGTATTTGCAACACCTGAAACATTTGGCGGTCACCTGCAATTTCGGTCAGAGATTAGAAGAGAATCTCCGGGACCAATTCGTCTCAGGTTTATTGAGTGACGTCATGAGGTCTCGTATTTTCGCCGAAAAAAGTTTAGATTACAAAAAGGCAGTGGAGCTAGCTCTGGCTTTGGAAGCGGCGGAGAGACACGCCGTAGTGAGCGGAAGCGGAGCCGCACCCGCGGCGAGCGGCGGAGACGCCGGCGAAGGCCTGCACGCGGCGCGTGGTCAACGAGCGCGAGGCCCGCGGCCGGACAGGGGCGGAGCGGGCGGTGCGGGCGGTGCGAGCGGCAGCGATGCGAGCGGCGCGAGCGGCAGCGGCGCGACGGGTGCGCCGTGCTGGCGGTGCGGTCGGCAGCATCGGGGGCGCTGCAGATACGCTAATGTTATCTGTGATGAGTGCCATAAGCGCGGACATCTTAAAATTATGTGCAAAAAAGTGCGTGAAAGCGAGGTAAAGTGTCAAAGTTTTATAAGTGAAAGTTCAGATGAAGATTTTTTTAATATCGACATAACCGCTCAAGGGAACAAACCATACTATATTAATGTGAGGGTGGATAGCGGTTGGCTAGAACTGGAAATTGATACCGGTAGCAGGATATCGGCAATTAACGAAAATTGTTTTAATAAGTTGTTTAAACATAAAGAAATTGTGAAAGATAATTTAATTTTGCGCAGTTATTCGGGGTCACGAATCGAATCTCTCGGGTACATATTAGTCCGGGTACAGCTGAGGTCGGTTATAGTGAACGATTTGAAATTATATATTATCCAAGGCGGTAACCGGCCATTACTAGGCCGTGATTGGCTTCGCGCTTTAAAGATCACCCAGATTAATATTAATGAATTAATAGAAGAGGATCAGTTCGTGACCCGTTTGCGTAGGGAGTTTCCCGAAGTGTTCAGTGAGAAGCTCGGAACGTGTACTAGGAAATTCCAACTACAGCTCACCGATAGTTCGGCGGTGTACGTGCGCGCGCGGCCCGTGCCGCTGGCGCTCCGCGAGCGCATCGAGCGGGAGCTCGAGCGGCTCGAGCGGTACGGCACACTGTATCGCGTCGATCATTCCGACTTCGGTACGCCGATAGTGCCTATGGGCGCAAGCGCCATGTATCGGCAATAAGTGGAAAATATTGATAAACTATATTTTAGTTTATCGTTTAAATAATTATAAAAATGTGTGAAATAGATGAGATTGATATTCAAATAATTATTGGTAAATATTAAACCGTTATTTATCAAGGTCTAATATTAAATAGACACCGTTTTGACTCTTTGAATGTTTGATGTCTAATTTATTGTTCAATATCACCATTTACTATTGAAATAATAGTTTGCTGTTTAAATATTTATAATAAAATCTATTAGAGTTATTAACATTAACTTTAATCAAATTTAATCATTGCGAAATTTATAATAACGTTTTGTGTAATCTATGGTAGAATCTCCTGGTAGCGCCATCTGCAGGAATTATGACTGTTGGTTGGTATTATTTAAATAAACATAGTTTGTTTAAAATAAACCATTTAGAGTTACGTAAAATTCATTTAAATATTTATTTTGATTATTAAGCTATGGTTCAAGAATTATTTTACAATAATTTTATTTGTTCGTTATACAAAAGAAGTTGTATTGCTATATTTCCGTTATAACCTTGAGAGACAAATATAAAAGCAATCGAATCGTGAAAATGGCATGCATTCCTTTGTTAGATATTGCACTGAAATAAAATAAGTGATATTTGGTGTGTAATTTCACCGTGATTAGACCCTTAATGTGAAAAGATCTGGCTTGGTCGCCGACAGCAGCGGTGGGAATACAGCCCCAAAAGTTTTTAAGACCTCCGGATGAGGCGTTTTTCATTGTAAAATAAGTGATGGGTCTCAAGTGTTGCGAAAGGTGTGTTGTCAGCGGGGGTGATGGATGCACTGGTCACAGGTATTTATCCTGAATTTATTTGATCTGAGTTGTTAAGAATTGAATTTTTTTATTTTTTGCATAACCGCCAATTTATTTCCCAAATTAATATCTGTTCTAAAACATTACGGAAACGTGAAATTGAAAATAGAGGAAGTAAATATAGCGTTGCTAAAAAACCACGTGTTACATAACCTTCAAAATGTCAAGTCGTATGTTTTGAATGTAATCAGCCGGATAATTAGTCAGTGTTTCCAAGCCTAACCCTTTTTAGGCAAACAGCAATTCCAGTTCCCGTGGCAGTTTTAACAACGCTAAGGTTAATCGTAAGGATCATTCTGAGAAAAAATAAATATGACTACCGTCAAAGCGACGAACGTAATGTTTGAAATAAAACTATCAACTAGTAATAATAATTGTTCATCTGTTAAAATGTAGCACTATGTTATTATTGGTAATAAATAGTACAGGTAAAAGTTCCACGGAATTGTAACTTAAAAAAGAAAAGATGATGTTACCTACCTACTATACAGATGATGACATACTGACAGAAGATGTAGATGTTAGATAGATTGGTAGAAATGGATGAACGAGCGGTCCCTTGATGACAAATGCATTTTGATAAATGTAAAGCCAGAATCAACCCAGGTCAGTCGGACCTTTTTGGATTCTTACCTAATTTTAACAACTCAGACAAATTGACTAATTGACCGTATGGGCAGAGGAATCAGTGGACATCGATTAACATGCGAGTGCTTCCGTTTCCTCTGTGGCAATGCTGACTCTATGTTGTGTTTGCATTGTGTTGATATGATTTATGATTTATTTTATTTCATGATGTGCAAATCTATTTTTCCCTATCCAAAACATCCCTCCTTAAACGCTGGCTGGCCACCATGCGTATCCTTAAACCTGGTCTTGGTGGCTAGATCCCAGGATGGGTGATGCCTTTTGTGTTGGCTAGATCCCAGGATGGGTGATGCCTTTTGTGTTGGCTAGATCCCAGGATGGGTGATGCCTTTTGTGTTGGCTAGATCCTATTGGTGATGCCTTGTGGGTCGGCTAGATCCCAGTTTGGGTGATGCCTTGTGGGAGGGCTAGATCCCAGTTTGGGTGATGCCTTGTCTGAAATTACGTCATAACAAACAAAAAAAAAACTGAAAATATAACTTACAATTTGTGACTTTGACTTTGACTTTGACTTAATGACTTTGAATTTGACTGTAAAAAAAAACTGCAAGGGGCACAGAATTTTAAGGGAAACAGCGCAAGGGACGCGCTGGAATCAGCATGGCCGTATGGGCGCAAGCGCCATGTATCGGCAATAAGTGGAAAATATTGATAAACTATATTTTAGTTTATCGTTTAAATAATTATAAAAATGTGTGAAATAGATGAGATTGATATTCAAATAATTATTGGTAAATATTAAACCGTTATTTATCAAGGTCTAATATTAAATAGACACCGTTTTGACTCTTTGAATGTTTGATGTCTAATTTATTGTTCAATATCACCATTTACTATTGAAATAATAGTTTGCTGTTTAAATATTTATAATAAAATCTATTAGAGTTATTAACATTAACTTTAATCAAATTTAATCATTGCGAAATTTATAATAACGTTTTGTGTAATCTATGGTAGAATCTCCTGGTAGCGCCATCTGCAGGAATTATGACTGTTGGTTGGTATTATTTAAATAAACATAGTTTGTTTAAAATAAACCATTTAGAGTTACGTAAAATTCATTTAAATATTTATTTTGATTATTAAGCTATGGTTCAAGAATTATTTTACAATAATTTTATTTGTTCGTTATACAAAAGAAGTTGTAGTGTGTAGTGTAAGCGTTAGTATATAAGGTGTTCCAAATAGATTTAAGATTACTAATAAACGAGCCTTAGTCGTGTACAGTTGTTTCAATTAAGAACAATAAACACACCTCATGGCGACCCTGCCAGTCGGTCGCGTGCGCCGGCTGTGCAGTGGGCCAAAGACAAGTGTAAACACAAGACATGAATTAACTAACAACCATAATGGACAAGAAGTATAATAATTGAGTGAAAAATACCAACTGATTATATAGCCCATGGAATAATTAATATTAAACACATCTATGAAATACGTAATTTAAGTGAAAAAAAAAAAAAAAAAAAAAATTAAATAAAAAGTTCGAGTAGCTGATTCAATGAAGCCTCATTGCTACCACTGACAACGGACCACCCACGGTCCGCAGAAGAGACCCAAGCAGCAGGCAGGAGTGTTAAAAAAAAAAAAAAAAAAAAAGTGTGCGGTGAGCAGTTTGTTTTAAGTGTTTTTGTGCAAATGAATAGGCGTGTTAAGTGCGTTGACTTGAATGAGACTTTTTTTTTTAAGGACCGCTAAGTTTTTTATATTGTAATATTGTAGTTTAACGATTTATGGAAGCCAAGTTAAAAAGTTTTTGTGTCGATTTAGAAAACATTAGGGTAAGTGTTAGAAAATTAGGTCCTAAGCGAAGATTAGCAGCAATAGGAAAAAGTAAAATTGGAAAGGCTTTAGATATATATGAACAGTATAAAACATTTGTGAAAACTTTAGATTTTAAGACATTAACAGACAGTGATTATTCAGGGTTAGTTATAGAAAATTTATGTAAGAATATAGAAGAAACTTATTGTAAAATATTAGGTTACTGTGAGTCATCATCAACAAACATGGCGAGTTTCGATTTAAAAACAGCTAGTAATTTAATACCTGTCATGGATGGAAAAGAGGTGACGACGGAAAATATCATCCAAGGAATAGAAATGTACGATTCTTGCTTAACAAAACCAGAGGACAAGAAATTACTGATTTCTTTCGTACTTAAAACACGATTAACTAAAATAGCTAGATTGAAATTACAGTCTGATTATAATACGATAAATGATTTGACGTTGGATATCAAAAAGTTTTTACTCACGAAAAAATCAGCGAATTCTTTATTAATCCAAATGAATAATTTATCTCAAAATGACTTAACTATTTCAAATTTCGGTAATAAGTTAGAGGAACTTTTTGTTGAATTGACAATTTCCCAAGCGGAATCAGATAAAACAGCCAGTACTATTTTAAGACCAATAAACGAAAAGTTGGCAATAAAACGGTTTGCTGATGGATTGCGTAACAGAAGATTAGGTACAATAATTGCAGCACGTGATTACCAGGAATTGAAAGATGCAATCCGTGCGGCAGAGGACGAAGAATCGTCTCAACCATCAGGCCAAATCTTCATAAATATGAGAGGTAAGCCCAGGGGTAGAGGAAGTTACTCCCGTGGATTCCAAGGACAAAATAGAGGTCAGTATACTAACTATCGCAATAATTATGGCTTTAACTATCGTGGAAGATCCGCTGGTCCGAGTGGTTACCGTAACCACCACAACCGTGGTTATTCCCGTGGTTTCCGTGGATTTCGAGGACAACAAGGTCGTGGCACAAGGCAACAAGCATATTATGTAGGTGAGTGTCTTAGCGCAGAACAGAAAAATTTGAATAATTTAAATGAAAGTCAGTTTTTTCGAGCATAAGATTTTATCTTCATGCGATGGGGTCGATATTTTAAAGTTCAGGATAGGTAGTGTAGAATATTCATTTTTATTAGATACGGGTGCAACCCTATCAGTTATACGTAACAATAAATTACCAAATAATATAAAATTTTACAATGACGAAACCATAATTTGTGGCTTAGGAGGCAAAATAAGTTCTCAAAAAGTAACATGGCTAGATTTACAAACACATTCAAATGTATTTCGTCATAAGTTCCACATATTGGACAATATGCCTTGTCACACAGACGGAATTATAGGTTTAGATTTCTTACGTACTTACAATGCGAATATAAACTTGCGAACGAATGAGTTAACTTTGTACAGTCGAGGGCAAATGTGTTCAATACCAATTAATAAAAGTAATGAAAATAAAATTTATTTGACATTGCCAGCTAGAAGTGAATCAATACATTTTATTTCGATAGATAAATCATTTGTTACAGGAAATGAGTATGTTTTGAGTGGAAAACAGTTTTCAGAAAATATATTTTTGGCGAATAGTTTAGTAAAAGTTCACAATGGTAGGATACCAGTGCGATTACTTAATATGTCTGAAAAAGATGAAAAGTTAAATATATTTAAACCAGAATTAAATTCATTAGAGGATTATGAAATACGTAACTTTGAGAAGTCGTACAGTTCAGTAGAAAGAGTTAAAAAATTATTACAAACATTGAAGTTGGATCATTTAAATTCATACGAGCGAAGCCAGGTAGAGTCCATATGTGCCAAGTATGTCGATGTATTTTACTTGGAAGGCGATAAGTTAGGCACAACGAATATAATGGAGCAGTGTATTAACGTAAAACCAAACACCAAACCTGTTTATGTTAAGCCATATAGAATTCCCGAGTCATTGAAATCTGAAGTGGATAGGCAAATTGAAAACATGTTGAAAGAGAGCATTATAGAACCGACAAACAGCGATTGGAATAGCCCAGTACTTTTAGTTCCAAAGAAATCGATTAACAATAACAAAAAATGGAGGTTAGTTATTGATTACAGAAAGGTAAATAATGTTATTCAGGACGATAAATTTCCATTGCCTAACATAACGGAGATATTAGATTCATTGTCTGGAGCTATGTACTTTAGTCATTTAGATCTTCAGTCTTCATACTACCAAGCTAGTTTAGAACCTAATAGTAGAAAAGTTACAGCTTTTACAACAAATTCGGGACAATATCAAATGATGCGTCTACCAATGGGACTTAAAATAAGCCCTAGTGCTTTTTCTCGTGTTATGTCTATAGCATTATCAGGTCTTACGTGCGATAAAGCATTTGTTTACATGGACGATTTAATAGTCTATGGACGAAACTTAGAATGTCATAATAAAAATTTAATAGATATATTTGAGCGTCTTCGAAAGGTAAATTTAAAGGTTAATCCACAAAAATGTGAATTTCTAAAGACCGAACTCTTGTACTTAGGTCATGTTGTTACGTCAGACGGTGTTCTCCCAGATCCAGAAAAAGTAAGGGTGTTACAAAATTATCCCATTCCGAAAAGTACCGATGAAGTAAGACGTTTTGTCGCATTTTGTAATTATTACCGAAAATTTATACCGAAATTTTCCGAGATAACTGTACCATTAAATAAACTTTGTAGAAAAAATTCAATATTTGAATGGACGGAGGAATGTCAAAAAGCTTTCGATAACTTAAAACAAAGCTTAGTTTGTCCACCTATTTTACAGTACCCTGATTTCTCTGAGAACAATGAGTTCATTTTACAAACGGACGCTTCCGGTATCGCTATCGGATCGGTTTTGTGTAATAAAAACATGAAACCCATAGCTTATGCGAGTAGACCGCTAAACAAAGCCGAGTTAAACTATCCGACAATAGAGAAAGAGTTGTTAGCAATTGTTTGGAGTGTTAAATATTTTAGACCATATTTATTTGGTAGGAAA
Organism: Melanargia galathea; assembly: GCA_920104075.1. Lineage (NCBI taxonomy): Eukaryota > Metazoa > Arthropoda > Insecta > Lepidoptera > Nymphalidae > Melanargia > Melanargia galathea. The sequence continues at coordinate 4,310,976 of OV049865.1, forward strand.
TTTACGATTATGACGGATCATATGCCACTTATATATTTATTTAGTATGAAAGATCCCTCTAGCCGATTGTTAAAGTTTAGGTTGAAACTCGAAGAGTATGATTATAGTGTTATTTACATTAGAGGAAAAGATAACGTAGTAGCAGATGCATTGAGTAGGGTGACCATTACTTCAAACGAATTAAAGGATATAAATCAAAAAATAATGGTAATGACTCGAGCACAGAGTAGGAAGTTAAAAAATAATTTGGATAGTAGTTTCGGGAACCGAAGTAGGCATACTTCTAATGTTTCTGACGACGATAGGTCAGGCCAACCTAGAGTAGCAGAAATATTACGTATTCCCAGTGGTTCCGTAGAAATGAAGTTGATTGAAGGAAAATATTTAGATAGGTTACGAACGAAAGGAAAAATAAGTGAGGAATATAAATGCTTTGCATTTGTAGAAAGTCAATTAATTATATACATAAACCTCAATTTTATGTTGCAATTCACGCGAGACGTATTTGCGAATATGTTGAGAGATTTTTGTAAAAAGATAAATGTGTCAGAAATATGTTTAATAAAAGAAAAAAATATCGCGAAATTTTTAAAAGAGTTATGTGAAGAGATAAAAAGTAGAAATATTTGGACCGGTCCCCAAATTCATATTTTGAAAAATATTAAGAGAATTACGAATAAAGACGAGAAAACAGTAATACTAAACGATTATCATTTATTACCTTCGAGCGGACATGCCGGTATTCGTCGAATGGTAAATAACATTAAGAGTAAGTATTACTGGCCAGGACTAGAAGCTGATGTAAGGAGCTATGTGAGTAAGTGTACTAAGTGTCAAGTGATGAAACACTCTCGTAGTTATAAGGAGCCTATGGTAATAACAACGACTGCCAGTTCAGCGTTTGAGAAAATTTTCTTGGATCTAGTTGGTCCATTAGACAAGGATGACGCAGGTAATCAATATATACTTACCATCCAGTGTGAGCTTACGAAGTATGTGGAGGCATACCCGATACCGACAAAGGAAACTGAGGTAGTAACTAGAGCATTAGTTAATAATTTTATATTACGTTACGGCGTTCCTGACGTCATGGGATGTGACAGAGGAAAGGAGTTCATATCATCAACAATGGAGGAAACATGTAAGTTATTAGGAATAGAGAAAATCCATTCCACAGCATATCATCATGAGAGCATAGGTGCATTAGAAAATACCCATAAACATCTACGAAACTTTTTACGTATTCAATGTGAGGAAAATACGTACACGTGGAGCCATTGGCTACCATTTTGGTGTTTTGCTTTTAATACAACCATACATACATCAACAAAATATACACCATATGAATTAGTTTTTGGTTTTTTATTAATAAAAATCGTACAAAACCATATAAAAATTAATTATAATAATTGTCTTATGTAATTAGAAATTTTTGAATTATTGTTAGATATAAGTATAAAACTTTAGTAAATAAGTACGTTATGTATTAGATAATAAGTATACCTCATTAAGTATATAAGTAGTAATTTTAAAAATGTTTATTTTCTATAATTGTATATTCAAAAAAAAAAAAATCAAGTCCATATATTTTTTTTTTTTTACTTTTAGGGGGATGATGTAGTGTGTAGTGTAAGCGTTAGTATATAAGGTGTTCCAAATAGATTTAAGATTACTAATAAACGAGCCTTAGTCGTGTACAGTTGTTTCAATTAAGAACAATAAACACACCTCAAAGTTGTATTGCTATATTTCCGTTATAACCTTGAGAGACAAATATAAAAGCAATCGAATCGTGAAAATGGCATGCATTCCTTTGTTAGATATTGCACTGAAATAAAATAAGTGATATTTGGTGTGTAATTTCACCGTGATTAGACCCTTAATGTGAAAAGATCTGGCTTGGTCGCCGACATGCCCGTGGTCAAAGCTAACGGAGATATCCGAATTTGTGGGGATTATAAAATTACTATAAACCCGAAATTGAAAAGGGATTATTACCCGTTGCCTCGCATCGACGAGTTGTTCGCTAATTTAAGTAACGGTGAAGAATATAGTAAAATTGATCTTCGCCATGCCTATGAGCAAGTCTTACTCGAAGAGAACTCTCAAAAGTATACCGCGATCACGACGCACGTCGGGACGTTTGTATATCGCCGTACACCGTACGGATTATCGTGTGTACCCGAGAAATTTCAAAAATTAATGGAGGAGACGTTGCGCGGGGTGCCCGGTACGGTAGTTTTTCTTGATGACATTTGCGTGACAGGTGAGAATAGGCAGGCACACTTGAACAATCTACGAGCTGTATTGGAGCGTTTACGACAGGCAGGCCTCACAGTCAAATTAAATAAATGTAAATTCGTACAGAAAAATGTTAACTATTTGGGTTTTGTTATCGATAAACAGGGCTTACATCCCGATCCAGAGAAATTGGAGGCGATTAATGCAATCCCAATACCAAAGAACGTAACGCAACTTAAAAGTTTTTTAGGGCTAATAAATTATTATGGTAAATTCATTCCAAATTTAAGTACTATTTTGTATCCATTGCATGCGTTATTAAAAAAAAATTGTAAATGGCATTGGGATTTGCAATGCGATTCCGCGTTTACGACGGCAAAAAAGGCTCTGTTGGGCAAGCGTGTGTTGGCGCATTACGAGGAGAGGCGGCCGCTCGTGCTGTCGGTGGACAGCAGCGCCTATGGGATCGGCGCCGTGCTGGCACACCGCTACTCGGATGGACAGGAGCGGCCTATCAGCTGTGCTTCTCGTACGCTTAACGAGGCGGAGAAAAAATATAGTCAGCTGGATAAGGAGGCTTTGGCTATATACTTCGGTGTAACGAAGCACCACCAATTTTTATTTGGTAGGCACTTTATTTTGAAAACGGATCATAAGCCGTTGACTTTTATCTTTGGTAACAAGAACGGAATTCCCCAAACAGCGGCGAGTAGATTGCAGCGATGGGCCGTACGCCTGGCGGGCTACGATTTTTCGATCGAATTTGTGCGATCTGAACACAATGGGCCGGCGGATGCATTGTCGCGGCTCCCTCTATCGTACGAGCGACCACCAGCACGTTTCGGCCATCATATGAGTTATGTTAATTTACTCGAGGAAACCCTGCCCGTGAACTTTAAACAGATAGCTCAAGAAACACAAAGAGATACGGTTTTAGGTAAGATATCTAAATATGTTATGTTTGGTTGGCCGGCGGCGGCTAGTGTTGATGAAGAAAAACCGTATTTCGTTCGTAAAAGCGACATATGTATGGAGTTAGGATGCCTTATGTATAAGTATAGAGTAGTCATTCCTTCGGGATTAAGGGAAGCGGTGCTGAGAGAACTACATGAGGGACATTTGGGGATGAATAAGATGAAAAACATCTCGCGGAATTATGTCTACTGGCCGAACATTGACAACGATATAGAAGAGCTGTGCCGCGAATGTGTCGCTTGCAGGCACGTGCGGTACGCGCCCGCCCGCTCCCCCCTGCATCCCTGGGAGTTCCCTCAGCATCCATGGCAGCGTTTACACGCTGATTTTGCTGATTGCTTTAGTAAGCGTTTTTTAATTGTGATAGATGCCCATTCGAAGTGGATCGAAGTAATGGAGATGTCTAGCACTTCAGCTAGCGCGACCATTAAATGTCTAAGGTCAATGTTCGCCAGATTCGGTCTCCCATCTCAACTGGTCACCGATAACGGCCCACCGTTCTTATCAGAAGAGTTTCAAACGTATTGCTTAAAGAATTGTATTAAGCACACGACGTCGGCACCTTATAGACCACAAGGGAACGGGGAGGCTGAAAACGCGGTGAAAACTGTTAAAAAAGTCATTAAGCGGGCTAAGTTGGAAAGCGATGACCTATCGGTTGCATTAAATAGATTTCTTTTCCAATACCGTAATTGCGATCATGCGACCACCGGAGTATCACCAGCAGTGGCATTGTTAGGACATAGACTCCGCAGTAAGTTAGATGCATTGCGACCAGACGTCGCTGCCACGGTCCGTGAGGCACAGGACAAACAAAGGGCGAGGAACAAAGGGCGAAACCGTGAATTTAGGGTCGGTGAAGCTGTGCTTGCGCGCGATTATACCCAAAGGGGAGAAAAAAGGGCTGAAGGGTTGATTTCGGAGCAAACAGGGCCGATCAAGAAGAATCGTTACTCCTTATCGCGTGCAAGCACAAGCCAACCCGACGGAGTTGAAGCTTCGGAGGGTGTTAAAGTCGAAGGTGACCCTAAGGCACCTGGCGATGGTCAGCCGTCCCCGATAGAGGAAACTAAAGAACACTCAGATTACGAGGATGCTGTGGAAACACCGATATCGGGGAAACCGACTCCTCCATCGCCCGGTGCGTCGGCTCGCGCTTGGAGAGCGTACAAACGCTCAACAAAAGTACCTATAAGTTTGTAGGTTTGTTTGTACCCTAGTTTATATATTAATAGTAATTAAGGATTGTTTGTGATCATTTCGACACTTAAAGGGGAGGTATGCAATGTAGTTTGACAATAAAACGTCAGTTAGCTTCCAACTCTTGTCTTATTTCGTGTCAATTGTTAGTATCGTGTTATCGTGTTTCGGCTGTAACTAGAAAATCCCATTACATTTAAAATACTGTGTGCTTAGTCTAAAGCGGAGCACTCGAAAACGAACTCGAAAACTATTGATCGATTTCAGAGTAAAATAGACCTAAAATGGCTTGTATTAAGGTTTGAGTTCGCCAATACATTCAGCATTCGAACAATGCTGAATGTATTGGCGAACTCAAACCTTAATACAAGCCATTTTAGGTCTATTTTACTCTGAAATCGATCAATAGTTTTCGAGTTCGTTTTCGAGTGCTCCGCTTTAGACTAAGCACACAGAGATCCGTGTTATAAATCATAATACTCCGTCGTTCAGTCGCAGGTCGCAAGAAATATGTGCGCGTTGAGATTTATGAGTCGACAATGGCTCCGGGATCGTCTTTTCTTGGAAATACACAAACAATATCGGATAAAGCTAATCACTGTCTGTTTTGTTTGCTTTGAAACATTGACTCATTCCTTGTAGAGATTATCTTATTTTTTGAAGTGAACTTTACGTAGCCTTTACAAAAACTACTACTTAGTCCTCGTCTGGGTTAACGCGTTTTCATCTTACATTACATTTTCATTTGCCATTCGGAAATGCACAGTTAAAGCGAATGTGAACGGCGCAAGCAACAAGTGCGGAGAAGCGTAGCGGAGTGTCTCTGCTCATTGAAGCGGAAACAGTTAGTGGAGCGGAGTGGACACAGTGAGCGAAGTGGAAAGAGTGAGCGGAGTACAAACAGTGAGAGGAGTGCAAAGAGTGAGAGAAGTGCAAAGAGTGAGCGGAGGGACAAGAGTGAAAGGAGTGGAATTAGTGGGCGGGTGGAATGAGTGAGTGGAGTGACGGCGGTGGCGGTTAGTTGCAAGCGATTCTGTTATTATTATTAACTTAGCGTCAGGGCCAGGCCGCCGCCCTGCTTCTCTCCACAAACTCGCTTTACTGCCTCCCTCCGCATTTACATATACTGCATACATTCCACGATAGAAATGTATGGAACCAATCCCCACTCTATGACTAAATCCACCGAAGCTGGACGGAAAGCAAGATGTGAATTTTGTACAATTCTATTGGTTATTATTTTCCTAACTCCGCATCACTCCGCTCCCCTCCACTCCGCTCCCCTCCACTCCGCTCCCCTCCACTCCAGGTAATAAAGCACCCGTAACCTGTCATGAATAAAAAGACTTCGTAGTTCAATTGCAGGTTATGATCAAGAAATAAAAGCTTTTTCTTTGTTTCAAATAAGGAAATTAATACTTGCGCGCTAAGATTTATGAGGCGACAATGGCTCGGGAGTCGGGGGATCATATTTTCTTATAGAAACATAGAAACAATTTCGGATAATGTCAATCTAAATTGTCTGTTTTCTTCTCTTTGTGACTTTGTTTATTCTTTTGAAAGGTTTTTCGGCGGTTTTATTGCTAATTTTAAGCTCTCAGTAATAGGAAGATAGTTTATTTAACAAAAAACCTAGTGACTATCTGTACTCTCTTTTCAAACCGGGAATGAATTCATCAAAGATAAAAATTTGGCTTAATATCGTACCTAATACATTACGATAATATTAAACCAGATTTAATACGGAATTTTAATTTTTTGTAATTGTTTTACTATAGGTAGAGTAAATAGATACATACATACTACAATAGGGTACTTTCGTTAGTGAAAAATAAATTATGAAATTTGATAAAAATAAAAATTTATGTAGAAATATACTTAAATATTCTGATTTTGAGTCATAAAAGCACGTGATTATTTTATTAAATTAAAATTCGTAATTTCCCATATGTATATCACGTGACCTAAAACACGAGCCGCCTTGTTGTGACGTCATAATGATAAAAAATACTAATATTAATCTGTGGTCATATAAGCAAAAACTAATATTAATCTGTGGTCATATAAGAAAGATAGAACCTATGGAATCTAAACTCCAAACAAAAAAGGACTGTTGATATTTTTTAATATATTATAAATAAATAAATATTTTCGATATATCTATATTTTTAAATATATCGATATCGGAGTTCGATATACCGAAAAAAATATCGATATTTCGATATATCGGCTTTATTTAAAAAATCGTAAGTCACTTCAAAAATGATTACACAGTTATATTATAGTCCAGTATCTTTATTAAACAAATTAAATTATAAATATATATATGTGTTAGGTTATAGTTCTTAGTAATTATTTTATTTAAATAAGGTACAATATGGCCTGTTCCACTACCTTCTGATAAGTGTCGGGATAGCCTAAACGTAAGTTTTGTCACTTCCTTACTTATGTCAAGTGACAAGGACTATAGTTGTGAATAAGCTATCCGACACTTATCAGATGGTGGTGAAACAGGGCCTTATACCAATATTTTTAAATGACGTTATCACGTAAAATATTCATCCGTAAGCCGACTTGACAGATAACTAATGATGTTTACAAAGATGTTTTAACATTCTGGAATTCGGCAGAACAGAAGTCTGGGTTACATGCAAAGAACTTTGCAACCATAATTGAATCAATTTTTGGCAGATTAGTACTATCTGCTTTTACACAACTGCAGGGCGATTCAGAACACTTCGATTCGGTTTCGGTTTCGACAACTACCCTGTCGATACGGTTATTCTGAATTAAAAATACATCTTATCGTACGGTAAGTAATTCAGAACACTTCGATAACGTAACTATCGATCGATTCGGTAAGTTATCGTACGGTAAGTAATTCAGAACACTTCGATAACGTAACTATCGATCGATTCGGTAAGTTATCGTACGATAAGATGTATTTTCAATTCAGAATAACCGTATCGACAGGGTAGTTGTCGAAACCGAAACCGAATCGAAGTGTTCTGAATCGCCCTGCTGGTTTGCATATTAATAAATAAATAGCTATCATTATGACGTCACAACAAGGCGGCTCGTGTTTAAGGTCACGTGATATACAGATTAAAGATTACGACTTTTAATTTTAATTTAATAAAAAAATAATGTGCTTTTATTACTCAAAATCAGAATATTTAAGTATATTTCTACATAAATTTTCAATTTTATTAAATTTCTTAATTTATTTTTCACTAGTGAATGTCCCTATTTTTTTACCACAGAGGTATATCTATATACCTAAAATTACATTTCGTTTTAAGATGTAAGTATGTAAACTAGGAATACAGAAAAAACATAATATATTTTAAATGAAATACGGTAGATTATTAAGTTTACGATGATTTTGTACCTACATTTTTGTATCTACATTTCGATATCAAACTATCGATATATCGTCCAAAAAATATTAGTAATAAAGAAAAAGTAGCCCAGGTGAATGACTTTATCTTTACTACAATATTTAACTCCAGTGTTATATAGAATACATTTATAACCTTCTTGTTTAACATTGTTACGTCATGAAATGGCTGACTTATTGGCTGACAGCGTTTTACGCGGGATTAAAAATGTTTAAAATTTAATTTAATTTTATGGCATGAACGCGTGTTTATTTTGCCGAAATATATTTTTTGTGGCTTTTTATTAACAAAAACAACATTTTGAAGTGCTTTTTCAAACACAGTAGAATACCCTATTTGACTAAAAAACCTGTATGTATTATCGCTCTTAAGGTAGAACTGGAACAAGTAGCGTTGAAAAAAAAAAAAGATTTTTTTTGTTGGAATTCATTATTTTTAATTTTTTTTAATTTGCTTTATAAGCGGAACACGTATTCAGTGAAAATTTCCACTGGCTTTTTATTACGATTGGAGTTGTAGAATCCTGTTACAAATGGACAGTCAGACAGCGGAGGCTTAATAATAGATTCCCATTTCGCACCCTATGGGTACAGTACTCTTAAAATAGCCTGACTATATAACGAAAAAAAAATAATGTGAGATTTTTTTTTTAATTTTCTATAGGAAACTGTAAGCACGTAGGTTTCTCTAGCAGTTATAAATACAAGTATAAATTAAAAATTTAAAAAACCCCCGAAATTCATCATTTTGTGGCAGCGGCCATCTTGAATTTGCCATAGTGCTATTCTACTAGTCAAGCCCTTTCATTTGATATCCATAATAAGAGAGTTGTGAACAAATATGTAATCAGCCATTTTGTAGCGGCGGCCATCTTCGACCGATTTTCTTCAAACATAGCTAACAACACTCTCGACTAATTCACCTTTCAAACAAAAAAAACCGCATTCAAATCGGTCCACCCGTTTGAGCGCCACAGGGGAACAGACAGACACACACACACACACACGCACACGCACACGCACACGCACACGCACACGCACACGCACACGCACACGCACACGCACACGCACACGCACACGCACACGCACACGCACACGCACACGCACACGCACACGCACACGCACACGCACACGCACACGCACACGCACACGCACACGCACACGCACACGCACACGCACACGCACACGCACACGCACACGCACACGCACACGCACACGCACACGCACACGCACACGCACACGCACACGCACACGCACACGCACACGCACACGCACACGCACACGCACACGCACACGCACACGCACACGCACACGCACACGCACACGCACACGCACACGCACACGCACACGCACACGCACACGCACACGCACACGCACACGCACACGCACACGCACACGCACACGCACACGCACACGCACACGCACACGCACACGCACACGCACACGCACACGCACACGCACACGCACACGCACACGCACACGCACACGCACACGCACACGCACACGCACACGCACACGCACACGCACACGCACACGCACACGCACACGCACACGCACACGCACACGCACACGCACACGCACACGCACACGCACACGCACACGCACACGCACACGCACACTCACACGCACACGCACACGCACACGCACACGCACACGCACACGCACACGCACACGCACACGCACACGCACACGCACACGCACACGCACACGCACACGCACACGCACACGCACACGCACACGCACACGCACACGCACACGCACACGCACACGCACACGCACACACACACACACACACACACACGTCAAACTTATAACACTCGGTCGTTTTTGAGTCGGGGGTTAAAAAATAAAAATAAATAAATAGTTTTTGAAATAGACATACAAATACCTTACCTATAAATTCATGTGAATGTTGTATAGTAATTATTTTAAGCCATCATGTGAAAACAACACATTCCTTACCATAAAACAGAGTCCCGGCGTCCATATTATTATTCCCGTAGAACAATCACCTTTGTGACACGCGCCGTCACACAGCGGAGTAGCGTGCATTGCTTCAAACGTAAAACAAAGCTGTTTTATGTCTCTATTTGTGAATTGTGAGGGGAAAAACCGCAAATGCAAATATTTTCACTCGTACACCGATTGGCGTGGGCTTCGTGACAAAGTGCAGTTAGTTCGCGATTTTATTAGGTTTTTCGATGAGGATTCAATTTGGGATTTATCTATACTGATATTACAGATGGGAAAGTATTGATTGTATTGTTTTTAAACCTCGTTAGTATAGTTGACCACAGCCCTGAGGAAAGCTGAAGACAGGACGGACTGGAGAAACCTAAAAAACGTGACCCAGACCCTGGACCAGAGTGGACACGACCTTCAGCAATGAAACAAACGACCGAGAAAAAGATATAATTGCGGACGTGGAGAGTGGCATCGGTAGCTTATCGTAGGAAAACATACAGTTCCCGCGAGATAGCATGCCATGTTGTCCTTCTATCATGCCACATTTTCATCCTATATAGATATGGATAGACGTGATGTTTTGCAGGGGACATAGAGAGTGACATAGAATACTGGATTCCTAACTTCATGCGATCGCAGTCGCGGACAAAAGCAACTCTTAGTGATATTATAACTCTTAGTAAATGCGAAAGTGTACCCGCTTATCTGTTACCTTTACATGGCTTAACCACTGAACCGATTTTGAAGAAATTTGATCAGAGATAGCTTGCATCATCTTCTTCTTCTTCCTTCTGGACAGGTGTCCGCACTAATCCAATTAAGGTCGTGTGCGTACTCCCAGCGGAATGTTGTCGAATTTCTTGATTTTAAGTATGCAGATATTTAGTGTGTTAGGACGTGTAAATGTGTGTGATAGTTTCAAATTTGTGCGTCCAACCGTTTTTGAAAAATTCGCCAAAAACACTTTCCGCCAGGAGAACGTTCTCCCAGCGGCATGTTTTTTTTCCAACGTGCGCACGAAAAAAAAAATTAGTGCAATAATTAGTGCGTAGCGAGAGGTAAATGTGTGTCTGTAAATGGAATTTGTGTGTCTCAAGACTCCGGAGATATTCAAGATTCCGCTGGGGGAACGTTTCGCTGTTTGCTAGATCTCGTAAACGGCTACGCGTGTAGATGTGATTTTTTGTACACATGTTGCTATGAATTTGTGTGTAATGTTTGTGAAAATAGAATTAGAAAAAAAATTGCCGTTCCGAAATTATGTGTATTAAAGTGAAATCCAGTTATTAGGTCCTAGCACTTCGAATAGGAGTTCTGAAGTTTAATTTTTAACACTAATTTGTTCTTTATGACTGTTTACAATGCCTTCTTAAGTTTCATTGGTCTACAGTAGGTAATACTTAAGTTATGATCCAATATTACTATGACTTAGCCACTATTTTGTTCGACATTCGATAAGACGAGTTTTTTATGGGTTGGCAAATGAAAAATTATTCCAATAATTAGTGTGTCGGTTCAACTATCTATTTACAAAATTTTAACTTAATACGCTTAATAATTAAAGAGATATAATTAAAAAACCAGAAAGAAACGTAATGCAGATATAAACCGACCAAATTTGAATGGTAACAAAAAAGCGGCCTTGTCATATATGGTGCTAACCTACCGAAATTGATACTATATCATTTTAATATTTTTAGTGATTTTGTACAATCGCGAACACAGTTCTTAACTTATATTTTTATTAGTCTATATATTATATCTTAATAATAATATTTAGGTGTATAATACTTATGTGCTAAATCTGTGATTTAAGAATTAGCATAGGTATCGATAACTATTCAGTTATTCCATCTGAACTCGATTATATAAATCGAGTTCAGATGGAATAACTGAATATAATGAATATAATGAAATATGAAATAACTGAAATGCATCCAGCAACAGTCAGCATTTGCATACAAAAAAACAGCAATAGTTATTTGTGTTACAAGGGGCCAATGGGACGAAAAATAAAGCCAACGCTCTAAGTATCATAGTTTTTTGATATTTATTTATTTATTAGTAATAAACAGCGTTCAAAATAATATTATATGTACATACAGTTAATGTATTATAGAAATACATATTAAGGCTACGTAGATTACAAAGAAAACAAGTATAAATTAAAAATTTAAAAACCCCCGACATTCGCCATTTTGTGGTCGTGGCCATCTTGGATTTGCATATTACTATTTTACTAGTCAAGCCCTTTATTTAGCCCTTTAGCCCTATTAATGAAGTTTTAAAAGAAATATAATCTGCCATTTTGTAGCGGCGGCCATCTTGGATCGATTTTCATCAAACATAGCTAACAACACTCTCGACTAATTCACCTTTCAAACAAATAAACAAGTATAAATTGAAAATTTAAAAAACCCCCGACATTCTGTGACATTTTGTGGTGGCGGCCATCTTGGATTTGCAATAGTGATATTCTACTAGTCAAGCCCTTTCATTTGATACCCATATTAAGGGAGTTGTGAAAAATATGTAATCCGCCATTTTGTAGCGGCGGCCATCTTGGATCGATTTTCATCAAATATAGCTAACAACACGCTCGACTAATTCACCTTTCAAACAAAAAAAACCGCATTCAAATCGGTCCACCCGTTTGAGCTCCACAGGGGAACAGACAGACACACACACACACACACACACACAGACACGTCAAACTTATAACACCCCGTCGTTTTTGCGTCGGGGGTTAAAAACCGCGTTCAAATCGGTTCATCCGTTTGAGCGCTACAGGGGAACAGACAGACAGACACACACACACACACACACACACACACAGACACGTCAAACTTATAACACCCCGTCGTTTTTGCGTCGGGGGTTAAAAATAAGTAATATTAACAATAAATCTCTACAAACAAAATTTGTTTTGCAGTTCATTAAGTAGGGATTTGTGTTAAAATTATGACTTATGTTAAATACTTTTACCCACGGTGCGCAAGTCTGACTCGTACTTGGCCGCTTTTTTACCCGACTACGGCAAAGCCAAGAGGAAGGGTTATGATTTTAGCAGTCTATGTATGTATGTATGTATGCATGTAAGTATGTATGTAGTATGTGGCCGATTTTCGTATGAGATTCTGTGTGTACCACTGTAGCGCCTAAACTACTGGACCGCTTTTGATGAATGAGGTGTCTATTGATTCGTTGTTATGGTCCAGGTGACATAGGCTACATTTTATTTACGAAAAAAAAAACGAGAAGTGACCTTCGCGCGGTTTTCTAGATAATGTTGTCGATTCAAAAGCACTTGTAAAAGTTTATCTGAATAAAAAATATGTCTTGAATAAAAAATATTGTCGTTTGAGTTTATCTGAATAAAAAATATGTCTTAGACTTGCCTTTACACAAGTTTAAGAACTCTATTAAAAGTATGCTCATAAAAAAAGCTTATTATACAATTGAAGATTATATAAACGATAAAAAAGCTTGGATTTAACTCGTTCCAGCAATGCGCGAGACGGCATTTCAATCATGTACATTAATAATAATAATTGTTATAATGTTATTTTTAAAAAAAGAGCAACAGCCGAGTTTCTTGCAGGTTCTTCTCGGCTGGAACTGCATTCCGAACCTGTGGTAGATTCAATTGACGATTCAAAAGTACTTGTAAAAGTTTATTTGAATAAAAAACTTTTCTATTCTATTCTAATGAAATTATAGTTTCGGATAGACATAACAGATGGCGCTACTAGCTGCTTGCCCCACGCTTTCGCATTAAATTATTAAGCGTAGTCGGGTTTTAGTTTACGAACTTTTTCTTGTTTCGTATCACGATGACATTTTGTATGTTGTAAAATCACAACCCTAGGTGCGAAACCCAAAAAAATTAAAACATTTCCTATAAAATTTGCAATGCGTTTTGCACGATATACATCGCGGGTTTGAAAAAAATTAAATACTAAACCACTAATACTACACGTATAAGACAAATGGTTATTGGTATTGGATTGTGTTCAGGTAAGTAGTATAATATAATAGCGCTAAATTTTCAAGAGCGATCCCTTTATACCCTGTACCCATTATTAATGTGTAAGAATGTTCATTTGACAATTAAAAAAATTAAAGTATCAATAAGTTTTCTTTTTTTTTCCAATCACTTTTACGTGCTGTGAAGTGTGAGCTCCACCATTATCGAAGCAGCTGAGGTTTGGAGCAGCTGTCATGGGTTAGGAGAAAACTATTATTGTTAAAATTTTCAGTCGGTATGAAATGACTGGCCCGTTGGCGCGGTTGGCAGTGACCCTGCCTTCCGCTCCGGGGTCGCGGGTTCGATTCCCGCCCCGAGTCTGGGTGTATTTATAATATGTATGTATGTATACCTTTATTAAAATATGTATGTATTTATATGTAAATATGTCTATCAGTCGGCTGTTACCTATAACACAGGCATTAAGTTGCCTACTTTAGGAACAGACGACCGTGTGTGTATGTGTGAGTATTTATTTATTTATTTATTTATTTAAATGACTTGTTCAAAGTTTAAGTAGCTGCATAGTTTAAGATAATAATTTAACTTTTGAAAAATTTCTTTGTACATTTTTTTTTATATTTTGTTGATTTTTTCTAAATCGTATGTGATGACTGGTAAATTTTGGAAACGCTGTATGTGGTCCCTACATTTTGCATGCATATGTCTTGAAATTGGTATAGATTTAAAAATATATTGTAAGTGACTGTTTGTGAACCTAATAAATAAAATAAATAAATAAAATTTTCACTAATTATTGTGTACGCGATTGTACAATATCAATAACGTTATTATGCTGTCAATTTCGGTAAGTTAGCACCATATATGACAAGGCCGCTTTTTTGTTACCATTCAAACTTGGTCGGTTTGTGTCTGCATTTCGTTTCTTTCTGGTTTTTTAATTTTATCTCTTTAATTATTAAGCTTATTAAGTTAAAACGTTGCACATATATAAATGAACCGACACACTAATTATCGGAATACATTTTCATTCGCCAATCCATAGAAAACTCGTTCAATCGAATGTCGAACAAAATAGTGGCTAAGTTATAGTAATATTGGATCATAACTTAAGTATTACCTACTGTAGACCAATGAAACTTAAGAAGGCATTGTAAACAGTCATAAAGAACAAATTAGTGTTAGAAATTAAACTTCAGAACTCCTATTCGAAGTGCTAGGACCTAATAACTGGATTTCACTTTAATACACATAATTTCGGAACGGCAATTTTTTTTCTAATTCTATTTTCACAAACATTACACACAAATTCATAGCAACATGTGTACAAAAAATCACATCTACACGCGTAGCCGTTTACGAGATCTAACAAACAGCGAAACGTTCCCCCAGCGGAATCTTGAATATCTCCGGAGTCTTGAGACACACAAATTCCATTTACAGACACACATTTACCTCTCGCTACGCACTAATTATTGCACTAATTTTTTTTTTCGTGCGCACGTTGGAAAAAAAACATGCCGCTGGGAGAACGTTCTCCTGGCGGAAAGTGTTTTTGGCGAATTTTTCAAAAACGGTTGGACGCACAAATTTGAAACTATCACACACATTTACACGTCCTAACACACTAAATATCTGCATACTTAAAATCAAGAAATTCGACAACATTCCGCTGGGAGTACGCACACATTAAGGTCTGTTGTGCGTGATATGCCTCTCCCATTGGTGTAGCGGAACATCATAGAATTCCCACGGAATTAAAAAAAATCCTAATTCACACGGACGAAGTCGCGAACAGTATGTTATGGGTTTCGCTCTACTTATATATGTACATATAAATAAACAAGCAGGTAAAAGTAAAGGTATTAAACATGTAGAGCAGCTCAGAATAAAAATAGTTTTCGATTTAGGTCTCGAATTTACAAGTAAACTTAAAATCGAACTGAGCTGGGACTGTTTAGAGTTTTCTTTTCAAATCACGACATCTTCAACCCTAGCGACAAGTTTGTTTACTCAGAAACTTGCTCCAACACCCCTGGTACAGAGTTTGCACATGTCGAAAACTTTGATGGTTTTGATAACCCTTTTTAACTATACCAACTATAATAAAAATCCTCTTTAATTATATTATAATTTCCTTTAATTATTATTATTCCATTCTCTTAATACCATTTTACATTTTATTAGTCTTTCCAAACATTCTCTTTTTCGCTTACATCTCATGTCAGCCATTTCCACTCCTGTCTAAACCTCTTTTTTTGAATTGTCAGATCAATAATCATAAAAATACCTTAAATCAACAAAAGGAGGTCCTATTGCAATACTGAATTTGCAACGAACCTTACATTCGTCCATCCTGACAACGTGTATGTCCTCATACACATCCGGTAAACACCTTACATTCGTCATGTTAAAGTAGGAGTATACACCGCGATACTTGCTATTATCATTAATACTTCAGTATTCAATGTGAGACAACTATACTATATAGTAAACCATGCTTAAATGCAACACATTTACATGATTAGAAAGACAATGACATGTTCGATACTTGATATGACAACAACATCATCCATTTTATTCTCTTTACCGAAACCAAACGAACCTCACTCTAAAACATCTCCTTTCAGTTCAGTATCAGTATCATAATATTTATGTTCAAGTAACTAAATAACACTGTATTCCCTGTCTCTAGCCACTTTGCTTCCATCAGTTAAACATTGTATCCAATTTTTGTGAGTTGTCAGCTCTTTATAAGCTCTTTTAAACTTCGATGTGTTAAAAAATTTCATTCAATGACTGTTCTTCTAAAGCTATCATAATCTGATGGCTCTGTTATTCTTTTTGAATACCTGTTTCAGTTATTCTTATATAAGAAGAGAGTAAAATGTGCAACGGCCTTCTATTCAGATCTATACAGAAAACCACAACAAGAAATAGGTAGCACAAGAGAAACAAAATAGAACTAGGAACAGAGAAAGGTCAACAGAAATTATCCACAATTATAAACTCTTTTCATCAATCATTCTGTGTAGAATAGCACCAGAAATAGACAAAAACCAACGAATAGAACAGGCCGGTTTCCGACCACATTACTCCACAATCATTGACCACATATATGTCATAGAACATATAATTGAAAAATCTAAAGAATTCAACAAACCACTTTATATAACATTCGATATCCAAAACTTTCGATAGCATAACACACTCAGCTATATGGAATGCTTTGAGAAGTAATAATATCAACGGAAAATACATAAACATTATAAAGAACTTCAAAAGTTCAACTAACAAATTTTGTTCCATGGGTGTTTCAAACCTCTCCGAATCCTTTATTCTGATAAACCTTCTATACACCTACAATGAACCAAAGTAATTTTATTCAGTTCTGGACCACAATCAATATCAATTCCCAACTACTGTTTCACTTTTCTTAAGTCTTTCATACGAAATTTCTTACTGAGTACCTATTTGCTTTATATTTTAAATCATATATTCATTTTAAGCATATTAAATTATGATCCACATGTAAACTTTTTTACCACTAATACATCCTGTTTACAGACAATAATCATAGTTTGACCTTATGCTCCACATAAACTCACTATAACACTCGTACCAATCTCTCGGGCTCTTCCTCAACCCAAACAAAGCCCTTCTCAACTTGTAGACCTTATCTCAATTTCATAACCATCTGGTGAAACTTCAGATTTAATAGTTCCATTTAAAAAAAAAAACGGTTTCTACATCCATACTTTCTAAATGCCAACCTCCCACACATGCAATTGACATTGACAACTTTCATAGTTATCACTCTTCCTCCTCTTCTATTACTATCTTGTTCCACGAGCAAATATATTTCTTCATTTCACATCATAAATTTGTTTAAAACCTTTTGCCACTTTCCGCTTTGTATCTCCCATTTGACCCTATCCTAAAAATCCATTTTGCTTCGCACATTTTCATCCATTGGTTCCTCAACAATTTCCCACGTTTCATTTTGTTTCAAACTATTTATCTCATCGCATTTTTCCATTTTTTTGCTTCTGAACTTTCATTGCTTCTTCTCCGGCACACATTCACATAAACAACATGATCATTAAATTTTTAAAGCAATCTTTTTTCTCCCTTAAGTCAACTTGTTTCCTTTACCTCCTCAACTCTAAGTTTCATTCTCTCATCTTCTTTCTTCTTCTTTTCAAGTGCCGTCTCTAGGAACGAAGGCTATTTTAATCTTTGATGCCGCCGCTCGGAACAATAATCGCGTGCTCATCCCGTACCACTCGCGGAGATTCTTGAGCCAGGAAGAACGTCGTCTGCCAGGTTTTCGGTGTCCCTGAATCTTGCCCTGTATTAGTAATTGCAATAATCGGTACTTCTCGTGACGCGTGATATGTCCAAGATATTGCAGCTTCCTACATTTGATTGCAGTGAGAACTTCTAACTCCTTGTTCATTCTCTGCAAGACCGTCATTATCACAGATCATCTTCTTTATTATCTTCAATACTGTCATAAAATTCTTCATTATCATAATCATTTGCATCTCTTACTTTATTTACTATTTTCATCACTCTAAATTCCTTCAACTTATGAAATTTAACGTGACCAATCTCTCCTTTTCCTTCACTGATACGTCTAATTCGTTTACATATACACTTCTACTGCTAACCACTATCCAGCGACCAGTTCATTGTTGTCACTTCATCCAATTCGTTCAATGAACTCACCATTTCTACGATGAGATCTCTATCCTCGCTATTACCTCTGAAACTTCTATTCTGACCTACAAATTTTAGACCAGCAAAATTAAAATTAAGTTAATGTCAGTTATTTCCAGTTTAAGTTGGTTCCAATTATCTTCGACTGACTGTATTTATCTCTGTTTTTTCATCTGCCCACTCATTAATTTCATTTGATACTAGAGCTTTGATGGCCATAGTTTTGACCTTTCTGATTTTAAACTGTAATACTTTTAATCCAATCCATCAGCCTGTAGACGTCCACCGCCACTGATCCTCTGAGCTATGTCGGTCACTTTGGTTCTCCTATGAATCTCCTCGTTTCGGATTTTATCCCTGAGAAAAACGCCCAACATAGCTCGCTCCATAGCGCGCTAGGGACTTTTAATTTATGGACAAGGCCAACCGTCAGTGTCCACGTTTCTGCTCCATACGTCATCACAGTAATACAACAAACAGTGTTATACTTATTATAAATAAACCTGAATATCGTATGCTTGTTAGAAGTAGACTGTCTCTACTGTAGGTACTTAATTTTAAAATCTTTTATTGTAACAGTCAAACCATTGAAATAAAATGAAATTCTATTGGCATCAACCCATCTATGGATGATCGATCTTGAAAAACTCTGTATATATTTATTTCACTAGTATCAACCCGTCTATTGATGCTCGATTTTGTAAAACTCTGTATAGTACCTATATTTATTCCACTAACATCAACCCGTGTATTGATGCTCGATCTTGTAAAACTCTGTATAGTATATTTGTTCTACTAACATCAACCATTTATTGATGATTCATCTTTTAAAAGTTTCTATACACTTATTTCACAGAAATTCTTTTAAAACTCTCTATGTATTTATTTCACTCACATCAACCATTTATTTATGTTTTATCTTTTAAAACTTTCTATACATTTATTTCACAGACATCAACCATTTATTGATGTTTTATCTTTTAAAACTCTCTATGTATTTATTTCACTCACATCAACCATTTATTTTATGTTTTATCTTTTAAAACTCTCTATACATTTATTACACTGAAATCAACCTGTATATTGATGATCTATCTTGTAAAACTTTCTATATAATATTTATTTCAATAACATCAACTCGTCTATTGATGATCTATCTTTTATAACTCTATATATCTATTTATTTTACTAACATCAACTCGTCTATTGATGACTTATAAAACTCTTTATATATTTATTTTACTAACATCAACTCGTCTATTGATGACTTGTAAAACTCTTTATATAATATTTATTTCAATAACATCAACTCGTCTATTGATGATCTATCTTTTATAACTCTATATATTTACTTCACTAACATCAACTCGTCTATTGATGACTTGTAAAACTATATAATATTTATTTCAAAAACATCAACTCGTCTATTGATGATCTATCTTTTATAACTCTATATATTTACTTCACTAACATCAACTCGTCTATTGATGACTTGTAAAACTCTTTATATAATATTTATTTCAATAACATCAACTCGTCTATTGATGATCTATCTTTTATAACTCTCTATATATTTATTGCACTAACATCAACCCGTCTATTGACGCCAAATGCAATAAACATATCTACTTTCATTGACATCAACACGTCTAGTGATGTTCAATCTATCTTTTATAACTCTCTATATACATTTATTGTACTGACATCACCACGTCTAGTGATGTTCAATCTATCTTTTATACCTCTCTATATATTTATTGCACTGATATCAACCCATCTATTGGCACCAAATGCAACAAACATAATCTTTCATTGACATCAACACGTCTAGTGATGTTCAATCTATCTATTATAACTCTCTATATACATTTATTGTACTGACATCACCACGTCTAGTGATGTTCAATCTATCTTTTATATCTCTCTATATATTTATTGCACTGATATCAACCCATCTATTGACACCAAATGCAACAAACATAATCTTTCATTGACATCAACACGTCTAGTGATGTTCAATCTATCTTTTATAACTCTCTATATACATTTATTGTACTGACATCACCACGTCTAGTGATGTTCAATCTATCTTTTATACCTCTCTATATATTTATTGCACTGATATCAACCCGTCTATTGACACCAAATGCAACAAACATAATCTTTCATTGACATCAACACGTCTAGTGATGTTCAATCTATCTTTAATAACTCTCTATAATATATATCTATTGCACTGACATCAACCCCTCTATTGACGCCAAATGCAACAATCTTAAGTAACAACCTTTCAAACCAATCTATGTGAATGACCTTACTCTGTATTTCAATGGTAATATAGATATGCTTATCAATCTTATCATTCCACAGCAATCGTGTCACGAAGCTAATCCATCTTATTTAATGCTCACCATTTAAATTTACTAAATCATCATAAAATCAATAGAATATCAATAGAACATCAATAGAATCAATATAATAAAATCAATATTACATACATCATTATCGAGAACATACGAGATACCTACGTTTCAATTCTTAAAAACGTACCTTAGGAATATTTCATATTATGAACCATTAATTAATATTATCAACCATTAAAGAAATTGAGAAGCCACCACTCAATAATATAACAAATTAAATGTAAAAACGTTTGCTACTAATCTCTAGTATTCCTTTTTGTCAAACTATACATTTTATCATCTCATCACTCTTATAATAACAACAACAAAAAAAAATGGCGTAATAAACTCAAACTCTAAAGTAAAAATTCGAAGTCAACTAAACCGAACTTAACCAGTGATAACATTACGTAATATTTTAACTTCAACAAGGAGAAAAAAAAAATAGACAAACTTTAACTAGTCCAACTCTCATCCTTGTCATCTTCATCCATGCTAGTATCATCGACATTTAAGCCATGTTAAGTCAAGTCAAATAAACTTAATTCAAAATTGGTACACTGTATACTTTAATGGTGATAATTATTTACGAAAACTTAAAACTAAAACTACGAGGGTTCCAACGCGCCCTGGTCTGAGAAGAGCCCACAACAAACTCAGCTGGGTTTTCTTTTTATATTATCACCATCTTACAAAATGGCTTTAAAATGATTTTAACTGTTGACTTTTAGAGCAAATTATGTTCATGGTTTTTGTCAAAAAAAAATAAAAGTCAAAAAGTCCGAAATTGGACAACAGTAGTTGTAAAGAGACACAACAATGAATTGCTCTAATTCAACTGCCGCTAGTTCTATTGTCCGTACAACAGATAGACTTACAATGTCATTTCGATTTTTTAATTTAATTTTTTTTGGCCAACAATATTAATCAGCCCCCATGAATAGCATTGGTTCTGATGAACGAACCACCAACCTAAAGATCACCAAAATTGAACATGATTGTATTCATTCTGTTTTAGTCAATGTTCAGTTATACATAAAAATAAAAATAAATCTTTAAAAACAACTCTATCTCCAAATCCTTCTTTGTTACTAATCAAAAATTCTAATTAATTTATTTAGATGTTCACAACGTAGTGCAAGTGCACTAGATCTAATCGTTTTGTCGTTAATGAGTGCCATGTATAATATAATCTGCGGCACGCTTACCAGTAATATCGCATTGATTTATAAGTGCTAAATAGTTTTCATAAAAGTAATTCTGAGTTCATTATATCTGCTTTTCCATCTCAGCATGTCCTCCAAAGATTGAGCAAAATTTTAAAAAAATAATAATTTAAGCTAGGTACATGATCTTGTAGACTTAGTCCTATCTTCAGGTCTGTCCATTCTAAGCCTTCGGTTCTGATGACTGGAACCAGAAATTCTACATTCCCGAGATTCTTCACGAGAATAACGTCGTCGTTCTGCTGAATATTGTCCACGAGCTACGTCTAAGTCCTTTTCAATCCTCAAAAATCGCTCGCGTTGTTGCTCCTGTTCGCAGTCCTGTACTCCTCCTATAGCTACTCGTACGCTCCCGAGAACGACTTCTCACATGACCGCGGCTACGGCTTCGACTACGGCTGCGGTAACCACTTCGCGGAGGACTCGGTCTCACTGCTGTGTTAGAATCATCCACCGCGAGACGTCCGTATACATGCTGCAGGCGTTTGTAAACGTCGAGACTCCTTATTCCCATCACCCGGCATAATTTAGAGCTCGAACAGAAAACATAAAATTGGTATTAGTAATTCGACAAATCGAATAAGATGAATTTTGAGATCGAACAAAATAATAAAGTCGGCGTTGTCTTACCACTTCTGAGATATAATAAAAATCCTCTTTAATTATATTATAATTTCCTTTAATTATTATTATTCCATTCTCTTAATACCATTTTACATTTTATTAGTCTTTCCAAACATTCTCTTTTTCGCTTACATCTCATGTCAGCCATTTCCACTCCTGTCTAAACCTCTTTTTTTGAATTGTCAGATCAATAATCATAAAAATACCTTAAATCAACAAAAGGAGGTCCTATTGCAATACTGAATTTGCAACGAACCTTACACAACTTTATTTCAGTAAGTTCTCGCTATATCTCGATAGTTAATTATTCTCTTCTTTATAGATAAACTAGCGGACCCGGCAGACGTCATCCTGCCCGCTATTAGCGCCATCTACCGGGTCCAATTTTTCTACTTATAAACCTTTCTCTTGAATCACTCTATCTATTAAAAAAACCGCATCAAAATCCGTTGCGTAGTTTTAAAGATTTAAGCATACATAGGGACATAGGGACATAAGGACATAGGGACAGAGAAAGCGACTTTGTTTTATACTATGTAGTGATATACAATAAATAAATACCAAATACTCACACTAGTCTCAGATTTTGAAATATGAATAGATTTTGTCTGATTTTGTTTGTAGAATAGAATAGAATAGAAAAGTTTTTTATTCAAATAAACTTTTACAAGTACTTTTGAATCGTCAATTGAATCTACCACAGGTTCGGAATGCAGTTCCAGCCGAGAAGAACCTGCAAGAAACTCGGCTGTTGCTCTTTTTTTTAAATAACATTATAACAATTATTATTATTAATGTACATGATTGAAATGCCGTATCGCGCATTGCTGGAACGAGTTAAATCCTAGCTTTTTTATCGTTTATATAATCTTCAATTGTATAATAAGCTTTTTTTATGAGCATACTTTTAATAGAGTTCTTAAACTTGTGTAAAGGCAAGTCCAAGACATATTTTTTATTCAGATAAACTTTTTTGTTTTGGAGTAGGTATATTATTTAAATTAATATACTGCATAAGTACGTACATATAGTGTGTTTGTCTATCTATTGCATCATCATCGACTGAAAGGTCTCTTGCGAGGATCTCCACTGGATATGATCTCCTCCTAGCGACTCGCTTGAGGCTCTTTATCTTTCTATCTATCTATCTCTCTATCTATCTCTCTATCTATCTATATATTAGCGGTCCGCCCCGGCTTCGCCCGTGGTACATAATATATAGCCTATAGCACTCAGGGATCACGTACATACGGTGAAACGGTGAAAGAATTTTTGAAATCGGTCTAGTAGTTCCTGAGATTAGCGCGTTCAAACAAACAAACTCTTCCGCTTTATTATATTAAGTATAGATTATCTGTAATCTTTTCATAGTTGCTATTAAACCAGTCTTCATGTTTGGCAATAATAGATATCGTTCAACTAGAAATAATTTTGTTTTTCCACGAAGTCATACCTACTCAGAAAACCGCATAAACATTATATAAGTCTCAAGTAGGCACAAGAAAACTGTGGAGTCTCCTTTTACTGGCTCGGGCTCGGTTGCTCATCTTATTTGAATTAGTGTAAGCCGAAAGTTTCCACAAAACTAACCGTTTGAGAGCCTACGCGCACTTGTAAACTTTGGGAAAAGGACGGCCGTGCGGCCATCTTATTAAGTCCACTCGGAATATCGCAGCTGAACTTTCTCAACCGTTATAACCAGTGTGCTTAGTCTAAGATCGGAGCACTCGAAAACGAACTCGAAAACTATTGATCGAATCACAAGTGAATTCAGAGCAAAATGAACTCAAATACTCGTATTTTAAAGTTGTAATTCCATAGTTCGAATATGTATTTTACAACATTTATGCTTGGGGCGCTCGTTGTGTTCGAATGCTGAATGTATTGGCGAACTCAAACCTTAATACAAGCCATTTTAGGTCTATTTTACTCTGAAATCGATCAATAGCTTTCGAGTTCGTTTTCGAGTGCTCCGATCTTAGACTAAGCACTCTGAGCTTATTTAAATAGAATACCTACTATATAATGTTTGTTTACCACTAGCTAGCTGTTACCTATGACTTTGCCTCTCTGGAATTTGGTTTCTATGTTCCCATTCGTTAAAAAATATCTTATTCTTATCTAGATATCTTCACTATATCTTAACTAGATGATGCCCGCGACTTCATCCGCGTGGTTTAGGTTTTCTAAAAATCCTACTGGAACTCATTGCGTTCCCGGGACAAAAAGTAGCCTATGTCCGTCCCCGGGATGTACCTAAACTAACTCCATTTTAGGTACGAAATTCCATCCTAATCGATTAAACTGTTGAGCCATGAAGAGCTAGCAGTAAGACAGATAGACAGACGGACACCCTTTCGAATTTATAATATTAGTATGGATATTTTTCCGGGATAAGAAGCCTATATCTATGTCTGTTTGTTTCTAGAGCGTGTTTACTTTGATTGATATCCAACTTCGTTTGTGTAGAGCGCGCTTTGCACTAGGGTAAAAACGACGGGGTGCTATAAGTTTGACGTGTCTGTGTGTGTGTGTGTGTGTGTGTGTCTGTCTGTTCCCCTGTAGCGCTCAAACTGGTGAACCGATTTGAATGCGGTTTTTTTTGTTTGAAAGGTGAATTGGTTGAGAGTGTTGTTAGCTATGTTTGATGAAAATCGATCCAAGATGGCCGCCGCTACAAAATGACGGACTACATATTTTTTCACAACTCCCTTAATATGGGTATCAAATGAAAGGGCTTGACTAGTAGAATAGCACTATGCAAATCCAAGATGGCCGCCGCCACAAAATGGTGAATGTTGGGGGTTTTTTTAATTTTTAATTTATACTTGTTATTATTCATTTTTCTTCTCATGAGTCCTTTAGGACTTCAAAATTACGATTACATTCACATTTGACTCGAAATTGTATTGGCGTTCGCGTTGCGAGCATAAATTCCGGCCAAGTCACCCGTGGAACACTCATTTGAAGTTAACTACCATGAAAAGCGTCGTAAGAACAAAGTTTGGCGGTTCGCCGACTGAGCTCGCAGAGTTATTTGGAAACTGTGTTGTTGTGTGGGGGCGGGCCGCGTCGCATTATGGGAGAGGACCATTCGTCTTCCGACCAGATACGAAATGTTGTTAGATAAAACTGATGCCCTCTTAGCGCAAATCGAAGTCTAGAATTGGCCTCCACTCTAACTTTTTGGGTAAAGCGAAAGCACAATCTCTCCCTACAGTTGGAAAAAATGATAATCTTTTATTCAATCAAGTTGTTTTTTTCAATTGTTGTCACCTTCCCCAACCGATTGACGTCCATTGTTGGACATAGGGCGCTGCGGTCTTTCGCCATTCGTATCCAGTGTCTGCCTGCGACTCCTTTGGTAGACTCCTGTGGTAGACTCAATCGACGATTCAAAAGCACTTGTAAAAGTTTATTTGAATAAAAAACTTTTCTATTCTATTCTATTCTATTTTGATATCATAGGTCTATCAAGTGGACCTACCAGTGCTGCTCTTTCCGGTGCTAGCTCGCCATACCAGTATCTTCCAAACCTAACGTCTATCGGTACTTTGAACTACGTGCCCCGCCCATTGCCACCGCTGCTACGCAACCAGCTGTGTATATTTTACGGTTTTCTTTATGTCTGATCTGATCGCGTAGAGAAATATTTTAATGATAAGATAAAATTGAAGATGAGATTCAACATAAAATGAACAGCAAACTAATATTATGAATAGGAACTGTTTCTCTGTCTGGTATAACCACTGATCAAATCTTGATGAAATGCATAGAGTACATTGCACATAGGATACTTTTTATCTTTGTAAAATCAAAAAATTCCCACGGGTTTTTCAATAATCTAAATTCACAACAGCCAGTATCACGTAAATATTACCTACCAATATCTCCGATAGAATAAAAGAAATTCAAGGTTGAACACTCACGAAGAATAGTAGACTATTTTTCGCCGAAACGCCACTCGACTTGTACATTTCGTTGACATCTCGCGCAAATAAAAGAGCGTACGAATTGACGAGTGGCTCCGTTCGAGCGTGAACGCCTCCTAGTTATCGGGGGGTGTGTGAAGCATGCATATTTGATTCCGTCATAAACTCAATTTACAGCTAATCTCATCTCGGATTGTCGAAGAAATAAAATTTCACACGACGCTGAGTTGCTCGTGAATGCGAATAGGGTAGGCGCGAGTGGAAGGGCACGTAAAGATGCCTCGGCGGGGTGAACTCGTCTCAAGGTGAGTGGATAGGGTAATATCGCGCTAGTAGACGCGTAAATAGGTTTATGAGATTTATGTCCATTTATTTTACTACCCACCATCATCACCACAATCTAACATCCCACTGCTGGGCTGCTCTCTTTCATAGTAGAGAGGGATTTAGGATTTAGACTCACCACGCTTCTCCAATGTAGTTCAACGGGCTTTAACGAATGTTGTCACGTGATAGTGATAAACGTCAAAATATCTTAACGTGCTCTTCGACGTACGAGGGTGCAACACTGCCAACTACCAACTCCAAGTTCGCATTGAGAATTTCTTGATAGAAAGACCCAATACCTAACAATATGTTTGACAACCCAGAAATCGAATCCACGAGTACCTCGTGATCCGTAGTCGAACATGCTAACCACGACACCAAAGAGGTCGTAACAGTAGCAGGAAACCTTCCTCCCACCAAACTCCACACAGTGTCTTAGATCTCTTGCCGTGCAGTGGCCATCTCTGCTATGACCTATGTTTGTTTCCTATGTTGTTGCCTTTCAAGACAGTTAATCAGGGAAGTTTTCCACCTCACAACATCAATTACGCCATTAAATTTTCTGTCCCCGCGCCATCAGCATCGGTGATCGAGTTTACGGGCCGGTCTGCCGTTTCGTACGGTTGTAACTTTTTAGCGCTGCTTTTATTACGACAAACGATTTTAATCAAGCGAGTTTTTGTTCAAAGCAAACTCCGTTAACGCCTCGAGATGGAACAAAGTTCAAACTAAAGTTTTTTCTGTGACTTACGGCGACCGGAAACTAGTCTATCTATAATATAATAAAACTGTAACAGATCCAATTCTGTACATTGAAGATATTTTGAAAATTTTTATTGGAGGGCACTCTATAATCGATACTGAAGCCAAAACTGCAATTTTTTTCATTTTTGTCTGTCTGTCTGTCTGTCTGTCTGTCTGTCTGTCTGTCTGTCTGTCTGTCTGTATCTTGGCCGCGCATCACGCCGAAACTACTGAATGGATTCGAATGAAACTTGGTACGATTTGAGTTTACACTCCGAGGTAGGACATAGGATACTTTTTATCCCGAAATTCAGCACGGTTCCCTTGGGAGAGGGGATGAAAGTTAAAACGTGTATTTAGCTGTAATTCATTAACGCGTTGTTCGATTTCACTCATTCTTTTTTAGGGTTCCGTAGTAAACAAGGAACCCTTATAGTTTCGCCATGTCCGTCCGTCTGTCCGTCTGTCCGTCTGTCCGTCTGTCCGTCTGTCCGTCTGTCCGTCCGTCCTCGGTTAATCTCAGAGACTATTAGTGCTAGAAATCCGTAATTTGGCATGAGTATAAATATTAATCACGCCGACAAAGTGGTGAAATAAAATTTTGATAAATATTTTTTTTTAGGGTAGCTCCCCTACATGTAAAGTGGGGATGAATATTTTTTTTCTCGTCTACCCCATAGTGTGGGGTATCGTTGAATAGGTCTTTTAAAAATACTGTGGGTGTGGGAACATCATTTTTCGATTTCTAGATCCGTTTGTAAAATATGATGTTTTAAAGTGCAAATTTTTATTAGAGTCAAGTGTCCCCCCCCTCTATCAGCCAAATGGCAGTATATAGGAACTTGAAAAAATTCACAGCAGTAGGGTATATAATCAATTTTAAAGGAAAACTATCACGGCTAAGTAGGGTTCACAGGTTAAGGAGTTATATCTGTTTTTCGAGGATTGTGACTACGGAACCCTACACTGCGCGTGGCCCGCCACGCACTTGACCGGTTTTTTGTTAGAAAGGTAGTACTTTATGTATTGTCCTGTAAATATTTCAAGGTCATAGGTGTTTTAGTTTAGAAATGACAGACATTACAATCCTCAGTATTGGGTTCAAATAACTTGGGACCCGGATCTTTGAACGTACGGCTTATTTTAAACTGGTGTGCGTTTAAATTTATGGTTGTCGGTCTGTCTTTTTATTCCAGCTAATCTAGGAAACGGCTGGATCGATTTTAATGGAACTTCTAATGTTATAAGGAGTAACTTAGGCTACATTTAGTTTAGGTACATAAAATAATTATGGGATCCGATCCGATCCTATATAAAAACCTATATCTACGCGAACGAAGTTGCGGGGTTCAGCTAGTTATGTAATATTTTTCTGCAGACAAGATTTTTAACCACCCGACGCAAAAACGACGGGGTGTTATAAGTTTGACGTGTCTGTGTGTGTGTGTGTGTGTGTGTGTCTGTCTGTTCCCCTGTGGCGCTCAAACGGGTGGACCGATTTGAATGCGGTTTTTTTTGTGTGAAAGGTGAATTAGTCGAGGGTGTTGTTAGCTATGTTTGATGAAAATCAGTCCAAGATGGCCGCCGCTACAAAATGGCGGATTACATATTTTTTCACAACTCACTTAATATGGGTATCAAATGAAAGGGCTTGACTAGTAGAATAGCACTATTGCAAATCCAAGATGGCCGCCGCCACAAAATGGTGAATGTCGGG
Organism: Melanargia galathea; assembly: GCA_920104075.1. Classification (NCBI taxonomy): domain Eukaryota; kingdom Metazoa; phylum Arthropoda; class Insecta; order Lepidoptera; family Nymphalidae; genus Melanargia; species Melanargia galathea. The sequence goes on from OV049865.1 coordinate 4,340,439, forward strand.
GTTTTTTTTAATTTATACTTGTTTAAGTTTCGTATTGACTAGTTGATTTCCCAGGTTTCGCACAGGTAGCGCTTAGTATTAATACGTATAAATATTAGTATCACTTGCTTTAACGGTGAAGGATACGTCGTGAGGAACGTCTTCTCCTCCTGATGCCTCCATAATGTTCTCGAAGGCATGTAAAGTCTACCAATCCGCACTTAGCCAGCGTGGTGGACTACGGCCGAAACGCTTCTCACTCTGAGAGCAGACCCGTGCCATTTAGTGGGCCGGTACTTAATGGGTTGAAAATGATAATGATGTTAATAGTAGCAGTAGTAATAAGCTATAATAATTTTACGATCTTGAAAACATACATGAAGGCTTATTGTTAAGGAAATTTACACTGGCTACACTTATAAAACGGGAAAACTAACTAAAACGCATAATAACAAATTAATAATTGTAATAAGCTTAAACAAGGACACGCGGTGAAACCTCGTGAATATAATAATACGTGAAAGGTTTCAAACCACCCTGTAACATTAGCGCGTAAGTAATTGCATCGTGACGTTGCCAATTTCACCCCTTCTACCGTCAGTGGTAACTGTATACTTAGTACGACTTTGCTCATCTCGAAAACACTAACATTTCGATTATCGAAACAGTTCGTCAGTGTAAAGCGGACTTAAAGCTCCTTATTTTAGAATCGCAAATGCATATTAGCGATATTTATTTCGCTAGTTTTCCACTTGGGGCGCTAGCTAAACATGTATGGATAAACTCGGGCCTTAAAACAAAGCATGTCATGTTTCATTTTTGATTTATGAACCGATTTGAATGCGGTGTTTTGTTTGTAAGGTGAATTAGTCGGGAGTGTTCTTAGCTATGTTTGATGAAAATCGGTCCAAGATGGCTGCCGCCACAAAATGGCGGATTACATATTTTTTCACAACTCCGTCAATATGGGTATCAAATGAAAGGGCTTGACTAGTAGAATAGCACTATGCAAATCCAAGATGACCGCCACCACAAAATGGCGAATGTTGGGGGTTTTTTAATTTTTAATTTATACTTGTTGTTTGACGTTGGTTTCGATACTCGAAATGTATCAACGTTGTCGAAATATGCAAAGTCGTACTAAGCATATTGTTGGTGGGCGTAAACTACTGCGTCATCTTGTTTTAAATGTACAATATATTTTCAAGTTATTCGCACGAATACAAATCTGTATAGAAGTAATATTTGTACAATATTTTACTTGAATAAATTTCTGTAGGTATTAACTATAATACGTTACATTGAACAATGAAAATAACACCGGTGTATATCTACGTAATAAAATATTATGCGGAGCGTGATTTGTACAAAGACAATTTTATTATACCCTTCGCTGTTGTAACTGAAAATTTTCGTATTATTTGACTAGACATTTCCAGAAAATACCTACCGAATAATATAATATTCCTTAACCGAAACAGCTCATTTGCATCGCTCGTCAAAAGATGTCCCTCAGAACTGGGAATGTTTATGGTCATTAACGTTTTATTAACCCCCGATGCAAAAACGACGGGGTGTTATAAGTTTGACGTGTCTGTGTGTGTGTGTGTGTCAGTTCCCCTGTAGCGCTCAAACGGGTGAACCGATTTGAACGCGGTTTTTTTTTGTTTGAAAGGTGAATTAGTCGAGAGTGTTGTTAGCTATGTTTGATGAAAAACGATCCAAGATGGCCGCCGCTACAAAATGGCAGATTATATTTTTTTTTCACAACTCCGTTAATATGGGTATCAAATGAAAGGGCTTGACTAGTAGAATAGCACTATGCAAATCCAAGATGGCTGCGACTACAAAATGGCGAATATCGGGGGTTTTTTAAATTTTTAATTTATACCTATTTGTTGCTAAACTAGCTGATGCCAGTGACTTCGTTAGTGTGGAATTTGTTTTCTAAAAATGTCTTTTTCCCTTGGATCTAAGATATTTTCCGGGATACAAGTAGCGTATGTCTGTCTCCGTAAAACAAGCTGTCACTGTGCTAAATTCCATTAAAATTTGCGAAGCGGCTAAGCCATGAAAAGTTAAAGATACGAGTACCTAGTACATAGATTTTCACATTTGTTATATTATCAGTATGGATAGTGAGGAAGTATGGATTTCAATTTCAATCTGTATCAGGTCAGATATTCATCTTCTGTAAACCTTTTATTATCCCACCATAGATTGTTTTGTTATATCTCAAAGCAAGCTCGAAAGCAAGGCAGCGTTTTCGATGGAAGCTCTCAGGCGGCTTGACTTTTTCCGACATTACATTCACATTCAACAATTACTGTCATATTTCAACCAATATACAAAAAACAAATTATAAAATCAAACTTTCTTCATGAATCACTCTGTCTATTGGTGAAAACCGCATGAAAATCCGTTCAGTAGTTTTTGAGTTTATCGCAAACAGACAGACAGACGCGGCGCGCTTTGTTTTATTATTTGTAGTGATTTGTTCGTTTGATTCTTCCGTCTTTCCTGAAGAAGCAGGAAAAATCCATGCCTATTATTATTAATAGGTATGTAGGTACGGTTCATGCACTGAATGCTAAATCCACGCGGACGGATTTGTAGGCTTCAGTCTAGCCAGCGCTTGATTTTTTTCATCGGCAAAGGACAAACTTCGATACTCAAAATGGAATTTTTTCGGGGAACAATTATCAATTTCTTAATTTATTTTAGCCAAAAATATTTCATGAGTTACAAACAGAATTTATTCATTGAGTTATTCTCAAGGTTCTTAGCTTCCAGTTGCGCCAAATAAATGTAATGTTTTCAGTTTAATCCGATAAAAAGAAGAGCTAGAAAAACGAAAATACATTACGAACATCGGAATACTACGTGACTTGATACAAAAATTTAGTTTGGAAGAATAAATTTAGAAAACTAAGGCATTTATTTGCTGCAGTTGTTTTTAAAAGTGCTTGCTTCTTACTGCAGGAGACTCATTTTTTTTTTCTTAACTATATTCCTCCGGAGCTTTTTTATTAGACATTGAGCGCTGGGCGTTGGAGTGCGCTGGACGTTGGAGCACGCTGAGCGTTGGGATGCGTTGGGCGTTGGGATGCGCTGGGCGTAGGAGCACGCTGGGCGTTGGGATGCGCTGGGCGTTTGAATGCGCTGGGCGTTGGAGAACGCTGGGCGTTGGGATGCGCTGGGCGTTGGAGAGCGATGGGCAGCAGCGTTGGCAGGGTGGCTGCACTAGCATAGCGATGAGATAAATCGATGTTATTTGCCAAACTGCAGAACTATATTCAGAGTTACGAAAAAAAATCTCCTAATTACCTGCGTGTTTTCAATAAGATCAGGGAGCTAATTCTGTCTTGTGGGGCAATTCCGTCTTCATGTTACTATGATCGCTACAATCGAGCTGCGCATTTGATTTTAATATCACCAATCGAAGAAGACCCGCTCGAAACGCTGATATAAAAATCAAAGGCGCAATTCGATTGTAGCGAGCGTAATTACAAAAATACGAAACTCCCATAAGACGGAATTACCCCCCTGACCTTACTCTATTTTATAATCGGGATTTTCCTAGTCCCAAATATTTTCTCAATATAAGGCTAGTGTAACTAGAGTATAATAAATTATGATAATAGCTACTTTTCATTACATGAGAAGCTCCATAATTTCAAGATTAAACTACTTGATATGTAAACGAGTATTAACATAATAATTTTTAGAGTACATTTTTAGTACACACAACACAGTCATAATTATGTATTTTTAATACGTTACATAAACCACTCTAACTTTAACTTAGGCTTTGATAGTACAAAGTTTTCGACTTATTACGCAAATCTATTCTGCATGCCGTTCTGCTAAGATAATTAATTTTCAGACAGAAATGCAAATCGCACTCGCGTCTAGAGTGCCTACATACGAACGGCACTTTGCCAAAGAGATAGTGCTGCTTTCGGCGAGTCGGCGACTTTATCGAAGTCGAAACACCGACAACCGCGATTCTGCAAGTGCCGTTGATTCTTGCCTCCTCTTCATAATCGGCGATTGTAGATGATTACAAGTCACGGCAAATAAGTCGACCGGTGACCTTCAATGCACAGAAGTCGAAAATGAGGTATCTCGGGGTGTGAGGGGGTCGCGGGGAGGGCGTGGGAATCGTTCGTAAGCACTGATTAGCTCTCGCGATCCCTCGTAAGCGCTGATTGGCTCTGCAATCGTATTGTGTCCCGCTCACACGTACAACGCTGTGCGCTTGAAGGTCACCGTTCGTCTTACGTGCCGGGGGCTATACACGCATGCGTGTATCGATCGTGTGGAGGGCTTGTCGCCTGTAGTCGTCGATCATCGCCGTCATAATCGTCAGCAATCGTGGCGGTCGGCGACTTGTCGGTTTTCAGGCACGCATCAAAAGGAATTCGCGCCACTAGCCGCTCCATAATGGACAAGTTTCCAATATAATATATTTTTTTAATTTATTATTCAAATTCAAAACTCATTTATTCAAAGTAGGTACACTGTACACTTTTTGAACGTCAATATATAAAGTACATGAAAGTGATGCAATGGTGATAATTACTACGGAAACTAAAAACTAAAACTACGAGGGTTCCAAACGCGCCCTGGTCTGAGAAGAGCCCACAACAAACTCAGCCGGGTTATTTTTTTTATTATCACCATCTCGCAATATGTCTAATTTGTAAATGATTTGAACTGTTGGCTTTTAGAGCAATCTATGTCCATGGCTTTTTGTCATTAAGAAAATCTTTTACGCTATAATAAGATTTTTCAATTAATTTGCGTTTTACAAAAACCTTGAACTTATTGAGAGACAAATCCAAAATGTCCTCTGGCAGCCGATTATAAAAAAGTATAGAATTACCAACAAATGATTTCCTAATTTTCCCCAGCCTAGTAGTGGGCAGCACAAGTTTATTTTTAACCGACTTCAAAAAAAGGAGGTTCTGTATTCGACCCGTATGTATGTATGTATGTATGTATGTATGTATGTATGTATGTATGTAAGTATGTTCGCGATTATCTCCGCAACTAATGAACCGATTTTGATGATTGTTTCACTATCGTTATCTACATACTTTCAAGAAGGTTTGAGTATATAACATATCGAGTTATCATTCTTACGTACGAAGTTATAAGCATAAATGTACACATATGTCACTAATATGTTCTCTGAGATTGCCAGACCTATTGCTGAAGTCTGATATAGCTATTCTGTCCAAAGACTTCACTCTGCTACGCCTACGTAACATTAACCTTTTGCAATAAGTTTTGGGCCAAAGTCAGTACAGTTGCATATAGAGTGATTCCTTGGAGTTTGTGCATGGTTACGTGTATTTCCATTCTATACAAAGCCAAACCGCAAGGGTGTTTAACTAGTCACGTATAGATTGTAAATTACGGTCTATCCAAATTATACAAGAGTTGTACGCATACAAACTAATCTTGTATAGATCAGAAGTTAGGTTAGGTTGGGTTAGAACATAATAAAGCCACTCACCTATAGTATGACACATAAAATGTATATGTCACAGGATATTTAATAATAATTAATAATATATAGGTCATAATCTATTTTACATAGTTCTCATTTATATTATTATTATTATTACCTAATATAAAGAAAACAAATCACTAAAAAGCATAAAATAATTTTTTTCAAAGAAAAATGAACCGACTTCAAACGAATCGAACTAAAAAGTTTAAAATAATTTTTTATTCATTTAGATTGACGATTAAACTACCTAACTCAAATGATATATAATTTTTTGAAGTCGGCGCCAAACCACATTCAATTCGTGTAAGTAAAATCAGAATATCCACTTTTAAATGCGAGCGCGGTGAACCTAGTCGCGGAGGGTGAGTCTGGGACCCGGGGGGCACATTTTCGACTTGAAGTGAACTTGAAGTCATTTGGCGCCGACTTCAAAAAATTATATATCATTTGAGTTAGGTAGTTTAATCGTCAATCTAAATGAATAAAAAATTATTTTAAACTTTTTAGTTCGATTCGTTTGAAGTCGGTTCATTTTTCTTTGAAAAAAATTATTATTTCTGAGATTAAGATTATGACAGTCACTTTTTTTCTTAAATTTATCAATATTCTTGTGCACATATATTAAATTTTCAAAAATATATTGGTTATAAACCGTCATAATTTTAACTTCCTTAAACTTATTTCTCAGTGACTCTCTGGGTCCCATATTATATATGGCACGAATAGCCCTCTTCTGCAGCACGAAAATGGAATTAATATCAGCAGCATTACCCCACAATAGTATACCATATGACATAATGCTGTGAAAGTAACTGAAATAAACTAACCTCGCAGTTTCAATATCAGTTAACTGACGAATCTTTTAACCGCATATGCAGCAGAACTAATGTCTGTTCGATAAGTTATTTACATGAGAGCCCCATTGGAGTTTTGCATCTAATGTTATTCCCAGGAAAGCAGCCGTATCCACTAACTCTAATTCCTCATTATTAAGCTGTACAGTGGTTTCAACTTGCTTAACATTGGGTAAAGTGAACTTAACACACTTAGTTTTTTTCCCATTAAGTAACAAGTTACAAGTTATTATAAAAATTTAAGTTAAATAAAACAAAAATCTGAAAGAATTATTAAATTATCTCAAAAACTGAAAAAGTTATTGAATTTTAAATTTGCTAATTTCGTTTCACGCGGCGCTCCAGCGTGTAACGTCACACAACCCGCTCAGAGGTATTTTTTCCATGTAAATTTTCTTGTTTTACCAATTTCTCCGAGATTTCTGAACCAATTTGCGTGATTCTTTTTTAATCGACAGCATTTTGAAAACATCCTCAGCTGTCGATTAAAGAAGAATCACGCAAATTGGTTCAGTAATCTAGGAGAAATTGGTAAAACAAGTAAATTTACATGGAAAAACTACCTCCGAATAGACGCGGTGACGTCATACTCAAGTTAGTTTTGCGTTAAAATACATGAACTTAAATAATTAATTTCTCCGTCATTTATTGATGAATTTCAATTTTTGTTTTCACTGATTTATAAGTTTTAATCTATATTTTATTATAATACCATTGTGTTCAATATGATATTTTCAACTTCAGGAAACTTCCTCATTATTTGAAAATAGGAAACAAGTTCTACTTAATTCGTTTGTAAGAGTTTATATTATAAATGTTTAGCACATTTATAATATAAATAAAGACACGCTCTTCATGTTGTATGTTATATCAAAGTGAAGCAGAAGTATATTTAATTAAATACCTTTACACGACTTTCGAAATGAAATCTTTGCTTTGTTTCTGATTTTGGCTCCAAAGCTTTTTCTTCGAAAACTTTTTATGAAAATACTTTTATGATTTATAATAACAAATGTTTTCCAAATTTCTGTTTCATATACCTATATATCTACATACCTTAATTGTTATATTTATTTCGAATGTTATACTTTACTATTCGTGAATATTCGACTAACAATTTGAAATTTTTCTTTCGTAGAATTAAGTTTGTAGCTCTTTTGAATGTAGCAATTATTTTAGAAATCTTACAATGCAATCCAATAATGAAAATATAACATAACAGAAAAAACCGGTTATTCATTTGAATTTATATCACACTAATATTATACAGGCAAAAGTTTGTGTGTGTGTGTATGTTTGTTACTCTTTAACGCCGCAACTACTGAACCGATTTGGCTGAAATTTTGAATGCAGATAGATTATGCACTGACTAACGTAGGTAGATTACAAACTTCCTTGAAAGTAGGTATAAAGGTTGGAAAATGGAGCGGGAACGGGAACGGGAACGGCTTTTTTACTCTTTAGTAATTATTGTCTCTAAAGGTCAGGACAACTGCCTCGTTGGTCTAGTGGTTAGCATATTTGACTGCAGATCACGAGGTCCCGGGTTTGATTCCCGGGTCGGGCAAATAGCGGAGTTGGTAGTTGGCGGTGTTTCACCCCCATGCCTTGGAGAGGACGTTAAGCAGTCATCATCATCATCATGATCAACCCATTACCGGCTCACTACAGAGCACAGGTCTCCTCTCAGAGTGAGAAGGGTTTTGGCCATAGTCTACCACGCTGGCCAAGCGGATTGGCAGACTTCACACACCTTTGAGAACGTTATGAAGAACTCTCAGGCATGCAGGTTTCCTCACGATGTTTTCCTTCACCGTTAAAGCAAGTGATATTTAAATACTTAAAACGCACATAACTCCGAAAAGTTAGAGGTGCGTGCCCCGGGATCGAACCCACGACCTCCAATTAGAAGTCGGTCGTCCTAACCACTAGGCTATCACAGTTAAGCAGTCGGTCCCGGCTATTATCCCTATAATGTAAAAAGAGTCGTTAAAGCCCGCCAACCCGCATTGGAGCAGCGTGGTGGGTCGAAGCTCTAAATCCCTCTCTCCTATGAGAGAGGAGGCCTGTGCCCAGCAGTGTGACATTAAAAGGCTGTAGTGATGGTGGTGGTGGTCTATAAAGGTTGAAATGGGTAATTCAAAGTACAAGTATAAATTAAAAATGTAAAAAACCCCCGCCATTCGCCATTTTGTAGCGGCGGCCATCTTGGATTTGCATAATGCTATTCGATTAGTCAAGCCCATTCATTTGATACCCATTTAAGGGAGTCGTGAAAAAATTTGTAATCCGCCATTTCGTAGCGGCGGCCATCTTGGATCGATTTTCATCAAACATTAACAACACTCTCGACTAATTCACCTTTCAAATAAAATAAACCGCATTCAAATCGGTTCACCCGTTTGAGCGCTACAGGGAACAGATAGACACACACACACAAACGCTCTGTGCACAGTGAAGCGATTAGCCGTATAATTATGCATGGTAGCGCTAGTCAAGCGCAAACCCGTAATGCGTTATTAATGCGCGGCTTAAACTCGATAATTGTCCCCGATGACCGCTCGCTGCTAATGTGCCCACCTCCTAATAATAACTTATCTTAATATATAATATTAATGAATTACTTTAAAAAGCAAAGTGGTGATAGCTTAGCCCAAAGTTAAGACTTTGGGCTAAATATTGGTTCAAATTGGCCCAAAGTCCTAAGACTTTGGGCTCCCTTTTGGGGGGACCCAGTTCGATCTTCGGCATGCACCTCTAACTTTTGCGAAGATGAGAGTAGGTACCTCTTCTTCTTCTCGTGCCTCTCCACTATTGGAGGTTGGCCGTCATCTCGTCATATAACTTGCTGTCTTTCGCCAAACGGAAAAGTTGTGCTACGTTGGCTATCCCAGTCCATTCTCGGATGTTTCTAAGCCACGACTTTCTTCTTCTACCGACGCTTCTCTTTCCCTCAATTTTGCCCATCATGATAATCTGAAGGAGACGGTACCGATCATGTCTGTGTACGTGCCCCAGATAACTGACCTTTCTGCATTTGATAGTCAAAATTAGGTCTCTGTTTATACCAATGCGTCGTAGGACTTCGTCGTTTCTTATTTTTTAGTTTTTATTTTCGGTAGCACCACATTTCGAAGGCCTCCAGTTTCTTGTTTCTTGATTATGTTTCTTGTTATGAGAGTACCAATTAATTTAAATAATTAATTTAAATTTAGAAATACCTAATTAATACCATTAACTTTAATATTATGAAATATGAAGTTTAAAAGTAATCACAATAGGTTTAATATGGTAGAAGGATTGGCAAACAGTGATATAAATTTGTGGCAGAAATAAATTCCAAACCTAGTTTCAAACACACTGAACAAGCTAAATATTTAGCTCCAAATCTAATTTCTGAATTATTGTTGTATGAAACGTTTTACATTAGGCTTTCCGGTTGGTCGTCAATTATTTATTAAAGCTCTTTAGGCGTCATAATTTATGCAGTGATAACATTGCGATGATTATCTAATCTGAATGCAGCGAACGTTTGCCATTAATATACATACATTGGTATATTAGATACACTTTAAATATTTGCTTTGTAGGGCCAATTTGAACCAATTATTTAGACTAATAATTTTGGAGATAACCTCAATATTACCGGTATAACCAGGATATGGTTACCTACTTTTGATTCTTATACACTTCCATAAATACTTCTTATAAACAACCAACTCCATTGATTGGTTGTAAGGGTTTAGAATATGTAGATCGTAGGTCGAACCTTTTAAATTATTATTTCCTCTCTCTCTCTCTCTCGCTCTTTCTCTCTCAGGAAAAAAGAATATGACGTTCTTCATGCCTTGGGAATGAGGAATATGACGTCCCTCTTTCCTGATGATTATACAATGATAAAAGTTTTGAGCTGTATCAGTGAGTTAGTTCTTCTGCGAATCTCTAATCACCAATCTACCAATTTCCAATTAACAATGCGCTTTCCAGCATCTAGTGAAAGTAAAAGTCCATCAGTTCTCCAAACTATATGTTCACCCATTTGTAACAGGTTGGGCCATGTTTGTGTCTCGGTTCATCTATGGATCTCCTTATTTCTGATTTGATCACGTATTGAAACTCCGAATGTAGCTCTCTCCACCGCTCCACTCGCTGCTCGAGCTTTCTCGGATTTCATATAATACAGGGAATCCTATAAGTTAAATTGTAGATCAGGCCGCTTGTCAGTGAAAACGTTTCAACTTAAATAAGTACATCGAATGTACAAAAATTTTGTCAGTTTGGTCTAGTATGGCATTTCGCCAATTCCCGGGGTATTGAAGACGTGGCTGTTGTTACGTTTATTACTTCCGTTTTGAGGGGTAACGCGATAACAGTAATGAATTTACTCGAAATGGACAAGGATTTCCTTAAAGGGAAAATAATGCGAAGGACGATAACTAAAGCCTTTTTTGATGATTTCAATTTCGCGTTGACTCGTAGGTATTGTGACTCGTAGATATACTGACTCAATGTGTATATGATCATGATGATGATGATGATGATTAACAAAGGATGGATGAGGCATAATTTTACTCAAAGAGAAAGCTCGTTAGTTAGTTTCAGAAATTATTTAAACTAATTAAATTAATTGTAATTGAAAAGGCCGCAGTAATTGAATACTCCACCGCATTGTGGCTTGTTCAACGTATTAGAAGGGATTTATAAAGTAGTAATAATAATCTAACGCAATTCGCACACTAGTTTGAGGTTAAAGTGAATTATAGTTTTCAATTACGCGGCATTTTCAGCACGACAATGATTTTCATTAGCGCGATGTGTTTTGGAAATTAATTGTGCCGCCAAAGAGCGCTGGGTGACGTCGACTGACGTTGTACAGTGCATAAATAACTGCGGAATTGCGGGAACAAAAACAACGGAAAACATCCATACGCGTCGGCATTACTTAAAACACAAGTATAAATTAAAAATTTATAAACCCCCGACATTCGTCATTTTGTGGTAGCGGCCATCTTGAATTGATTTTCATCAAACATAGCTAAAACACTCTTGACTAATTCACCTTTCAAATAAATAAAAAAACGCATTCAAATCGGTTCACCCATTTGAGCGCTACAGGGGAACAGACACACACACACACACGCACACACACACTAACACGCACACACACACACACACACACACTTAACTTTCAACTGAAAACCAAACGCCGTATCCCACGAAAACCCTTATGTGAATAATGGAAGAGAAGAATAGGCAACGACCTTCAAAAATGAGGAATACGATACAGAGAGAGTAATTTTCATTTAAATACCTACATGTTTTAAAGTTTCAAATAAGTTGATCGCATACGACCCGCACGATTCACAAGAATTGCTTACAATGCCTAGTAAACGATGTAAGCAGCACAATTCAGCTGCATCAGACGTGATAAAGAAGTAGGGATAATGTTTTTTTTTTATTCAACTACAAGTTAGCCCTTGACTGCAATCTCACCTGATGGTAAGTGATGATGCAGTCTAAGATGGAAGTGGGCTAACCTAGAAGAGGTATGCATACCCCTGATCGGTTTCTACACGACATCGTACCGGAACGCGAAATCGCTTGGAGGCACGGCTTTGCCGGTAGAGTGGTAATCATCCACGGCTAAAGCCTCCCATCAGACCAGACCAGAGACAATTTAGAAATTATAAAATCCCAAATTGCCCCTGGCGGGAATCGAACCCGGGGCCTCCCACTTATAAGACCACAGCGCTCACTACTGCGCCAGGGAGGTCGTCAAAATGTGTGCATCATCCCGAATCACAAATTGCACAGATACAGTATGGAAAACTTGTGCTTTTGGTTTGATCAGTATCAGTAAATAAGATCGAAGTAGTTTGCAAATAACAAGTAACGGACCAATCAAAAGTTGGTAACAATAAAAGAGTGACAAAGCCGTTCGTTGCTCTTTTCTTCGTAATTTGGAAGCTTTGCACAGTTCTGATAATCCGGGCCGGTCGGTATTGCAGCAACAAATTAAATTGGTGACTGGGATTTAGAAGGAAAAGCGTTCCAATTAGTGTTTCGTGGGGTCCAAAAATCGAGCAACATGCCTGAGAGAGGATATAACGCTAATAGTACAAGAGGCCATAACTTTGTTAGTGGTCAACAAAATCACTGATTTTTTCCCTGAGATTCACTGAGATTCCCAGGATAAAAACATCTCTTTGATACCAAATATGTCAGTTTGCCTGCTCTACGTGATTGCATTACGTATTTATGACATCGGGCACACTAGTTATCGTGTAATTATGAACAAAATGATAAAGGAAATGGCTAATACTGTTATAAAAAGTGAGTACTTATGTGTACCAATTGTACTTACCTATGTGTGTGTGTGTAAAAACCACGGGAGTGCTGTGTACCACTTCAAACTCTACAGAACGCATGTCGCCGCCTTACTACATAGATAAACATAGTTCTACGAAATCACGCAAACACATTTACGTTCAATGCTATGCAGACAGAATTAATCCATAGTTAGCGCGTTAAGGTTAAAAATGTCTCGTTTCGTTCGCTTATCTAACACATCATTGCATTTTCGACGTCCTCGCCTACAGTACGGCGACAAGGTCACACGTACACCACAGTCCTAAGTGCCTAATTATTCAGAGTTCAGTGGTAAAAACTGATCAAATAATAGACATTGTATATTCGTCATCACTACATAGTATAAAACAAAGTCGCTTTTTCTGTCCCTATATCCCTATGTCCCTATGTATGCTTAAATCTTTAAAACTACGCAACGGATTTTGATGCGGTTTTTTTTAATAGATAGAGTAATTCAAGAGGAAGTTTTATAAGTAGAAAAATTGGACCCGGTAGATGGCGCTAATAGCGGGCAGGACGACGTCTGCCGGGTCCGCTAGTACATAATATGCAGTATGGCCTAGCCAAATTCCTATTAGTGCAAAATTTGTACAGCGGTACCTATAATATAATCCATGGTACAAAAACTGTTCTTCTACTTCATGCTTTCATTGACAGCTCGAATACAATTTTTTGACCAAGTGGGCTGGTAATTTGCCAACATTCGCCTTTTTCTCGCATGGTGCCATCTCTTTGAGGAAAGGGAGGAGTCGCTTTTTGTATCCAAACGATTTTTCAGTCGAGAATACGGTACCATCGAGATTGGCCACTCGAGACACCTGCTACTTTGTTTACTGGATAGTTAGAGATTCGCTTTTATTGTGTTTTTGATATTTTTCGAGTTTCAAGTATCTTCCCTTACTACGACTACCTATTCCTTTTTATGTCCAGTTTCAAGAATCGAATAAAGTATGTTGTGTTAATTTATAGTAATTTTTTTTTCTAATTTCTTATGTATACTGCACATACCATATATTCATAACTAGCGGTCCGCCCCAGCTTCGCCCGTGGTACATATATAGCCTATAGCACTCCAGGATCACGTACATATCCAACGGTGAAAGAATTTTTGAAATCGGTCCAGTAGTTCCTGAGATTAGCGCGTTCAAACAAACAAACTCTTCCGCTTTATTATATTAGTATAGATTAGGTACGACTATTACCAGCAGTAAAACAAAAAGAATCATTCAAGATTTTTACCCGACTGGTTACCCGACTGGGTATATGTGTTTCACCTGTGTGTATGTATGTCCATTCCTATGTCCGCTTGTAACTAATCAACGGCTCAACGGATTTTGATAAATGATACGTCATTAGATTTGTCTCAATGACGCGAGTGTTAATAGGGTACCTAAATTAAAAAAAAATCAAAATGGCGGACTTTATGCGCTTTAATGTGCGAGCTGAAAAAAAATTTTTTCTTCAAGACCCTCGAGTGGGGTATCAAAATAAAGGGCTTTAAAAGGCGAGTACGAAAATGTATAAATTTATATATGCACATCAACAATGTCTAGGGATATTTTGTATAAAGTTCTGAAACTCGAAAAATATTAATCGGTTTTAAATTATTTTAATGAAAGCTTATTTTGTAGACCATATTAAATGATTCTAAATTTGAATTTGAAAAAATAAATTGAAAACAAATGATTTGTGCGGCATAATTGTAGCGAAGTTCGAAAGTTTCAATTGACCTAACCCAGTTTTTGGTATATTTTTGTATCAAATGAAAGTTTCAATGAAAATTATTGGTTAATTTCTAATTTATGCAACTGTATGCATCATGCAGAGGCGCCATTTAATAAGAGACGAAATGTTAAGGGCAGTAGGTACGCTCCAAACTGGGGCTCCTCAACGAAGTATTGCCGAGGCGATTGAAACAAGAAAAAACGTGATATCAAGGTTGTGGTCACGTTATTGCACCACTGGTGAAGTGGCTGAACGGCACCCAGGCGAGAAGCGCATAACCGCCCGAAGACAGGACCGATTTTCGCAAATGACCGCGAGAAGATAACCAAATGCTACAGCCATGCAGTTGGTTTAAAGGCTCCAGTCAGACCACCATTTGCTTGTCAGTGACGAAACTGTGAGGAGAAGACTGCACGAGGCTAACCTTCATGCTCGCAGGCCGCTTCGTACTCCAGCACTACGCAGAGGAAATCGTGGACGAAGATTACAGTGGGCTCGCGAACATTTGCTCTAGGAAGATAACTAGTGGTCTGTAGTGCTGTTTACCGATGAGTCCCGATTCGGATTTCATCCTGATTTACGAAGAGTACGTGTATGGCGAGCTCCTGGTCGTGACAACCGTCTGCGACACCGTCAGGAAGTCCAGCCATACCACGGCAAAACAATTATGGTTTGGGCGGGAATTCATATCGATGGAAGAACAGATCTCGTTTGGATCAGAAACACCATGACTTCTGAAAAATACCGTAATCAGGTGCTAGCACCAATAATCTATCCCCATCGACTGCAAATGGACCAAGTTTTCACGCTCATGCACGACAAAGCCCGTTCGCACACTGCGCGAGTGGTGACCAGCTGGCTACAAGAGCACGATGTGTCGATCTTAGACTGGCCCGCTGAATCACCAGACCTAAACCCCATAGAGCACGCATGGGACATGCTCCAAAGAAGGGCTTTGAGGAGTTTTCCTCCGAACATTGCGACTGCAAAGCAACTTTTTTTGCATCTTAGCAGGACCTGGGACAATATCCCACAGCAAGACTTTGATAACTTGATTCAAAGCATGAAAAGCCGTTGTAGGACCGTGGTTAACGTCCATGGGTGGTTTACTGACTACTAATTTTAAATAATTTTTCACGTAACTGCAAAAAACCTGATAATTTTGCTAAAATTATATTTTTTCTTAAAAAGACTCCTTCCTTCCTTAAGTTTACCATCATTTCACTTTCTGTCTTTATTTCAATAAAAAATTATTTACACAAAAAAACTAATTCTGTTTTATTCTAAAAGATAGTCTGATAAATAGGCTTTACAAAAATATATACATATTGTATGTTAGTTATAACCAATTTTGAATAAATTGAGAAAATCAGAATATCCCTAGACAGTGTTGATGTGTGTATTTGGAAACAATTTGGAGTGATAAATCGTAGAAAATGACCGTTTCCTATATCAGTTCGTAACTACTTAACGGCTCAACCTATTTTGATAAATTATACGTCATTAGATTTGTCTTGACGGCGCAAATGTTACTGGGTACATAAAATTCATAAAAAATCAAAATGGCGAATGTTATGCACTTTAATGTGCGGGCTGAAAAAAATTTTTTTCTTCAAGACCCTCGAGTGGGGTATCAAAATAAAGGGCTTTAAAAGGCAAGTACGAAAATGTATACAATCTATATGTTTTAAATCAATTTGGAGTGACAAATCATGAAAAACAAAATAAATAACAACTACACTGTAAGTGGTACGGTGGTAGTTTATTAATTTTTTAGTTCGTTTTTTAGCATGACAGTCGGGTTTTTTTAATTTTTAAATTATAGCTTGTTTTCACCTTAGCTTTAACATTCGTACTAGTTTCATTCACACTAATATTATTAATGCGGAAGTAACTCTATCTGTATTATTTGTTATTACCTTAACAAGCCTAAGCGGCTGAACCGATTTCGACAAAATTAATAGTAACTGGAAGGTAACTTGCATCCTGCGGGAAAACATAGTACTTTTGTTATTCTGAAAATCAAAGAATTTCCACGGGATTTTTAAAATCCAAACGTAGAAGACAAAGTTACAGATTCACAGATAAAGCGAGGACTTGAGACGGACACTAGCTATTTTGTAACCGAGAAAATATTAGAATTCTTACAGGAACTTAGAAAAACCTAAATCCACGCGGAAAAAGTCGCGGGTATATAATATAATATTTAGTATATTATATAATGACGTGATTTCACATAAACTGGACGGGAGCATTCAGTTAAATAACAAAATGTTGATGGTCGCAGAAAGTTGAGCAGTCAGGTTGACTCGAGATGGCATTTCGCCAATCCACCAAGAAATTGGATATGTGGCTGAAGTTCATTACTTCCGATTCGGGAATATGTTGCTAAAGAAAATTAAATACAAAAGTAGACACAAAATATTTAAGTAGGTATTATTATTTACACAAAATAAAAAATATAACAAGTATACCTATATTAAAAACAAGCGGACACCCGCGACTTTGTTCGCGTGGATATATATTGGTTTTTAAAAATCCCGTAGGAATCATTTTTCTTTTCCTAAACTCCTTCGAGCTCACACCATGCTAAAAACTGTTAAACTGGCGGATGTTTAGGTAGATCAAAATGTAAACATCCCCCAGTAAAAGTCCTATCAAAATCGATACAGCCTTTTAGAGATTAGTCAGTAATCTTTAAAGTATCTACTTTCTAACACATATGAAGAATAAATGAAATCGGACTACGCGTTATTGAGTTAAAGCTAATTACATGTTTTGACTTTCATCCCCTCTCCCTAGGGAACCGTCCTGAATTTCGAGATAAAAAGTATTCTATTTATGTTACTCCATAGTATGAACTTAAATCGTACCAAGTTTCGTTTCAATCCATTCAGTAGTTTTTGCGTGATGCGCGCACATACATACAGACAAACAGACAAAAATTTCAAAAATAGTTTTTTTACGTTCTTATCCCTAATACCCTCCAGTTATTATTTTGTAAAAATCTTCAATGTACAGATACGGCAAGTCTACGATTTTATTATATGTATAGATATAGAATAGATTTAAAACCAATGATATTCACCATTTTATGGTGGCGGCCATCTTGGATTTGCATAGTGCTATTCTACTTGTCAAGGCTTTTCATTTGATACCCATATTGAGGGAGTTGTGAAAAAATATGTAATCCGCCATTTTGTGGCAGCGGCCATCTTGGACCGATTTTCATCAAACATACCTAAGAACACTCCCGACTAATACACCTTTCAAACAAGAAAAACTGCTTTCAAATTGGTTCAGCTGTTTGAGCGCTACGGGGGAACAGACAGACACACAAACACACACACACACACACACACACACAAATACAAACACACACACACACACACACACACACACACACACAAATACAAACACACACAGACACAGACACGTCAAACTTATAACACCCCACTGTCTTTGCGTCGGGGGTTAAAAACTAAATATAAAAAAAAATATTAATTTCGTGTAGATTTTCTGAATGTGCAAATTAAATCAATTTCAGCAAAAACATGACGCTGCAGTGTAAACAGGAAAATAGCTAAATTGGTTTTAGTTAACGCCGTTAATTGTAATTAGTACCTACTTATATCGTTACATTAATTATTTATTCACTAATTAAATTATCACACTCATATTTTAGTGTTTAATATTAAAATATGTTTTGATTGTATTAATATTTGATTGTATACCTATTATATACCTACGTCCTACATGCATGATGATATGACGTGATGTGCATTATGTTTATTATTATTATAACTTTTTGTAAACTACTTATCATTATAATCATGATCAACCCATCGCCAGCCCATTACTACTAAGCACATGTGTCTCCTCTCAGAATGAGAAGGGTTTAGACCATGTAAACCCTCTTACCCTTAATTAACCCCCGACGCAAAAACAACGGGTGTTATAAGTTTGACGTGTCTGTGTGTATGTGTGTGTGTGTGCGTGTGTGTGTGTGTGTGTGTGTCTGTATGTTCCCCTGTGGCGCTCAAACGGGTGGACCGATTTGAATGCGGTTTTTTTTGTTTGAAAGATGAATTAGTCGAGAGTGTTCTTAGCTATGTTTGATGAAAATTTGTCCAAGATGGCCGGCGCTACAAAATGGCGGATTACATATTTTTTCACAACTCCCTTAATATGGATATCAAATGAAAGGGCTTGACTAGTAGAATAGCACTGTTGCAAATCCAAGATGGCCGCCGCCACAAAATAGCGAATGTCGGGGGTTTTTTAAAT
This sequence comes from Melanargia galathea, assembly GCA_920104075.1. NCBI lineage: Eukaryota > Metazoa > Arthropoda > Insecta > Lepidoptera > Nymphalidae > Melanargia > Melanargia galathea. Next base: position 4,359,174 of record OV049865.1, read on the forward strand.
TTTTAATTTATATATTTGGTAATGCACGCTGAGCACTTTATTTTGTAGGTATTGAGGTAATGAGTCTGAGCCGTCACGCTCGGCTATGTAACGCTCGTTCCGGTAAAGTCGGCTCGACTCGACTGAGGGAACGAGAGAGATACAGTCAACGCGTCACTTGGCGGCACGGCTTTGGTGGACCAGACCAAACCAGATGATACCAGATAATTATTTGTAGTTTCATCATTAGTAGCAGTAACGGAGCAAAGAAAGCAGTTTCCAAAGGGTTTTCCCATTAATAATTATTTTTAACCCCCGACGCAAAAACGACGGGGTGTTATAAGTTTGACGTGTCTCTGTGTGTGTGTGTCTGTCTGTTCCCCTGTAGCGCTCAAACGGGTGGACCGATTTGAATGCGGTTTTTTTGTTTGAAAGGTGAATTAGTCGAGAGTGTTGTTAGCTATGTTTGATGAAAATCGATCCATGATGGCCGCCGCTACAAAATGGCGTATTGCATAAATTTTATCACAACTCCCTTAATATGGGTATCAAATGAAAGAGCTTGACTAGTAAAATAGCACTATGTAAATCCAAGATGGCCGCCGCCACAAAATGGCGGATGCCGGGGGTTTTTTTTAATTTTAAATTTATACTTGTGTTTTTAAATTTAGCTGTGGTAGTGCAATTTCGCAAATAACGGATGGTTAGCGATTCAGAAGTTCCGGGGTGAATGTGCCAATTAGTGATTTCGGGGACAAACAATTTCGCAGCGGGGACTCGGTACAAGGGACAAAGGGACACTCGAGCCACCAACGTCGATGCTTCAATGTTAATTGCGCTCTTTGAAAATGTTATATTGCTTCGTTTATAATTGAAATAATTATTTTATTATTGGTGTTATGTTTATAATAAAACCTTTGTTTATTTAAACTAAACCGAACCAAATATACAATGAGTATAAAGACACATTTTTAAGTATTTAAATATCACTTGCTTTAACGGTGAAGGAAAACATCGTGAGGAAACCTGCATGCCTGAGAGTTCTCCATAACGTTCTCAAAGGTGTGTGAAGTCTGCCAATCCGCTTGGCCAGCGTGGTAGACTATGGCCAAAACCCTTCTCACTCTGAGAGGAGACCCGTGCTCTGTAGTGAGCCGGTAATGGGTTGATCATGATGAAAGACACATTACGCAACGTACAATAACTATTTTTGAGATCTATTTATCAGGGACAACTCCACAATACATTTCTTAGAATTGTCGTGATTTATTATATTTACCGTTTTATTTTGGGTCGGAGGTTTGTATATCGTTCCGATATCGATACCGATATCGTATCCGTTAACGTTAAATTGCTATCTGTGGTGGCATGGCGTTGGCTAGGTTAACAACTGTTCTTCTTACAAAGGTTAGTAAATTTTTCACAGAATTAACAGTTTACGCATTATATAAGCTAAGAAAGATGACCTCTGCGGCGCATCAGAGTACCTATTACAAATTGTCTTGGATTCGATTCTCGGCAGGGTTATTTTGGGAATTTATAATTTCTAAATTGTCTCTGGTCTGGTCTAGTGCTTCAGTCTACAGCCGCGGCTAGTTACCACCCTACCGTCAAAGCGTGCCGCCAAGCGATTTAGCGTTCCGGTACGATGCCGCGTACAAACTAATCAGGGGTATGGATTTAATGAGAACTGCTATATCCCTTCCAGGTTAGCCCGCTTCCATTTTAGACTGCATCTCACTTACCATCAAGTGAGATCACAGTCATGGGCTAACTTGTAGATGTACAAAGTACCTATAAATTAAAAATTTAAAAAACACCTGACATTCGCCATTTTGTGGCGGCAGCCATCTTGGATTTGCACAGTGCTATTCTACTAGTCAAGCCTTTTCATTTGATACCCATATTAAGGGAGTTGTGAAAAAATATGTAGTCCGTCATTTTGTAGCGGCGGCCATCTTGGATCGATTTTTATTAAACATAGCTAGCAACACTCTCGACTAGTTCACCTTTTAAACAAAAAAAACCGCATTTAAATCGGTTCACCCGTTTGAGCGCTACAGGGGAACAGACAAACACTCAAACACACACAGACACGTCAAACTTATAACACCCCGTCGTTCTTGCGTCGGGGGTTAGTAAAAAAGCTCTCAGATAGCTGGATGTTCGAATTAGTGCCACTGACAAAAACAAACCCCACAATCAGATCAAAGTCAAGCACCGCACTTCTTCATGATTTCTATTCTAGCTCCTATACGTAAAAGAAACACAAAGTCCAACCATTAAGACATTAAAGTTAATGCCGTCTCATTTTTTCCAGTCAAGCTGGAAAGGGACAACAAATAGTGCCATTTAACGTAATATCCTTCTCGCAGGATGTATCGTCTAATTACTGAAAACGCTCTCCATTATTTATAGTGTAAGAGACAGAGGTAAAACTTCCTTTCAGATATAAATAATTAGTTTCCACAGAGTATATTAAATCAAATGAAGTATTTGAATGTTTAAACTTCAAATTTTGGAATTGATGTGCTTAATTTTGTTAAGTAATATATATAAAATTTTGGCGAATATTAATGAAAGAAAAATAGTATTTCAATACAAAATCACTCAAGTCAATAGTTTCGGTCAATCAAAATACTATGATTTCAATGATTTAGTTATGTCTTCAAATAGTATTATCCAAGATATTGCAATTTTCAGTCCCATACAAAATCTACTTGAAAATCTAAGTGAAAAATAGGTTCTTTAGAACTTATTTTTCATGGAGACGGAGACAGCAACGATACCTTTTCCTTGAAACATACGTTGTTCTTAAAATAAGCGGCTGTGATAGACCGACGTAGTCGCATCATAAGGCTTCCTTTTTTAACCCCCGACGCAAAAACGACGGGGTGTTATAAGTTTGACGTGTCTGTGTGTGTGTGTGTGTGTGTGTGTGTGTGTGTGTGCGTGTGTGTGTGTGTGTGTGTGTGTCTGTCTGTTCCCCTGTGGCGCTCAAACGGGTGGACCGATTTGAATGCGGTTTTTTTTGTTTGAAAGGTGAATTAGTCGAGAGTGTTCTTAGCTATGTTTGATGAAAATCGGTCCAAGATGGCCGCCGCTACAAAATGGCGGATGATATAGTTTTTCACAACTCCCTTGATATGGGTATCAAATGAAAGGGCTTGACTAGCAGAATAGCACTATTGCAAATTCAAGATGGCCGCTGCCACTAAATGGCGAATGTCGGGGGTTTTTTAAATTTTCAATTTACACTTGTTACCATTTGGATACAGAATCATAAAAAACACAATTGCACTAGCTTCATGAGAAATATTGCTGTGTACTCTTTGCCTATAAGTTTTTGCAACACCTTAATAAGTTGATACGTGTTCGGTTTATTAGGTGGAATTGCTATTGTTTTTACGCCTACCTATAATTTGATGACGGGCGGCGAAATAATGAGATTTCGGCGAAAACAGCAATTTCTTTATTATTCTCCTTATTTTTTACAAAATAATATCCTCACGACCAATTTTCGACCATGGCACCAATTTTATCGCAGGCGAAGACTAGCCAACTACACAGGAGATACTATAGTGCACAGGTATTTGTGCAAACACAGGCGCAGTCTCTATTCCCTCACTTGCATAGTCCGCTGGAACGCTAATGCGACACCACGAATTTCTTACTGGTTCTTCTCGGTTGGAACGGCATACCGAACCTGTGGTAGATTCAATTGACGATTCAAAAGTACTTGTAAAAGTTTATTTGAATAAAAAACTTTTCTATTCTATTCTATCCACCAGAGATCAGGCGCAGTACCGACGGCTTTACGTGCTCTCCGAGGCACGGGGTTGTAGGTATTTAAACCGCCAACTCCGGGCTTTTTATGGATTTGTAATTAAATAAGTATAGAAACAATTTAATTTTGCTGCAATAGAAACATTATTCGCTACTAATCAGAGTCCTGTACCTCAAAATGTAAAAAAGGAACTCTTTTCACTTATATGAGAACTAGAGAATGCCCGCGGCTTCGCCCGCGTGAATTTTGGTTTTAAAAAAATCCCGAGGAATCGTGGATTTCCGGTTCCCGTTCCCTTTTCCAACCTTTATACCTACTATCAAGGAAGTTCACTATAGTAATCTGCCTATAGCTATAGCTATAGATTTCAGATTTTTCAAAATCCCGTGGGAACTGTGCATTTTTCCAGGATAAAAAGTTAATAAAGCCTATCTTTTAAGTCAGGACATAATCTATCTCCATTCAAAATTTCAGCCAAATCGGTCCAGTAGTTGCGGCGTGATTGAGTAAGAAACATCCAAACATCCAAACATCCACACTTTCACATTTATAATATTATGTAGTAGGATTACGAAATCGGGCATTATAACATTACGGGGTGAATTTTACTTTAAAGTGCGATTGAAAGAAAAATTAGTTCATTTTTAGGGTTCCGTACCCGAAGGGTAAAAAACGGAGCCCTATTAATGTCACTCGGCTGTCTGTCTGTCTGTCTGTCTGTCCGTCTGTCCGCCGGTCACAGGTCTCTATCTCGCAGACGAAATGAGTTACAAACCTGAAATTTTGGTATTTAGTGTAAAACGTTAACCCAAAATCAAATATTGAATTAGAAATTGAATTAAATTATTTTTCAGGGGGGCTCCCATACATGAAAAAGGAGCCGGAAAAAAAAAATTTTTCTTTACCCTAGCTTGTGGGGTATCATTGTTTAGAACTCATTAAGTAGAATACAAATATATATTTTTTTAATTTTTATCTCAAAAAATAAGGGAATGGGAGGCCATCAAAGTTGTCAGTTTTAGACCATTTTTGTGACGGGGGCTATCTCAAAAACTAAACTAGTTGGGAATATGATATTTCAGTATATTATGTATTATATGCTCTATTTAAACAACAAATACTGAAAACAACGATTTATTAAATAGTTTATAAGCTGTGACCAAAATAAACGAACATTTTTTTGGGTTTTTCTTTCACGGTTTGTTGCGATGTCTAGCTCGGAAATTAAATATTTCTTAGACCCAAAATATTATATTGTTCATAATTATGTACGGAACCCTGAAAGAGCGAGGCCCGACTCGCACTTGGCTGATTTTGTATAATATGTAGCTAATAAACAACCATCGAGTAAATTTTTATCAGTAGGTAGGTGGTAAGGGTCATTTAATAAAGTAAAAAGTTGTCACTCGAGCTGTTTCGTATCTGGCAATAATTAAACCTCGGCTCAAAAGTAGGTCACTTCATTAGTTCACTGGAGCACCTAACCCATCTGTTGCTAGATGTAATTACGTCTTGCTAGAATGTTGATTGCATTCAATGTTTTTGCACAGCGCCCGTGCATCGGATACATTAGAGTAAAACCTGTAACGTGGATAGATACAACGCAGTGAGTGGAGAGAATTTAATTAATGTTTATTAATTACTAGCTTCTGCCTGCGGCTTCGCCCGCGTTTTCGGTTTTTCACTAATCCCGAGGGAATCGTGGATTTCCAGTTCCCGTTCCCTTATCCAACATTTATATCTACTCTCAAGGAAGTTTGCTATAGTAATCTACCAGCTGTAGCTTTAAATTTCGGTTTTTTCAAAATCCCGTTTTTCCAGGATAAAAAGTAGCCTATGTGTTAATCCAGGGTATAATCTATCTCCATTCTAAGCACAGCCAAATCCATTCAGTAGTTTTTGCGTGATTGAGTAACAAACATCCAGACATCCACACTTTCATATCTATACTTCTATACTAATAAATAAAATTGAAGTGTCTGTCTGTAATATCGTAATAACTACCTCATATGGTTATTTGAAAGGTACCATAACCGAATCACACGTTTTTAAAATTTTTTGTCAGTCTGTCTGTTTGAACGGGCTAATCTTCGGAACGGCTAAACCTATTTTCACGGGACTTTCACATACAAGTAGAGAATTAACCAGGGAGTAACATAGGCTACTTTTTTAACCGACTTTCAAAAAAGGAGGAGTTGTGTTTTTCTAATTTTTTAATCGATAGAGAAACATTGCGACACTGTCCTACAAAATTTGGATTCCAACTCCTCAATGCTGATTCTGTAGGGGACGTGATCCCCAAAACTAATGGGATTTAGGAACTGTCGGTTATTTACATTGATATTGGGGGTACCAATTAAAGACTTTATCGTTGAATGAACTCGAGTAGGTACATATTCATCTCCTCAACCCTGATGCTGTAAGGAATTGCATTCCGAAATCGTGGGGATCCCACGGAATTTTTCCGTTTTGGTGACGGGTTACTACAGATAGTTTTTGTTCTGGAAAATCAAAAGTTCCCACGGGATTTTTAAAAACCTAAATCCACACGGGCGAAGCCGTGGGCATCATCTAGTTTATAATATTAGTAGTATTTAGGCAGGTTTACATTGACTGACGATTAACGTTTAATCCTGAGTTCGCACTCAGCACTAGCATAAACTGACAGTTTCTATATTACTGTCTGCCTACATTAGCGTGTCGCCCCGCCACTTTATTGCCGGCAAAGTCTGATACACTCGTCTCGATCCCATCATCGCGCGACTTTGAAATGGTGAATGTGTGAACACGCACTCGCATCTCATCTCGCTTCTCGCGTGATATAAGTACACCTCAAAGGATAAAACATATCAATGAGAAATAACGGTAGAGAAAACGTTGGACATTAATGTATGGAAGATTTAATGTAGAAACCACAATTGAGTAAGATTTTTGTGAAGGTAACAGAGTAGTCGAAAACTCTATGAAAATGGTTGAGGAATGAGCAGCGATCAAAATAGAACAAATTTCTATCTAACAAAGGATACTAAACTGGATTAAATTAGACAGACAATGGATTCTTGGATCTTGCTACATTTTTACTTGTACAGAAGCTCACAAATCACTCGGTAATTGAGATAGTAATAGCTATCTTAATTAATGAATTGAACATTATCAAACTCGTTTCTAAATTCAATTTGTTAACAGTAAAGACAATACGACTCGCGAAGCCTAATTAACTATCCGAAACGTTAATGAACTCGAAAATGGGATAATAATTATGTAGGATATTAACAACCGCCGCCAAATGACCAGAGCGCAGCGCGGGCAACACTCATTAAAAAAGTAAGCTGTCAAACGAAAAACTCTGGTTCGAACCGTAACGTGACTCAAGCCGGCCGGCAAAATTAACAACGCAATTTAAAAAGTAAACTCTAATCCAAAAAAGAAGATTTGCCCTTCTTCCGTGTGAAAACTGTGTCCAGTGTGTTTTCGAGATATTTGCTGCAAGAAGAAACTACATTTTGACGACGGGCGGACTCCTGCGCAGTACAACGACGGCGTGGTGGTGAGCCTTTTTTTTGGGAAATACATACTATAAGAAATTTTTATCCAACTGAGCTATCGAAGATCCAACATTTTGGTCAATTCGAACCGAATTATTCCAGTTACGAAATCAATATTCATATATTTACTTATTCAAATTATAATATTTTCGTATGTATTTCTAACCTTGTGTTGTCAAATCTCTAATCTAACAGTGCGGACGCCATTGCAGTTGCAAGTCATTCAAATCCAATATTTATGACGTAAATACGTAATTTCATTTTTTCGCATCCTATTAACAATTCTAATTGGTTTTCAATATGTCTAAAAAAGATAAATTAGACGATGACCTATATAGATCACTACAACCTCATGTACTTACAAAAGAATTATATTTCATGAGAATAAATTCCTTATACGAACTGTCAAGGACGGTCAATGTCAATCCCGAAACGAAGCAATTGTTTTTAGCTAAGTTGAAAGATATTGAAACATGGAAAGCCTCTTTTGAACAGGCGGTTTATGAGATAAATACTTTAAATAAGAGGTATGATCCTGACTACATTCCTACCTATAAAGAATATGAGAGTTTCGACACACTTTATTATTCAATTAAAACAGTTGCATCGAATTTAAGTAGTTCCGATTCCGACATTCAAGGTCAATGCGATAAGAAATGTAAGTCTGGCACAAACGCGAAATTACCTAAGCTCGAATTATTTCATTTTGACAGTGCTTTAGAAAATTGGCCGACGTTTCGAGACACTTTTACTACCTTGATACATAATAATTCTGATTTGACAGATGTTGAAAAATATTATTACTTGTTGTCTTCAGTTAGTGGGCCTGCCCTAACGATACTCAAGTCGATGCCTGTCACATCAGAGAATTATCTAATAGTTTGGAGTGCGTTATTTAAGCGATATGAAAATAAACGAGCCTTAGCTACTAACTATTTAGATAAAATGTTTAATTTCAAGCCGCTTCACAACGAGTGTGCGGCCGGCCTAAATTCATTTCTTCAAACATTTCAAGAAAGTGTTAAGGCGCTTCAATTATTGAATATTTCGGATTTAGCACAGTTTATATTGTTTTATATAGGGATCAGGAACTTAGACTCGAATACCAGAAGGGAGTTTGAGCAGTCAATTTCACAAAATTCAATACCAACTTTTACTGAACTGATTTCATTCATTGAAAATCATATTAGGGTACTTGAGATGACTGAAGGCCAAATTAAATCAAAACCGGTCTCTTCTAGTAAACAAAATCAAAGTAAAAATAGTCAGGTATCAAATAGTTTTTCAAAACAAAATAAATCAAATAAATCAAATTTCAATACTTCAAAGCCTGCATTTGCATCAGAGGTTTCAAGTAGTGATAAATCTAAAGGTGAGTCTACACAGTTCAAATCTAAGGAGTGTTTATATTGTAAAAAATTACATTCTATTTATAGGTGTCCGGCATATTTTGAACTATCCCCGGCACAACGTTTAGATGCAATTAGGAAATTACAGCTCTGTGAAAATTGCTTGCGTCAGCATAAAACAGCTGATTGTACATCTATAATCAGCTGTGCACTGTGTCACAGTAAAAAACACCACTTTTCATTGCACATGAATTCAAACGAGGATTCTGAAAAGAATACAGTTGCGTTGACGTGTTCGGCCTCTTTGACTGTTTTGCTCGGCACTGCCATTATACACGTTGCAGACCGTTGGGGTAAGTACCACTCTGCACGGTGTCTTATTGACAGTGGGGCTATGACGGGCTATATTACTCAAGAATTAGCTTCGCGTTTAGGTTTAGCTCGACGCAAATGTCACTTTCAACCACTCGGGTTAGGTGGAAATGCGGTTCAAGATTTCGGGCTAGCCACGTGTACAGTCAAGCCCACCAACAGAGCAGGTCCTGTATTGTCGACTGATACAGTCATTGTTTCAAAAATTACGGGTGCTTTGCCCACCATGCCTTTAACTGATAAGGTGATCAATAACTTCAAAAATTTAAATCTAGCAGACCCCTCTTTTTACAAACCGGGTCCTATTGACATTTTAATAGCGGGTGATTTATTCCCCTATATTTATGATGGCAAACGTATTATATCAAAAGAAAGTGGTATACCTGCGGCTTTAAACTCAATCTTTGGTTATGTGATAGCAGGTCAAACTGTGTTATCTCTCGATTCAACTCAGTCTGCGCCTTCTTCCATTCAAACTGAAGTTGAGCAAAGCAACTTTAGTACATTTTGTAGTGTGTCCACAAATTTAGATCAAATAATGAGGACTTTTTGGGACTTAGAAAATATACCTACTGAGGTACCGCGAAACCCGGATGATGTTTTGGCGGAACAACTATTCGCTCAGGAACATAGGCGCGACAGTAGCGGTAGGTATATAGTCAAGTATCCCATGCGACCGGGTTACGAGCTTGGTGACTCGCGACAGGTTGCTACTCGTCGGCTTTTCAACTTGGAGTCTAAACTCGAACGCGACAAGGATCTCAAGGCTGAATATCACAAATTTATGCATGAATATGAGTCTCTTGGTCACATGACTTGTCTAGGTTCAATGCAAGACGTGGATTCGACATATGTCATCCCGCATTTTTGTATTGTCAAACCTTCAAGTACTACGACCTCTCATCGTGTTGTGTTTGATGCCTCTTGCCGTACCTCGAACATGAACTCTCTCAACTCGGTAGTTCTACCAGGCCCCAAACTTCAAGCTGATCTTAATGAGCTTATAATCAATTTCAGACTCAAAGAAATTTGTTTGTCCGCTGACATTTGTAAAATGTACAGGCAGATACTTATAGAAAAAGATCAACGGCCATTCCAACATATTCTATGGCGCTATTCTCTTGATCAACCTATTCAAGTTTATGAACTCAACACAGTCACCTATGGTGTTGCCAGCAGCCCGTACCTAGCTATCAAGGTGCTGCACACTTTAGCTGATGACGAAGCTGAAACCTTTCCTCAAGCAGCCAAGGTTCTCAAAACAGCATTCTTTATGGACGACTTCTTGTGGTCTGTAGACACAGTCGATGAAGCTCTACACCTTCAAGATGACCTCATCGCGCTCCTAAAATGTGGTGGTTTTATTTTGCGAAAATGGTCCAGCAATTCGTTGCCAGTGCTCGAACATCTCCCAAATGACCAGCGAGAAACCCCACTAGCGTTCGATGATGAGAAGAATTTCGCCATCAAAGTTCTTGGTCTGCAATGGTCACCAGCTTCTGACTCTTTTACATTTTCAACGGTACCTCCAAACCCTGTGGTAACCAAGCGAACCATATTGTCCCAAATAGGTCGACAATTCGATCCACTCGGGTTTGTAGCACCTTGCGTCTTCTACGCTAAGTGCTTAATGCAGCAGCTCTGGTCTCAGCAGCTGGGATGGGACGACAACCTGCCCGCTGATCTTGAGGCTCTGTGGCAAAAATATGTTAGTGAACTTCATTTACTAACTAACTTCAATCATGATCGACATGCTGTTCTCAAGAACTATACTCAGCTTCAAGTTGTAGGATTTTGCGACGCATCCTCCAAAGGCTATGCGGCTGTAGTTTACATACGTACTGTAGGCACTGATACAAAAGTCAGTTTGCTCATTGCCAAATCCAAGGTTGCGCCTCTGAAGACGGTCTCCATTCCACGATTGGAACTGATGGCAGCGCACCTTTTAGCAAAATTAATCAAATACGTATATACGATTGTGGCAAATAGACAACAAGTGTCTGAGTTACTTTTGTTCACGGACTCATCTGTGGTTCTGAACTGGCTCAACACGCCCAGTCACACACTCAAGACATTTGTGGCTACGCGTGTTAGCAAAATTAATGAAGCGGTTCCCAGCTCATCCTGGAATCATGTCTCAGGCGACTGTAATCCAGCTGATGTGTGTTCTCGAGGAGCTTTACCATCAACACTGCTCGAGACTTCAGAATGGCTGAATGGACCTCAGTGGCTTTACGGTGACAGATCGACCTGGCCCATAAAGTCAATCGAAGAGTTCAGGGATAAGGATCCACCAGAGCTGAAACCTAGCCCTGCTCTTGGTCTGATTACGACCCAAACCTCGGAACCCAATTTCATTTCTGAATTAACAGAAAAGTTTTCAAGCTATTCCAAATTAATCAATGTCGTAGCCCGCTGTTATCTATTTCTCAATAACAGTAGATGTCAGCCGAACAGGCGAAAGGATCTCTCGATTATTGAAATGCGGAAAGCTCATGATATAATAATCAAAAGTGTTCAACAACAACATTTCTCTGATGATATTGCTGCTTTGTCCAAAGGTGAGAAATGTAGTTTAGCCCTTCGAAAGCTGAATCCTTTCATCGATTCAGACAATTTCCTCAGGGTGGGGGGTAGGTTGTCTCAATCAGACTTGCCTTTCAATAAAAAACATCCTTTACTTCTTCCTAAGAAGTCTAATTTTACAAAAATCTTAATTGATCACTATCATAGGTTACACCTGCACGTTGGTCCACGTACGCTTCAAAGTATTCTGTGTCAAAAATACTGGATCATTTCCGCACGCAGAGCTATACGATCGCTTACCACTAAATGTATTGCGTGTTTTCGAGTCAAGCCTTCTGCTAGACAACCTATGATGGGTGAGCTCCCTAAATTTAGATCAGAGGACATCCATGTCTTCCATACGGTTGGCGTGGATATGGGTGGTCCGTTTTACATCAAAGAGTCCACACGGAAAAATGCACGTATTTCGAAAGCGTACCTCTGTCTTTTTGTTTGCTGTGCAACGCGAGCAGTGCATTTGGAAGTTGTATCATCTTTAAGCACAGAAAGCTACTTAAATTGTTTTGACCGCTTTACGTCACGGCGCGGGTTGTGCAATTCCTTAATTTCGGATCGTGGTACTAACTTTGTCTCTGCAGGTAGGCAACTCGCCGAAGTAGCAAACTTCTTTAAATCCAATTTCAAAGACCTAGTAGGCGAATTTTCAAAACGTAATGTCCAATGGAGATATAACCCTCCAGCGGGTAGTCATTTTGGCGGGATATACGAGGCCGCGATCAAAATGGCTAAGTTACACTTAAAACGAACAGTCGGTACGCGAGCTTTAACATTCGAAGAACTCTCCACTATATTTGCACGTGTCGAGGCAGTTCTCAATTCTAGACCATTGTGCGCCCTCTCAAGCGATCCTAACGAGTTCGAGATGTTAACTCCGTCGCATTTCTTGATAGGTCGCGAGCTATTGTCTGTACCGGAATATGATATCACAGAAATTTCTACCACTCGCTTAAATCGATGGCAACTTGTTCAACAGATCTCCCAACAATTTTGGAAGAAATGGAGACAGGATTATCTACATTTACTTCAACAGCGTCAGAAATGGTTTGACAAAGCGCAAAACATAACCGTAGGTGATCTTGTTTTGGTGAATTCCGATAACCTTGCACCACTGCAATGGAGTCTCGCTCGGGTCACTAAACTATATCCTGGTCCCGACGGCATAGTCCGCGTGGTCAGTGTTCGAACTAAAACTTCGGAGTTCACACGACCCATAGTTAAGCTCAGTCCTCTACCTCTGGAACAGGATTCAGCTTAGTCTCAACCTTTAGTATATTTTAGTTCAACTTAGCTTCAATTTTATTATTTAAATTCAAATTATATATATCTAAGTAACTAAAAATATTATTTTTATATTTATGTACACACTTTAATTATTATTATTTACAGTCCACGTTCTATTAAACTATCTATTCAAACATCAACTAACCGTTATGTACTAATTTTCAAGTTTTCAATTGGTATCGTAACTGGTGAAATCCGGTCGGATTTCGGTGGGGGGAAATGTAGGATATTAACAACCGCCGCCAAATGACCAGAGCGCAGCGCGGGCAACACTCATTAAAAAAGTAAGCTGTCAAACGAAAAACTCTGGTTCGAACCGTAACGTGACTCAAGCCGGCCGGCAAAATTAACAACGCAATTTAAAAAGTAAACTCTAATCCAAAAAAGAAGATTTGCCCTTCTTCCGTGTGAAAACTGTGTCCAGTGTGTTTTCGAGATATTTGCTGCAAGAAGAAACTACATTTTGACGACGGGCGGACTCCTGCGCAGTACAACGACGGCGTGGTGGTGAGCCTTTTTTTTGGGAAATACATACTATAAGAAATTTTTATCCAACTGAGCTATCGAAGATCCAACAAATTATACAATTTTATGAATCTCACGGCTGGATAAAGCTAAACTGGCAGCAGTGTTTTGCTTAAAGAAATATCAACAAAGGGTATCGGTGGGATCATCTTACGCTGGTCCAATAAATCGAGGCGAGTCGGAGTCTATGTAAATAAATCATCGACACATTTCCGCGCAGAGCAGTTTATCAACATTACCATTACGTAGTCTGACGCTGTCGCCACTCTGAGTCTTGGACAGTGGATATTATATTCAAATTAAATCCAAAGGGCCGTTTGGATTTCGGAGGTCCAGTAGCTTCGAAATGGAAAAGGAATTTTGTTTAGTAATAATAAAATCGTAGACTTGCCGTATCTGTACATTAAAGATTTTTGCAAAATAATAACTGGGGAATGTGATCAGGAAACATAAAAAAGCTATTTTTAAAATTTTTGTCTGTTTGTCTGTTCATCTGTTTGTCTAGGAGGAAGTGAGGAAGTAAGGAGCTTAGGAACGAAAAAGAGTTCTCACAGAATTTTTAAAAACCAATATTTTATAAAAAGTTGCGGGTATCCGCTACTAAATTAAGTAATAGATTTGAGTGGTACGGTACGGGACGCTAAAAAGTTATTGGGGTTTTCTATCAAGAAATTATCAGTGGTGATCCGGAGTTGGGAAGTTGGCGGTGTTAGATACACCTCCGTGCCTCGGAGAGCACGTTCTGCAAGCAAGCCATCGGTTCTGCGCCTGATCTCTCTCCGGTCGTGTCGCATTAGTGTCCCATCGGACTATGAGAGTGGAATAATAGAGAGCCAACCGTCGTCTGCAAACAATTGTGTACTATAATTTCTCCAACTTAATTAGCTAATCTTCACCTTGGTTGAGATTGGCCGCCATGGCTAACATTCGATCAAGAGGACTAAGTATACCTACTATGAATTTAAAACTAAGTAAAATAAACTAAATGTTTAAAATTAGAAACTCAAAAAAGAGAACCATAATACCTAAGATATTGTAATATACATATACCTATCATAATACAATAAGTACTATTATCATAGAATGGAAAATCAAATCAACAAACGAATTCTTAAAAGGCTTCAAAGGCATCTAAACTAATTTTACTTTTGATAAGTATAATAAGTAGTATTGAATTTATCTTTTTGATATATTATTATTATTAATTAATCTTAATGTGTTTATTTATTTACGTTATTGATATTATTTACTTCGTCACTGTCTCAATTACACACATTTCACCATCATCATCATCATGATCAACCAATTACCGGCTCACTACAGAGCACGGGTCTCCTCTCAGAGTGAGAAGGGTTTTGGCCATAGTCTACCACGCTGGCCAAGCGAATTGGCAGACTTCACACACCTTTGAGAACGTTATGGGGAACTCTCAGGCATGCAGGTTTCCTCACGATGTTTTCCTTCACCGTTAAAGCAAGTGATATTTAAATACTTAAAACGCACATAACTCCGAAAAGTTAGAGGTGCGTGCCCCGGGATCGAACCCACGACCTCCGATTAGAAGCCGGTTGTCCTAACCACTAGGCTAACACACACATTTAGACATAGAAAAAAAAATTGCTTGTCTGTAAAGTCGGTTTACGGACGATAATTTTACGTGATAACGTCATAAGAAAACATTGCCTCTCTATCGCTTGTTCCGCGCTCTCACTTGCACGCTCGGCTAGACGGAACGTAATAATGAGCCAAACTTTTTCATGCGTGCGGCTGGCATTCATCTATTCATAGGACGTTATCACGTCAAAAAATTTAATTGAATTAAATAATTTCCAAAAATTAAAAAAGTGAATAGGTATTAATAAACCGTCAGCACACTCTCCTACTCATCCCAATGTTAATAAGCGTTAGGTAGTCCAACGTCGTTTCAGATTTAGTAAAGGAAGACCTCTGCCCCTGGACAGACTGGTAGCTATTATATTCAAATTAAGTCCAGCGGGGCCGTCGGCCATTTGCTGAAAGTGATTTAGAGGTAAGACGTGGGATTATTCGGTACGGGACAGGAATAATCTTCGGGACGGTTTGTTGCGATAGGGCTTTTTTGGTTTATCATTATCTTGACTTGATAGGTGGTTATCACAGGAATATGAATTACTACTAGACGTATGGTTAAATTATGATTTATTCATCCATAAAGTTTAATATTATAAATGTTTGTATGTGTTACCTTTTCTCGATTCGTATAGGTACATTGAATCTTCTTCGACGAATTTTGATAAAACTTGCATTCTGGAAACGGACGTATAGGATAGGTAATCTCTATCTTAGAAAATCTAACCAAATCGAGGAAGATCACGCAAGCTAAATCCATGCGCACGAAGTCACGGCAGTCACTGGTATCTTCATAGCATTATTAAAAGAAAAAAAAATGGTTGTATGTAACATCGGTTTACGGACAATAATTTTACGTGATAATGTCATAAGAAAACAAAGAGAGATAGATGCTTCACAAGCTGACCGCTCTCTATCGCTTGTTCCGCGCTCTCTCTTGCACGCTTGGCTCAGGTGGAACGTGACAACAAGTCATACTTTTTCGTGCGTGCAGCCGGCGTTCAGCGATTTATAAAACGTTATCACGTCAAATAAAATAGAACAATATCATTAAAGAAGAAAAATCATGACAATATGATTAACGATATAATTTATAATGCTTTGAATATTTTTAAAACCTGTTTTCTCACGCGTATTGAAATATGGCTTAATTGCACAAAGGCTTTTCAATCGACAAAACATTTCGTTTAGCCAGTGAAATGATAATTTTAAAATAGAAAAGCACAAATTGAGATTATCGATTGAAATAATATTATAGAAAAAATAATCTTTTTTTTAATTAGAAGGCATTTAAGATTGCAAGTGCAAAGCACAAATAGGTATTATTAAATGTTTAAGAATTTAATTATACCGTTAATATTATAGGTATAGAGAAAAATACCAGTATTGCTTTTTGTAATTTTATCTACTAAAGCCAATATTGCACGGAATAGGATTGCAACTCGGGCTACTGATTGCTTTTTTCATTTTGTCGCTACAAATTGTAACATTGTATGTTTGAAAAAAGTTTTACTGATTGGTATGGTAGGTACCATTTAACGACGTTTTAACCACGGGTGCTGTTCGATTTGGTTTGCCACGTAATTTAGTATTACGTTACTACTAAGTATAGTTTTTTTAAGAGAACCCGAGAGAACCCATGAATCCTAAATTAAGATTTCAGATAGTTTATAATTAAAATAGGCTAATAAACCACAGAGTACTTAACTTGCTTTTAAAAAAAAATTCTGTGTCGTGTTTTGGCAAAGCGAATATTTATATTGCATTTTTTGATGTTCCTAGCTTGTGACGTCATTATTTTATATTTCTGTCCTTATCTAATGAGCAGTCTTATAACCTCTGTAACTTTTAAAGATCTCGAAGACTCGTAATTTTTAAAGATATCTGATTGCTGTTTTGAATTGAAAAAAAAAAAAAAATAGTCGACCTACCCATTTCTCAATTGAATTTTCGATCGCAAAGATTTTTTCGATAGGTTATTAATATCGGCCGTAACTTTTAAAGCTACAACGAACGAAACTTTACAAAACTTAATTTTT
Organism: Melanargia galathea; assembly: GCA_920104075.1. Classification (NCBI taxonomy): domain Eukaryota; kingdom Metazoa; phylum Arthropoda; class Insecta; order Lepidoptera; family Nymphalidae; genus Melanargia; species Melanargia galathea. The sequence continues at coordinate 4,376,245 of OV049865.1, forward strand.
CTGGGTCTCTACCTAGTTAAATTAAAAATATAATAAAAACAAAATCTTGAGCTGAACAACAAGAGACATTTAAAACTATGTCGGACCGGAGCAGTCAGCAAAGCGGGTTTAAAAGATTCCAGCATAAAATATCTTTTATAAAGCCAGCTTACCAGTAAGCCAGCGTTAGTGAAAAATACTTTAGTGGTATGTCCGTAATATTGAATATTATTCCACACTTTGCATCGTAAACTTATCTTAAACGGAGCGTCCTAAGTTTAGGTATCCGTGGAAAATTTATCGTCCTTAGAGATATTATGAAAACCAGAGTTAGGTCTGACGCCCATGACTGGAATTGAGGTACAGCGTCTTTTTTGATAAACAACTCAAACTGCTTTTTTTAGTTTGGAATACGGTTAAAATTAGTACAATGAAAAGTCAAGGTTTTCCAAAGTAAATAAAGCTGAGTTTGATTCTCCACTCTGCAACAATTCGTTATACTAGACCAGTACGCGGAATACCGCAATTTGTAATTTTACAGGCGGCTTGTAACACAAAATGCATTTTGTCTATCTATCTAGAACTCTAGACTATCCAAAGTCACCGTAGTTGTGCAATTTTTGGAAGAACAAGTATAAATTTAAAATTTAAAAAACCCCCGACATTCGCCATTTTGTGGTGGCGGCCATCTTGGATTTGCATAGTGCTATTCTACTAGTCAAGCCCTTTCATTTGATACCCATATTAAAGGAGTTGTGAAGAAATATGTAATCCGCCATTTTGTAGCGGCGGCCGTCTTGGATCGATTTTCATCAAACATAGCTAACAACACTTTCGACTGATTCACCTTTTAAACAAAAAAAACCGCATTCAAATCGATCCACCCGTTTGAGCGCCACAGGGGAACAGACAGACACACACACACACACACGCACACACACACACACACACGCACACACACACACACACACACACAGACACACAGACACGTCAAACTTATAACACCCCGTCGTTTTGCGTCGGGGGTTAAAAATGAAACTAATAAAGTGGTTTAGCTGCAACCTGGATAATGTTCTTAGTCTGCTATCGTAGAACCAAAGTTGAAATTAAACCAATAGACTCTTCGCTCACATCTTTTTAAGACATAATCTTTTAAATGGCGGGGGAGCTTTTGGCATAACTGTGGTAGACAAATATTGTTTTATACTTGTGATTACCGATAATACTTTACTAACGAACCTAGAGTATACTTGAAGAAGTAGCAGTATGCTTAGTCTCATTTTGCACAGCTCGAAAACTTTACTAAATATTACTGATCGAAACACAATGACTTCAGAGTAAAATGGACCTAAACTGGCTTATTTTAAAGTTTAAGTTCGCCAATACATTCAGCATTTGTTTACTAAATTATAATTAAAAATAAATATTCGAAATATTGAATTACAACTCTTTTGGTTCATTTTCCATTACATATTACAGTTTTCGATACGTAGTATTTGGTAAAGTTTTGGAGGTGCGCAAACTCAGAATAACTAAACAGGCAAGCATGAAACTATCGAGGTGTACCTACAAAGTTGGACGCAACCTAATTTCCAGTAAACAAGGCGCGTCGAAGCGTCGGAAGTGGGCCGCTATGCTGCTATGAACACCTGCCTACGAGTTTATGCGGAACTATTTTTCAACACTGTTGAATAAGTGTTGAAGGCTTGCACCCGGCAATACTGTAAGTTTAATTAAAATGTGTCCACAATCCGTGTGAACGCGTGAACTATTTGAATACGGTGTGACTTGCTGCGGGCATTCATTTTGTTTTTAATTAACGACAAGTTTTCGCGTGCGGTTTCACTCATTTTAACAAGGAAAATTGAATGGCATGGAAAATAGATAGAATATTCTAAAAACCGAAGGTGATACGACTGCCTCTGCTACGCATATTATTGACAAGAAAGTTCGAAAATTTTGGTTATCACATTGTTATAAGGCATTAATACGGAGGGTTGCCGTTTGCTATGACGAGACTTGGTTCAAGGTTTTCGTCCCAAAAAAAGCAAATGGCTTGGCTCGACATGCGACGACTGGTTCAGCTACCCATTTGTGGTCGTAAATATAGCATTTTGGTTTAAATAGCCCTAAAATAGTGCAACATACACCGTACAAAAATATGTGTCAAAACGGAGAGGGTAACGACAATTGCAATTGTTGTGATTGACTAATTTATGGTATTGTTACTGCAATTGTGGCGTGGGTTAGGGTGGGTGGTTATGTGGCGTCAGGTTTAGTTACAAAGAGCGGTCGCTTCGCTCAGCGCCTTGCAACTCACATGATGCCTTAGAATCGACATAGTAATACCTATACTCAGTTACACCGGGTGTTTGTGACTTATTTATTTTCTACTAAGTAATGTTTGTTTGTTAATTTGTCCTTCAAACCAGCCACACAACAACAGATTTTTTTTGCAATTTTAAATAGGACCAACTTCAAGGTAATAAAGAATAACAATCAAAACCTGACTTCTCTGTGTTTGTTTCGTATCAATCTTCATATCTTTGTTCGTATCTTTCTTTCGTATCTTTTTTCATTATGCTTGGCAGAGATTAAAATAGCGGCCTAGAATACAGTGTATAAGTACTATTCAGCAACCTGTTAGTCACTATAAAACAACAATTTTATCGATTGACTAAACAAAGTAAGGAAAACATGACAAAACTTTCTTTTAGTAGTTCTAGATACCACAGAACTGTCAGTGCTTCAAATAGTTTGCGACTATCTCGATAACTTCAAACTTGTAGGCAGGTTGTGGACATGCAAAAGCGCTCGACAAACTTTTTTGACGTCAAAACGTCTATTTACTGCAAACCAACACGAACAAAAGGAATGCATAATGGAAATCGGTGAAATGTTATTTATTATTGACAAGTTTTGTGCATGACTACACGTTTCACTGCTTTATTTTTTGCTAAAATAAATACATTGTGCAAGCAAAGATTTATTGCTGTATTTATAAATAGAACATCTATAATATAATAAAACTGTAACAGATCCAATTCTGTACATTGAAGATATTTTGAAATTTTTTAATGGAGGGCACTCTATAATCGATATTGAAGCCAAAACTGCAATTTGTTTCATTTTTGTCTGTCTGTCTGTCTGTCTGTCTGTCTGTCTATCTGTATCTTGGCCGCGCATCACGCCGAAACTACTGAATGGATTCGAATGAAACTTGGTACGATTTGAGTTTATACTTCGAGGTAGGTTATAGGATACTTTTTATCCCGAAATTCAGCACGGTTCCCTAGGGAGAGGGGAAGAAAGTTAAAACATGTATTTAGCTGTAATTCACTAACGCATAGTTAGATTTAACTCATTCTTTTTTTGTTAGAAAGGTAGTACTTTAAGTATTGTCCCGTAAATATTTCAAGGTCATAGGTTTATTAGTTCAGAAATGACAGACATTACAACCCTCAGTACTGGGTTCAAATAACTTGGGACCCGGATCTTTGAACGTACGGCTTATTTTAAACTGGTGTGCGTTTAAATTTATGTTTGTCGTTCTGTCTATTTGTTCAAGCTTATCTCCGAAACGGCTGGATCGATTTTAATGGAACTTTCAATGTTATAAGGAGTAACAGGCTACATTTAGTTTAGGTAAATAAAAGAATTATGGGATCCGATCCGATCCTATATAAAACCTATAAACACGCGAACGAAGTTGCGGGGGTCAGCTAGTTTATCAATAAACTTCATTCGTTGATTCATGAGGAAATAAAAATTATTTATTGTTAATATGAGGTGAATACTGAACGCCTAAGTATAGTAATAGTTAGTACTCCGTGGCGTAACTATGGAACTGCGTGAAGTTGGGCGCAGAGTAATTTTCAGTAAACGAGTCGGCTCGAGGCAACGAAGTGTCAGAAGTGGATCGTTACGGCCCCACGAACACCTGCCTAGAGCGCGGCTAATGGGAAACCGCTCGAAATATGGTAATAGCGCAACAGTTTTATGATCACTCGCTCTAAGAATTTAATTTATTATGAACGAGGAAGCGGCTTAAGTACGATTCAGATCTGAACAACGCGTCGAACCGCGGTGAAGCGGAATTCATAATGCAACGAAGAGAATTTGAATACATTTGAAGATTACGTTTGCATGTGCAATATAAATATGGGAATCTTCGTGGCTGCTCGCGCATTCCACGAGATACAATCGATGACTCCAGACGTCGCAATGGCCGGCCAGTTGCGCGCGGATGGTACAGCGTTCGATTGGATGCTGCTGTTTGCGCTCGGGTGTTACTCTGTGATGTAGCAATACCACTTTCAAGTGTTGCCGGTTTTACTCTGTGGCACTACCAGCCTCTACCGACTTCATTCCAGCACATTTTTACCACAGAACGGATGCGCCCGGTTGCCGCGGAATACGCTCCGCTGCGCTTCCATCCGCGCCGCTGCATTAGATGTAAGTCATACTTTTCGACCCGTTCGAAAGTCTTCATCATGAGCTCCTTGGTATGGCACAGGTGAATAACTGAATTCAGTCGTTAAGTAAATCTACAAGTATAAATTAAAAATTTAAAAACCCCCCGAAATTCGCCATTTTGTGGCGGCGGTCATCTTGGATTTGCATAGTGCTATTCTACTAGTCAAGCCCTTTCATTTGATACCCATATTAAGTGTTGTGAAAAAATATGTAATCCGCCATTTTGTAGCGGCGGCCCTCTTGGTTCGATTCTCATCAAACATAGTTAACAACACTCTCAACTAATTCACCTTTCAAACAAAAAAACCGCATTCAAATCGGTTCACCCGTTTGAGCGCTACAGGGGAACAGATACACACACACACACACAGACACGTCAAACTTATAACACCCCGTCGTTTTTGCGTCGGGGGTTAAAAATTGAATTCATTACGTACCTAAGTACCACAGGTAGGTACTCGATAAATTAGGTACCTACTACACAGACTGGAAGTTATTTGATGTTATCCGTCGAGAAATACCGTCTTCTATCTCCGAAAATATTTCACTTAAGGCCGCTCTCTTCACGCGCTTCTCCATACAAACGTATTACGCCTATTATTCTAATATTTGTCGCAATAGGTCTAAAGTTAAGCCAGATATCAATTTATATCTCCATTATCTATGCCATAAAATAAAAATATTAGTAAAATTATATTTATTTTGAAAGTTATGACGCTTGAAAAAATCACTATTTTTGGGCAAATTTTGGGGCAAATTCGTGCGTAAATAAACTATATAAGAAACTAGAAAATTGAAAAACGACCGAAGTCTTATCATAGGTTACTTCATAATAATTACAAATGTATTTAGTTCATGTAAAAAATTGCCAAATATTTGCTAAAATAGGCGAAATACCAAACCTAGATTTGCATCTTTTTACTTTGCCGTTTTTCACTAAAAATCATGATATCTCAAGCAAAATTTATTTATTTAATTAATTTATTATTTATTTATGTATATATTTTTAGTACTCTTCTTTACTGAAGACGTCTCGCTCTCTAAATGCAGAAATCACTGTTTTAGACTCCACTCACCAACGATTTGTCGATGCCATGGAGAGGGCTCTTAAAAGATGGAATATTCACACGCATTGTGGGCCTTTTCCTTTTTTAAAAAGGAAAAATGTCTTCATCGAAAGGTCACAACAGATAAACGCCAGAGAGAAACGCTTCCAAGATAAAGGAACTAACACAGATATCGTTCGCGATCTCTCTTCAGATTTTCCGCTTCCCTTACCTCAATATTACGGAGGGTAATCAAAATAAAGTGAATCGATGGGGCGCGGCGGCCCCTCGAGAACCTATTTTCATATCGAATATTTAATAACTTAATATCGATTATTGAGTTCACAATGAATTTTCACACGGGTTCTCGGATTTTTAATAACTTTTCGCTTGGGATTTTATGCGTGCAAATTTACATGCAAATCTCTTGGATTGGATTTAATGGAATTCATTATAGCTAGAGCGGCATATTATTATTTTTATAAGAGAATAGCTGTGATAGCCTAGTGGTTAGGACGACCGACTTCTAATCGGAGGTCGTGGGTTCGATCCCGGGGCACGCATCTCTAACTTTTCGGAGTTATGTGCATTTTAAGTATTTAAATATCACTTGCTTTAGGTGAAGGAAAACATCGTGAGGAAACCTGCATGCCTGAGAGTTCTCCATAACGTTCTCAAAGGTGTGTGAAGTCTGCCAATCCGCTTGGCCAGCGTGGTAGACTATGGCCAAAACCCTTCTCACTCTGAGAGGAGACCCGTGCTCTGTAGTGAGCCGGTAATGGGTTGATCATGATGATGATGATAAGAGAATAGGAATATTAAGACGAATAACGTATTTTTATGTGAAAAAAAAATCTCTACGTGCCGAATTGAAATCCTCCTCCTTTTTGGAAGTCGTTTAAAAATTAAAACACTTAATGGGAATGTGCTTAAAAATTAGGATTATTCATCTATAGCAAATAGAGGAACTACTTGTAAAATATAATGCTAACAAGTATAAATTTAAAATATAAAAACCCCCCGACATTCGCCATTTTGTGGCGGTGGCCATCTTGGATTTGCATAGTGCTATTCTACTAATCAAGCCCTTTCATTTGATACCCATATTAAGGGAGTTGTGAAAAAATATGTAATTCGCCATTTTGTAGCGGCGGCCATCTTCGATCGATTTTAATCAAACATAGCTAACAACACTCTCGACTAACTCACCTTTCAAACAAAAAAACCACATTCAAATCGGTTCACCCGTTTGAGCGCTACAGGGGAACAGACACACACACACAAACACACACATACAAACACACACAGACACGTCAAACATATAACACCCCGTCGTTCTTGCATCGGGGGTTAATTAATTCACAAAGACCAAATCGCCATAAAAAACACTCAAGTATAATAACAGATCAAAAGCAAGACATTCACGTATAGTAGATAATGTAAGAATAAAGCTAAGTAAACGTCAGTACAAGCTATCAACGTTGCAGCTCAAGTTTCAAGATACATAAATCCGATTGTGTCACTCGACTCGGAAAAGAATATGAAATGAGCTAGGGATAAAGAAAAAAACATGGCGGCCGCGATGTGGTAAGTATACCGTAGACCGGAATTAAATTTCATGGTTTAGGCAACGGAAACTAGACATTCATCATTATTGAAGTATGCGTGAATTGTTTACTTATGTATTACATATACATAATTAATTAACCGACTTCAAAAAAGAAGGTTCTGTATTCGGCCCTTAAGTATGTTCAAGATTATTAATTCTTAGTATACTTATGTATAACCTGTACCACTTATGTACATGCGCACTTATTTAATTAATTGAGCATGTGGCAGTTGGTGGCGGAGGACCTCATTTGTCAGAAAATATTTTCCACCGTTCATACGTCTAGCGCTATTATTTACTCTATGCTTATTGCTATATAGTTTAAAAGGAAAGAGCAATGATAGCCCAGTAAATCTACTACCAAAATCGACAAATAAAAATAAAAACTCTTATAGTTTTGGAAATTGGCCTAGTGTTCTTTGGGACTTTCTCTATAACATATCTAAAATCCCCATATGGGGGGTGCGGAACCGGCCGCCATTTTGAATTTTACGTCCCTTTTTTCGGTTTTTTGTTCATATCTCGAAAATGTCTACGACTAGCATTATGATTACTTGTGACAAAAGTTTTTAAATAAAATTTGCTACAAAGGTCCCATTCATTTTTACTCTAAGATTATTACTTTAGGAGCTACAGGGTGCTTAGGCCGTTTCCGCAGCCCCCCCCCCCATATGGGGATTTTGGATATGTTATAGAGGAAGTCCTAAAGAACACTGTAGGCTAATTTCCAAAACTATTTACCTGACTAAAATTTGAGCTTCTTGAAGTATCACATATACGAAGCATAAAATAGTGTTAATTATTTACAAGTACCTTCAAGTCATAACCTTTATTTTTAGTTACAGTCAGGTAAAAATAAAAATAAGAAACCTGTTGACTAGAACAACAAAAATATATAATATTTACAGCATAGCTTCGCGAGAGAACAATATCAGTGTCATTAGATTTTACTTTTTTATTTATATTTTTAGTTCTCCAAACAACTACTTACCTCACCGCAAAAAGGCTTGTAAAGAAGTCTGAATAGTAACCATTTCTCGGTCGCCAAGTAGAACTTCTGCTAGCATTAACCTTTTTGTATTGTATTTTAATACTTAAGCATCTATTATTGTTGTAATAATAGGCATTTCTTTAATTTATATGTACCCGTAAGCTGTACCTACCTGTATTTTTGGTTTGCAATTTTCTCTATAAGAGAAAACATTTTCGGTGTACACGGTGATTTCAATGTAGCATGGTATGATGTTCTTTTTTGCTTACAAAATAATAAAACTGCGTATTTTTCCTGACACATTATACAGAAACATATTATTTTGTTTTGAAAACACGTTGTCTCCCACTAGGGGGTTTTTTATTTGATAGATACCATTCTACATAATAATAAATTATATATCTCTGTAGTTACTTTTTACGTCGTTCTGGCTTAGTTCACATATTTGAATCCAGAAGAGGTATTGTGTAATTCCTAGGTTCCAAACTAATAATCCCTTCACTAAAACCCATAATGACAACGAAACCCTAAAAAGAAACAGTATTGAACATAGTTGAGATTTTATATTTCATAAACTATATATATATGGTAGGGATATGTAAAAAACCTATTAAAATTTTAAATTACCCTGAATTTGTTTTTTTTTTATATTAATTACGGGAAAACGATCAAGCGGGTCACCTGATGTTAAGTGATTACCGCCGCTCATGAACATTTGCAGTACCAGAGGAACCACTAATTCGTTGCCGGATTTTAAGGAGTTTGTTGATCCGCCCCTTGAACAACCCTATGTCAAAGCTATGTGGAAACACCTCCAAAGGGAGTTGGTTCCATAATTTTTGAGTGCGCGGAAGGAATGATCTCGCGCAACGCTTGGTTGATGTATGCCAGTGATCCAGGTGGTGAGGATGATAGCATTTTTTGTACCGATAAAAATCAAATGGATACTCATTATAATGCGATCATATGAAGTGGAAAATTCCAGTCGAATTAAACAGGTTATAGGACTCAACAGCAAACAGCAAAGCTGCCAGCCATATAGCTCGGGGCTGACGTCAAAGAGCCAGCCATCATTCAATTCCTAAGACCAAACATTGTAGGCCAACGCTTGTATCAACGTTCGTCGGTTATTTTTGTGAGGCGTCCACATATTGGCTATTATTCTAGTTCTGTCCCGTCAGAGCCAACGTGTAGATGACCGGTCCAGAAACTGAAATCACTCTCAGCGCTTTAACAGTACTGAGTGTATATTATAACAAAAGAAAATTGTATTTGTGAAAAAAAAGCCACATCCACTATCTTCTTCCACATCCAGCATCATAAAACACGGAAAAAGATGGCTTTGTTGGCGGCAACGTGTGGACGGATCGCAAAGGTTGGTGCAGATTCCTTTGAAAAACCGACAGAACAACCAACACCCAAAGTTCGCGCGAGTGTTGGAGCCAATGCTAATTTCCCGATCCACACTTTGGGCGAGTATTGGGGCCAACAATGGGACCAACGTATGGAACCAGTGTCATGCCGGTAACTCTCTTATCAGTCTACTCTCTTATCAGTCTCTTAGCACTCACCTACGACGTGTATATAAGCGGACCGGACTTGCGTGTGGAATGATGGTGCATCCGCGGAAACCTCGCAACGATATCGTCCCGCGAACGCCTTTGTTGCATCTCTAAGGACAACCTGCTGGGACGTTGACCGTGATACCTGAAACAAGAGTTATTTTTTCTATTAGATAACTATCCGGCTGTACATAATATAATTTACTAGCTGATTCCTGCGACTTCATCTGCGTGGATTCATATAAATCTCATACAAACATTCAACCCCTATGTAACCTCATTTGGGGGTAAAATTTTCAAAAATTCTTGCTTAACGGATGCCTATGTCATAATAGCTATCTGCATGCCAATTTTCAGTTCAACCCATCCAGTGGTTTAAACTGCTCGTAAGATAGGTCAGACAGTCAGTCACTTTTTCCTTTTATATACCTACTAGCGGTCCGCGCCGGCTTCGCCCGTGGTACATAATATAGATCACTTACATATCCAACGGTGAAAGAATTTTTGAAATCGGTCCAGTAGTTCCTGAGATTAGCGCGTTCAAACCATCGATGTAAAAGGATAGGCCCTTCGAGCAAAAAAAACGCTCTCACAAACATACTCGAATTTGAAAAAGTCGAGTATCTTGGTTTACAGTCAACCGCCGTCGCTTCGATGTATCGCACGTGTTTCTTGCTCGGGAAAAATGCCGTCCTGTGTGGTTAAATCTTACAAAAAACGTTCCGAAATACATCAAAAAAGAGACGGAATTACATTTCACGTGTAAGTATATCGTTTCCTCATTTAATTCAGCGCATAAGCTGTGTATTTTTAAATTTTTTTTAAATTAAAAATGTTCTTCAAAAATTACGTAGAATTTCAGTTTTAGAAAGAATGGAGTCGATAATGTATATTTTTGAAGTAAAACTTTTTTACCCCCGACACAATAACAACGGAGGGTTATAAGTTTGACGTGTCTGTGTGTGTGTGTCTGTCTGTCTGTCTGTTCCACCGTAGCGCTCAAGCGGGTGAACCGATTTGAATGCGGTTTTTTTTTCTTTGAAAGGTGAATTAGTCCAAAGTGTTCTTAGCTATGTTCGATGAAAATCAGTCCAAGATGGCCGCTGCCACAAAATGGCGGATTACATATTTTTCACAACTCCCTCAATATGGGTATCAAATGAAAGGGGTTGACTAGTAGAATAGCACTGTGTAAATCCAAGATGGCCGCCACCACAAAATGGCCAATGTCAAGGGTTTTCTTAATTTTTAATTTATACTTGTTATCCGCATATAAAAGACTATTAATATTTTTTTTAATAATAAGTATTAAGTATACCAATGTCGAAATCTTCAAAAGAAGTAGGTACTGGAGCTCACTAACTGTAATTGTATTAATATAAAAGTTTTACAATAAATGTACTAATGCCACTCCATTCATACTTTGTTCTGGTTATAGGGGAGTGGCTTACGAAACATAAAATTTTACCGCGAAGGAACTATTCGGGCGCATTTTCGTACACGCAATTATATGAGAAAGGCTTATCCTTCTACATCGATGGTTCAAACAAACAAACTCTTCCGCTTTATTATATTAGAATACTAGCGACCCGCCCCGGCTTCGCACGGGTAGTAGAGCATATTATGCGTAGGTACTACCCGCTCAGGGATTAGGCAGCGTTTTCCATGAAAGCTTCCAGGCGGCTTGACTTTTTACGATATTTTCCACAATGAACTTACTATATCTCACCATATACCCGAATTACTAATTCCGTGGAATTCTGACGTTTCATAATGTTAGATAACCAGAGATAAAACAATTCCCATAAAAAAGATAAAAAAATCATAACTTATGCAAATACAAATCAACTGCTGCATGTAGATATGACAAATGCCTGACAGACACTTCATGGTGTTAATGTCATTCGACTTCCATTTTTGAATAAATTTTTTCAATGTGCTTCTTTTGTTTTCTATTGCTGTTAGTGTGCACTTTCTAGTTTCCATTCTTAGCCATTTCTATTTTAGGGCGAAACAATTAATATTATTAAGCGGCTAAGAGCTTTATATGTTGACAGGGAATTAAAGTAGTTTGGGGTAAAATTGTACTTCGTAGATGTGGTTAACCCTGTTCTCCATATAAATAACTCCTCTGTAAATGACAATGACAGCTGTCAGAATTAAGTCGATATTAAGTCAAAAATAAGGAGAAAAACTAAATATTTCAAATCAAATAAATTACAGTGTATTTGGGACATCTTTTTATTATTTTATATTATTTATTATTTTATTGGGAGATCTTTTTATTACCTACAACTTTGCTATTTGATTTTTTTCCATAGGACTTCTAGTTTTGACTTGTATTTTTATAATATTCTCCTCCTAGGGAGAACCGCGGCCACCGACGCGCTTATAGGCACGCTCCCGCCGCCGCAATTTTTAAATCTGTAATATCTTCGAAAGTATTCATTTAAATCATATGCTGTAAAGGGCCATATGGATTTATATTAAATCAACAATGTATTTAAGGTATTTAATTAGATAAGGATTAATGCTGTATTGGTTGAAATCGCTTCGAAAATTAGCCATTATTTGTCGTAAAAAGTAAATGACAAAAAAATGTTATTGTGGGATATCCATAAGAGATAGACATATACCATCGCGGACTTTTCTGTAGACCTTTTCAATGTGTACAATACTTAGTACATTATTTTGATAAATCTCGTAGGGTTCAGCCTGCGTTTGCAATGTAAGCGGAAAAAATGTAATTATTAACGACATCACATTAGAAACCTCAAAAATAACAGTATTTCTCCACTATTTAATGGATATTATTATACATATAAACCTTCCTCTTGAACCACTCTATCTATTAAAAAAAACCGCATCAAAATCCGTTGCGTAGTTTTAAAGATTTAAGCATACAAAGGGACATAGGGACATAGGGATATAGGGACGGAGAAATCGACTTTGTTTTATACTATGTAGTGATATTTAGATTACAAAATATTAATGTAGAAACTGTGGTGGAGTGCTCCCACACGCTATAATCCGGCAGAAGTGGAGAGGTCGAGAGGCGATGCGACCCAAAACCGATGACGACTCATATACCTATTGTACATACCAACATCATCGTAGTATTCACGACCAATCAGACAAGAGTGCCCAATTAAGAAGAAGAATTAAATGAATGAAAAAATTAAAATGTCAATTCATCAATTAATTATTAAAAGTCGCTGACAACCTCTTGATACAATGAAAACAAGATGGTGTTCTATTGTACCGGGGGTTTAAAAAAAATTTATGAATATAATTGGAATAATATGGAATGAGACGAGAGAGCACGCGGTATAAAGTATATTCAAAGAAGTTTAATGAAAACCGGTAAAGTAATTCACGCGTCAGCTATTAGTTCACTAAATCTTCATTGAAAAAGTCGATTCTGCATAAACGAAATTTTAGCACAATCGACTTTCTTATTTTCCAGCTATTATGATTAACAATGTCTTTGTGGCCATTGAAAATTCTCTTTATACTCGAATGAGTAATACTCAGCTCATAAAAATGGTTTTATAAGCGGACACAAAGTCTTTAAGCTTGGATGCTTCGATTGTCGTCCACAGCTTGTTTCAAAGCCGTAATTAAAACTGTTTTTTTTTTCTTTATTGGTGTCCAACAATTTCCTGCGACCCAGTTTTTTATCGCGCGCTCATTGGAAAATAACAGTTTGTTCAGCAGCACATATCTAATTTGAAACGACATCGTTCCTCATTATTTCAAGCGTAAGTTTGAAAAGGGCACTGGAGTTTAAGGTTGGAGGATACATACTTTATTTTATAACTTACTAGCGGTCCGCCCCGGCTTCGCCCATGGTACATAATATATAGCCTATAGCACTCAAGGATCACGTACATATCCAACGGTGAAAGAATTTTTGAAATCGGTCCTGTAGTTTCCGAGATTAGCGCGTTGAAACAAACAAACTCTTCCGCTTTATTATATTAGTATAGACTAGGTTTTGCCCGCCGCTTCACCCGCGTGAATTTTGTTTTTTCACAAATCCCGAGGGAATCAATTCATTGAAGGATTTCATGAAAATCCTTAAAATTGAAGGCGCACCTACATGACGCGCCGCAGAAGTCTCAAGCCGTCTCCTTTTATAGTGACCCCTTATGTATTTTGTAAAGCGCGAAGCCAGAAGCCCGTAGATACTTTATCTACGAATTAAACGAGCCTACAAAATTGAGTGCGGAGTGCTTATGCTTCTCAATAAAAATATATAAAAAAAGTTTGGAGCGCTCCAAAACTTTATAGTATACTATTGATCGAATCACAATGAGTTCAAAGTAAAATGGACCTTAAATGGCTTATATTAAGGTTTGAGTTCGCCAATACTTCAGCATTCGAAAACAGCCAGCGCTCCAAGCAGAAATGTTGTAAAATAATTATTCGAACTATTGAATTACGACTTTAAAATAAGACTATTTATAGTCCGTTTCAATAGAGTTGAGCTAAAATGTAAACCAACACACCTTTTTGCTAAAAAACTACAGAATGGATTGAAATGAAACTTGGAACGATTTAAGTTTATACTACAAACTTAAATCGTGCCAAGTTTCATTTCAAGCCATTCTGTAGTTTTTTAGCAAAAAGGTGTGTTGGTTTACATTTTAGCTCAACTCTATTGAAACGGACCATACGTTCATTTTGCTCTGAAGTCATTTGTGATTCGATCAATAGTATACTATAAAGTTTTGGAGCGCTCCAAACTGAGACTAAGCACTCTGCAAAAAGAGGAAAGAGTAGGTGACGACAAAGTGAGTCTGCGATTTAAAAAGAACCCTGTGTTTACATAATCATTGTCATCGTTATCATCATCACCACCATATTGGCACCACCTATTGTACCTACGTGAAAATAAGCAAATACGCAATTTTATTTTGGCCATAGAAGCACAAATTAATGTTCCAGCAATATTCTCAATGTCTCAGCTACGTAACCAGCGTCAATCGGAAAATATAGCTCTGTTTACCAGCTTCATTTTAATGTCTAACGACATCGCCGCCCATTAGGGCTGTCATCTTAGTGTTCGCAGTTTTTATAAGTTATTTTTAGAATTCTTTCAACAGAAACGATGGGGAAATATCTCTGGTATTTTAACGTCCCCTTCCTTTTTATCTCGAAGCAAAAATAATTCTTAGAAAATAAATGATCCGAAAGTTAATTCTTACTTTTATTTTGTTGCAAATTTTTCCCTTCGGCCTGTTTTGAAATTTTCGGGTGAACAATTTACGGGTATTGTATATTATATTATGAACTAGATGATGCCCACGGCTTCGCCCGTGTGGATTTAGGTTTTTAAAAATCCCGTGGGAACTTTTGATTTTACAGAACAAAAAGTAGCTTATTTGTTAAGTAACCCGTCTCCAAAACGAAAAAATCCCGTGGGATCCCCACGATTTCGGAATGCAATTCCTTACAGCATCAGGGTTGAGGAGTTGGATATGTACCTACTCGAGTTCATTCAACGATAAAGTCTTTAATTGGTACCCCAATATCAATTTAGATAACCGATAGTTTCTGAATCCCATTAGTTTTGAGGGATCAGGTCCCCTACAGCATCAGGATTGAGGAGTTGGAATCCAAATTTTTTATAAAACAGGGTCGCCAAGTTTTTCTATCGATTAAAAAAAGAATTACTTAAATCGGTTCAGAAATCTCGGAGATATCGGTGTACATAGGTAGAAAAACACAACTCCTCCTTTTTTGAAAGTCGGTTAAAAAAGTAGCCTATGTTACTCCCTGGTTAATTCTCTACTTGTATGTGAAAGTCCCGTCAAAATCGGTTCAGCCGTTCCAAAGATTAGCCCGTTCAAACAGACAGACAGACAGACAGACAGACAGACAGACAGACAGACAGACAGACAGACAGACAGACAAAAATTTTAAAAACGTGTGATTCGGTTATAGTATCGTTCAAATAACCATATGAGCTTAATATGAGGTAGTTATTTCGATATTACAGACAGACACTTCAATTTTATTTATTAGTATAGATTACTAGCTTCTGCCCACGGCTTCGCCCGCGTGAATTTCTGTTTTTCACAAATCCCAATGGAATCGTGGATTTCCGGTTCCCGTTCCCGCTCCCTTTTCCAACCTTTATACCTACTTTCAAGGAAAGCTATAGAAATCTACCTATAGCGGTAGCTATAGATTTTGGAACAATCAGCGCCATCTATCGCGTTTTTGAAAGTCTATATCTATTTAAGTCCCACAGGAACACTTTTTCGGGATAAAGCCTATGTGTTAAGTCAGGGCATGATCTATCTCCATTCAAAATTTCAGCCAAATCGGTTCAGTAGTTGCGGCGTTAAAGAGTAACAAACACACACACAAACTTTCGCCTGTATAATATTATTGTGATTGTGATAATTACATTATCTATATAATATTATTATAATCGTAATCGTCAAATTAACTAGACTCTAGCAATAATAAAATGTTCATACATAAGTATAAAGTAACAGAAAACAGGTCCTAAAGAAAATAACAAACCTTTCTTCGAACAAACCGAAAAACATTTCTCTTCGCCAGTGAATCTATTTCCAAACCCACCTCATAGACTGAGAGACGATGAATAGTTTGTTCCAAGAGTTTTATATCTATATTCTATTACGTTACTTTAACCACCTGATGTGCAACTCGCCCTAATGCTGAGATCTATAGAGCGTACTCTTACTCTACTCAGATTCAAGACGGAGTTAGAACGGGACATAAATCTCTCTTGTTTTAATTATAACTTGAGTGTGAGTATACTCTGATTTTTAATTCCGTGGAATTCTGACGTTTCGTAATGTTACTAGAGATAAAACAATTCCCACAAAAAAGATAAAAAATTCAAAACTTATGTAAATAAAAATCATCTGCCGCATGTAGATATGACAAATGCCTGACAGACACTTCATGGTGATAATGTCATTTGTCTTCCATTTTTGAATATTTTTTTTTCAATGTGCTTCTTTTGCTTTCTATTGCTGTTAGTGTGCACTTTCTAGTTTCCACTCTTGGTGTTTTCTATTTTAAGGCGAAACGACTAATATTATATTATTACGCGGCATATGGCTTCTTATGATGACAGGGAATTAAAGTAGTTTGGGATAAAATCGTACTTCGTAGATGTTAACCCTGTTCTCCATACAAATAACTCATCTGTAAGTGACAATGACAGCTGTCAGAATTCCACGGAATTAAAAATCAGGGTATAGGTAGATTAATAATGGTGAAATCTATAGAGCGTAGGTACTCTGACTATACTCAGACTCAAGACAGAGTTAAAATAAGACAGATTTATGTCAGGCACATATCTATGTCATGTTTTAACTTTGTCTTGAGTCTAAGTAGACTCAGAGAACACTCTATAGATCCCAGCCTTAAAGTACGCTGCATAGATCTCACCCTGAGATTCGATATCGATACACTTTGTATGCGGACGTATCTAGAATTTACTATCTCGTAGACTATACGCGCAAACTACATAGTTGATAGTCAGAATGGGTAGAACATTGACTCGATCGGGGACGATGCCAAATCACCAGCCATCACTTGGCTATTGTACTGTTTATTTTGTTTGTGGAAAAAGTGTGCATTCAAATTAATATCACCGCGCGCCGTGTCGTTTCGTTTCTATCGGCGGAACGGGGAACAAATAAATAACTGCGCGAGCAAATAAATATAAATGTAAATGCATTTTGTATCGGTTTCATGGTTCCTTTTTTGAGTTCAAAAGTTCAACACGTGTGAAAAATTAAATTGAAATGTACTCGTACACACTCGTATTATTAGAGTGAATTTTGATATCGTCTACACTTCAATTATAAATGCGAAAGTTTTTATATGTTACGTACATTTTACATTGTACATGTTGTTATGTACATTTTTTTTTATGAAATAGGATTATAATACACAAATAGAAGGAAGTGTCGTGAACTAAATTTTAACTTGGATCTCTCAGACATTAAAGACATTTATTTTATAAATCCAAGATTAAATAACAAAAGAAAAAAGCAAAACATGGCCCCAGAAATAAGTTAAGTTTTTTTGAAAAATAAAAGCCGTGAACACGTAGATAATTTCGATAAGTTTCAGGAAGGGCCGCTACAGAGCCCGTTAAGGACACCTGCTCGAAACACTCAACACCGTATCATATTATACTCGTACGTGGACAATCTAATCTAATTGACAGTCAGGTGTGGTAGCCATCTTAGCCCAATTAGAGATCTCCGTGTTCCATTAAGCCGTATTAACGGAGAACGAATGTATTCAAAGCGGCATCCACTTTCACTCAAGCCATGTATTCCTGGTGTTCCCAAGTTATTTCACCCCAATACTGAGTGTTGTGATGTTTGTAATTTCTGAACTAATAACTTATACTCTGATTTTGAATTCCGTGGAATTCTGAGGTTTCTTAATGTTACCAGAGATAAAACAGGCCCCACAAAAAAATTCACCTTTCAAACAAACGAAAACCGCATTCAAATAATTACACCGTTTGAGCGCTACAGGGGAACACACACACACACACATACGTGCGCGGGCACCGATACGTCAAACTTATAACACCCTCGTTTTTGCGTCTGGGGTTAAAGAAAGAATGAATTAAATCAGACTACGCGTTAATAAATTACAGCTAAGTACACATTTTGATAGTCCCCTCTCCCAAAGGAACCGTTCTGAATTTCGGGATAAAAAGTATCCTTAGTTACTCCGTAGTAAATCCGTAACTCCGTAAATCCGTAAGTACTCCGTAACTTAAATCATTTCAATCCATTCCGTAGTTTTTGCGTGGTGCGCGCACAAACATACCGACAAACAGACAAAAATTTCAAAAATTGCTTTTTTACGTTCTATTACTTATCCCTAACGTCTCCCAGTTATTTTTTGCAAAAAAAATTAATGTACAGATACGGCAAGTCTACGATTTTATTATATGTATAGATAGATTTCAATAATTTAACAGCAAAGTTAATCGAAGGTTTTAATAAACTCAATATAAGCGGAGAATTTAATCCAAATATCTACGTATGATTAATAAAGGCCAGTAACTACCCAATGATGAGGCGAGCTGTCATTAAGCCAAACTGCCCGCACTCTCCGATAGTGGTTCAAGTTTAAATTATAATTATTATGTGGTCGAATAGATATCATGCATCAGATGCTTTAATTAAAATTTAACGTAAGTAATTCGATAGCACAACATCATCAGGACTGGAGGGTGGACCCAATTTTATATGTGTTATCGTATCGATGACACATATAAAATTGGGTGCATATCGTGCTGCATACTTCTAGCTTTGAGGTTTTACTTATTCTACGTTGCAGGCGATGGTGAGTAATGATTGGGGGGAGAAAATTAGTTTTTTATGCAGTAATAGTAAGTAGAGATTCTTTGTCTCAAGTTAGGAGGAAATTATAAAGATGTAGCATGAAAGATAAAAACAGATAATACCCGAGTTTTCCTAAGATAATAAGACGAGACGTCGTAAACAAAAGCGAAACTTATAAAGTTATATAACTACATTAAATTCCATGACCAAAGTGAGACTACGGTGAACTTCTACCCTCATCGTTAAGTTAATGTGAACTAATATCAATAAAGTGTCAAGTTTCTATTAGCGGCACACATTTATGAGGACGTTAGCGCAAGTGAATGTCAATAAAATATGATGAACATTGTACGAAATACTTCAATATAATATCAGCCGGCTATGAGATATTTCAGGTCTGCATGCTTAAAACGTTCTCATTACTGAATACTCTGAATAGCTACCTTTCCAACAGGAGTGGATGCAGACGTGTCTGAAACCCACCAATAGAATGTATCCTACCAATAGGATGTACCATCATATTCATCTTGACTTTAGCTGGTTCAATAAACTAAGGTCTGAAAGGTAAACGAAGATCGAAGTAAACTTCAATCTTTATCATGGAAAAACAAATAATAAACGAAGTAGGTGGAAGGTGAGACGATGATATAATGCAATCCAATGCTTGTGAAAGGGACATGACAGTTGCAGTTTAGCAAAATGCTGACATATTCTGCAATTATGTCAGCATTTTGCTAAATATTCACGTCACCATGAAAATAGGTCACATCTAGGATATCTTAATTTACAATGAAGCAGATCACTTTACTAACGACTGTATGATAATGCGGGTAATCATCTACTAAATAGTTATTAACGAAGATGTGTGTCCAAGTGTTATGCATCTATTTGATATCCACGAGTGAGCAGCTCATCGACGGAGAAACCGCGGTCAAATGGCGGACGCAGGACATTACCCAATAACCGCCTGCCTTGTATATTTCTGGCAACTATCAAATAAAGTTTTACGAGATCAGTTTAGAGAGTAATGTGATTGATAGCGTTTCGGATGCCTGATAAATGATAATGCACTTCGTCTAACGCCACCTAAGAACTAAATCTCTCATAAATGAAGACCACCATGGCAAACCACATGGTAAAGGTTGAATCCTGAACATCACTACATAGTATAAAACAAAGTCGTTTTCTCTGTCCCTATGTCCCTATATCCCTTTGTACGCTTAAATCTTTAAAACTACGCAACGGATTTTGATGCGGTTTTTTTTAATAGATAGAGTGATTCAAGAGGAAGGTTTATATGTATAATAACATCCATTAAATTGTGGAGAAATACTGTTATTTTTGAGGTTTCTAATGTGATGTCGTAAATAATTACATTTTTTCCGCTTACATTGCAAACGCAGGCTGAACCCTACGAGATTTATCAATATAATGTACTAAGTATTGTACACATTGAAAAGGTCTATAGAAAACTCCGCGATGGTATATGTCTATCTCTTATGGATATCCCACAATAACTTTTTTTGTCATTTACTTTTTTACGACAAATAATGGCTAATTTTATAAGCGATTTTAACCAATACAGCATTAATCCTTATCTAATTAAATACCTTAAGTACATTGTTGATTTATTATAGATCTATATGGCCCTTTACAGCATATGATTTAAATGAATATTTTCGAAGATATTACAGATTTAAAAATTGCGGGACATAGCCTTTACGCGCGGCGCGCGGTTTCAGCCGGCCGGCCGGGGCGGTGCGTAAAGTTCTCCCCATATAGCATTTTGAATTTAGCAGCGATCGGACGCGTATGCTATCGGAGCTCTCTAGCGAGGAAAATAACAATCACACTAATGTTATAAAGGCGTTATTAAGTTATTAAGTTTGTGTGTATGTTTGTTCCTCTTCTCCGCCGCAACTACTGAACCGATTTGGCTGAAATTTTGAATGGAGATAGCTTATGCCCTGATTTAACACATAAACTTTTTATCCCGGAAAAGTATTCCTGTAACCTAACTAAAATAGATATAGACCTCCAAAACGCCACAGAGGGCGCTGACTGTTCTTAGGTAAATCACGCTCACATAACCCATTATTCCAATACTTTGCTGTGTAGCATGCATTGGCAACACATAGGCTACTTTTTATCCTGGAAAAATGCACAGTTCCCACGGGATTTCGAAAAACCCGAAATCTATATCTACAGCTATAGGTAGATTACTATAGCGACCTTGCTTGATATTTTAAGTATAAAGGTAGGAAAAGGGAGCGGGAACGGGAACCGGAACTCCACGATTCCCTCGGGATTTGTTCAAAACCGAAATTCACGCGGGCGAAGCCGCGGGCAGAAGCTAGTTATAACATAAAAAGAACTTAGAAAGTAAATTCATCGATCCTGGGCCCAACTAGACAGGAAAACAGTGGCTGGAGGCTGAAAGATTACCATGAGACGAAGTGTGTAAAAACGTACAAGGCCTCAAAGCCGATTGGCATGAAAGAGCATACTCAGTAGGATCTAAAGCAACTCAATATAGAATAGAATAGAACAGAACAGAACAGAACAGAACAGAACAGAACAGAACAGAACAGAACAGAACAGAACAGAACAGAACAGAACAGAACAGAACAGAACAGAACAGAACAGAACAGAACAGAACAGAACAGAACAGAACAGAACAGAACAGAACAGAACAGAACAGAACAGAACAGAACAGAACAGAACAGAACAGAACAGAACAGAACAGAACAGAACAGAACAGAACAGAACAGAACAGAACAGAACAGAACAGAACAGAACAGAACAGAACAGAACAGAACAGAACAGAACAGAACAGAACAGAACAGAACAGAACAGAACAGAACAGAACAGAACAGAACAGAACAGAACAGAACAGAACAGAACAGAACAGAACAGAACAGAACAGAACAGAACAGAACAGAACAGAACAGAACAGAACAGAACAGAACAGAACAGAACAGAACAGAACAGAACAGAACAGAACAGAACAGAACAGAACAGAACAGAACAGAACAGAACAGAACAGAACAGAACAGAACAGAACAGAACAGAACAGAACAGAACAGAACAGAACAGAACAGAACAGAACAGAACAGAACAGAACAGAACAGAACAGAACAGAACAGAACAGAACAGAACAGAACAGAACAGAACAGAACAGAACAGAACAGAACAGAACAGAACAGAACAGAACAGAACAGAACAGAACAGAACAGAACAGAACAGAACAGAACAGAACAGAACAGAACAGAACAGAACAGAACAGAACAGAACAGAACAGAACAGAACAGAACAGAACAGAACAGAACAGAACAGAACAGAACAGAACAGAACAGAACAGAACAGAACAGACTTTTATCAGAAGATGGTGAAACAGGCCCTAAGCGTCCTTACAAGAGCAGCAGTAATCTTTCCCACTAATCTTAATTCCAATATCTAGAAATTTATATCGATATGGAGTCGAATCCAACAAACAGCAGGCATACAAAATAGCACAATACAGTGAATAATAAAAACAACAAACACATTTCGTTCCGATTCCCGATCGTTCCGATACAGATTGGAACGATCATGGGGAACCTTCATTGCGGAACGTTATTGTGTGTTTATTAGAAAACCCGTTCCGATTCGGAAATTGGCTGTAAATTCTGATGGGTTCATTTTCATGGGCGCCCTTTGTAAATTTGGTGTATTTGCCAAATTTAACTGTTATACCCATTGCCGTTTTACGTCGGGAACTTTGAATTTTTGGTCCCTCCAATAAGGAAATTACGCTTTAATAATTTTTCATACAACCTCAAGACTCGCTAGACTAGCCGGGGTTGGAAAAGTCACCAGAAGATAGCAACATTGAGTGCTCTATAAAAATGCGTAAGTAGAAGTAGCGTCAGTCTCCGAAGCAGCCAAATCTGTCGTAGTCATTTTTAGGGTTCCGTACCCGAAGGGTAAAAAACGGAGCCCTATTAATGTCACTCGGCTGTCTGTCTGTCTGTCTGTCTGTCCGTCTGTCTGTCCGTCTGTCCGCCGGTCACAGGTCTCTAGCTCGCAGACGAAATGAGTTACAAACCTGAAATTTTGGTATTTAGTGTAAAACGTTAACCCAAAATCAAATATTGAATTAGAAATTGAATTAAATTATTTTTCAGGGGGGCTCCCATACATGAAAAAGGAGCCGGAAAAAAAAATTTTTTCTTTACCCTAGCTTGTGGGATATCATTGTTTAGAGCTCACTTAAGAGTACAAATATATATTTTTTTAATTTTTATCTCAAAAAATAAGGGAATGGGAGGCCATCAAAGTTGTCAGTTTTAGACCATTTTTGTGACGGGGGCTATCTCAAAAACTAAACTAGTTGGGAATATGATATTTCAGTATATTATGTACTATATGCTCTATTTAAACAACAAATACTGAAAACAACGATTTATTAAATAGTTTATAAGCTGTGACCAAAATAAACGAACATTTTTTTGGGTTTTTCTTTCACGGTTTGTTGCGATGTCTAGCTCGGAAATTAAATATTTCTTAGACCCAAAATATTATATTGTTCATAATTATGTACGGAACCCTGAAAGAGCGAGGCCCGACTCGCACTTGGCTGATTTTTATTACTGAACAAGTATAAATTAAAATTTTTAAAAACCCCCGACATTCGCCATTTTGTGTCGGCGGCCATCTTGGATTTGCAATAGTGCTATTCTACTAGTCAAGCCCTTTCATTTGATATTAAGGGAGTTACCCATATTAAGGGAGTTGTGAAAACATATGTAATCCGACATTTTGTAGCGGCGGTCATCTTGGATCGATTTTCATCAAACATAGCTAACAACACTCTCGACTAATTCACCTTTCAAACAATACCGCATTCAAATCGGTCCATCCGTTTGAGCGCTACAGGGGAACAGACAGACACACATACATACACACACACATACACATACACACACACATACACACACACATACACATACACACACACACACACAGACACGTCAAACTTATAACACCCCGTCGTTTTTGCGTCGGGGGTTAAAAAATGCGATATAACTTGTTTCTTCTAATTAAAATCTAACGATTCTTGCGCCTCTTATAACTTGTTTCAGAAGTTATTTTGGTTTTTGATCTTACAGATATTACCTAACTTTATGTATTCAAAGTATGTATGATACTTCACTTTTTTTAAATTAATTAACGGTGTCAGAGGAAAATTCCAAATTGATTCAGAGCATCTGTTTTAGAATGACAAAATACTAAATTAAAAATTTCCTCAGTGGAGTAATGGAATAAAATTAATTATGAACATTTTACTATGAATGTTGAAGATAAAAATAAAGTAATGCTTAGATTAAATCAATGAATGTGTATTTGCGATAGATAGTACCTAGTAGGAGATTTAAGACAATTTGCACGCGACGGCGGGTTGCGCTTATGGACTAACAGCTTCCTAATTCTACAGCAAAGCGAGATAAGCCTGGCGGTGTTCTCAAAGTGCTTAGTCTAAGATCGGAGCACTCGAAAACGAACTCGAAAACTATTGACCGATTTCAGAGTAAAATAGACCTAAAATGGCTTGTATTAAGGTTTGAGTTCGCCAATACATTCAGCATTCGAACACAACGAGCGCCCCAAGCAGAAATGTTGTAAAATACATATTCGAACTATGGAATTACGACTTTAAAATACGAGTATTAGAGTTCATTTTGCTCTGAATTCACTTGTGATTCGATCAATAGTTTTCGAGTTCGTTTTCGAGTGCTCCGATCTTAGACTAAGCACACAAATCTCAGGGGCTGGAAACTATTTTTAGTTTAGTTACTCGTAGTTTTGGTTGAGCCCCGACCGGCGCGGCGTTTAGTTTAATTCCGGTAATGGTGTAAGATAATCTCGGGTCTGTGGGCCTCCACTAATATTTATCTTGCCAAGTGGACCCGTGTGACCTCCGTCGTACCTACTCTTCGGTTACATCAGAAAATGAGAAACGAATTTTCCATTTGTATCCAAAAAATAATCATGAAACTCTCATCTATTCATCAAATTAAAAAATGCAAAACGAATTTCATAAATATTTCGCCACCAATTCAGATTTTAAATATTCCATAATATTTTTGAATATTCCAAAATATTTTTGTAAGAAGGCTCTCGTCGACTGTACAATTGGGAATTCCGTTTTTTAGGGTTCCGTACCCGAAGGGTAAAAAACGGAGCCCTATTAATGTCACTCGGCTGTCTGTCTGTCTGTCTGTCTGTCCGTCTGTCCGCCGGTCACAGGTCTCTAGCTCGCAGACGAAATGAGTTACAAACCTGAAATTTTGATATTTAGTGTAAAACGTTAACCCAAAATCAAATATTGAATTAGAAATTGAATTAAATTATTTTTCAGGGGGGCTCCCATACATGAAAAAGGAGCCGGAAAAAAAAAATTTTTCTTTACCCTAGCTTGTGGGGTATCATTGTTTAGAGCTCATTAAGTAGAGTACAAATATATATTTTTTTAATTTTTATCTCAAAAAATAAGGGAATGAGAGGCCATCAAAGTTGTCAGTTTTAGACCATTTTTGTGACGGGGGCTATCTCAAAAACTAAAGTAGTTGGGAATATGATATTTCAGTATATCATGTACTATATGCTCTATTTAAACAACAAATACTGAAAACAACGATTTATTAAATAGTTTATAAGCTGTGACCAAAATAAACGAACATTTTTTTGGGTTTTTCTTTCACGGTTTGTTGCGATGTCTAGCTAATTATTATAAGATTATAAGATTAAATATTTCTTAGACCCAAAATATTATATTGTTCATAATTATGTACGGAACCCTGAAAGAGCGAGGCCCGACTCGCACTTGGCTGATTTTCTTTTATATCTCGAGAAATCAGGGATAATTAAGCATTTGGTGGTACGGGGCTAGATTGTAGGATAAAGAGCCAGAGAAGGTTGGTCTTTTCAAAGGAATGATTCAGTGAACGTGACTGTAACAGTTAGTTTTACACACAAGCTAATTATAGAATTATTGCCTCACCTAGACAAACTGAGACAATTTGAAACGAACTGAGGCTGCCTAAATAAGTACGTCTGCTCTTCCGTTAAAGCATTCGATTTGGACTTAACTAAGTTCCTTTGCTGTGATAGTCTATTGGTTAGGACGACCGACTTCTAATCGGAGGTCGTGGGTTCGATCCCAGGCACGCACCTCTAACTTTTCGGAGTTATGTGCGTTTTAAGTATTTAAATATCACTGGCTTTAACGGTGAAGGAAAACATCGTGAGGAAACCTGCATGCCTGAGAGTTCTCCATAACGTTCTCAACGTGTGTGAAGTCTGCCAATCCGCTTGGCCAGCGTGGTAGACTATGGCCAAAACCCTTCTCACTCTGAGAGGAGACCCGTGCTCTGTAGAGAGCCGGTAATGGGTTGATCATGATGAAGTTCCTTTGAAAACGACAAAAACCGTCAAGGTCTGGCAAAATTTGCTTCGCGGAGTGGCGTACCGTAACTAAGGCAACGCCTCCAGTTAAGACAACTCGGGGTTACCTTTTATGGATAGGAAGTTCGAAGACTCTTCATGTTGCAATATTGTTGTTCTATTTTATTGATAGCACAGAAAACATGCCGTTCTTTCACATTATGGAGTCCCATCAAAAAAAACGTCTACTTGTATCGTTTATTTACTCGTCTTTTTTCGTAAGATACACATAATTAAAATACCGAAGTATTTAATGGAAGGTACATAGATACCTTCTTATACATCGAATCTGGAGGCTCTTTCAGCTAACGACCTGCTTCCTTTACGTCAAACGCAAATAATGAGGCAAATGTTTGATCGCAATAGCATAAAATGGTTGAGCCACTCCAATTTAATCATTGCCTTTCATAAGAATCCTTGGCTTTCGATTCAATTGAACTCGTGAGTATTTCAAAGCATTCAAGCGACTGTATTTACCTTCGATATATTAATAATGCCTATAAATACTGCTTCGTTAGTCTTTACTGGTTAGTTTATTCGGCTGCGGTTCCTGAGGTCCCAGGTTCGAGTACTTTCTGTTAAGAAATTATCAGTAGCAGCCTGCAGTTAGAATGATACAACCCAGTTCCTCAGAGAGTACGTAAAGACCTTTCGCTTCATAACACTAATATTATAAAGGCGAAAGTTTGTGTGTATGTATGTGTGTACTATGTATATGTGTACTATGTATATTTGTGTACTGTGTATGTTTGTTACTCTATAACACCGGAACTACTGAACCGATCTGGCTGAAATTTTGAATGGTGATAGATTATACCCTGAATTTATATGCTGGAAAAATTCACAGTTCCCGCGGATTAAAAAAAACAGAAATCTACAGCTACAGCTATAGGTAGATTACTATAGCAAACTTCCTTGAAAGTAGCTATAAACGTTGGAAAAGGGAGCGGGAACGGGAACCGGAAATCCACGATTCCCTCAGGATTTCTGAAAAACCGAAAGCGAAGTCGCGGGCAGAATCTAGTTATGTCAATATATTATTATGTACCTACCTATGTACCTACAGTTTGTCTACATGAAGTTTGTGTACAGATACTTAATTTATACAATGTATGCAGCTGGTATTAATACATCTATGGTATCAATGGATTTAATCACACTTGTGGATATAATCTCCTGTAGTAGGTAATCTAGGCTTTCATTGAATACCTCCCTGTTCGAGCATTGTAATTACAAATCACATTTATTGAACAAATAAAATTAAACCCTCTATTTTAACATAGGTAACTGGTTCGTCTTATTTAAATTACACGTTATAAAAACCAAATTATTTGTTTTTAATTATTTTTTTGTCTGTCTGGCTGGCTGTATTTCCAGGCTGATCTTCATAAAAGTTAAACTTATTTTGACGAGAATTCCGCAATTATGTATAGTACTATGAAAACAGTGATATAAGCTACTTTTTATCCCACAAAATCTACTCCTTTCGAGTTATTTATATACCTACTTATGATAGGCGCGAGATCTTGATATCAGACTAGATAAAACTTGCAGAAGTTGACTTGCTGCAAGTGCTTACACAGTGCAAATGACTTGCCTGAGCTCAGTTCTGCAATTTTTATTGCTGGGTGGACACTTGGCATAACGTTAAGTTACATCTTCGCTTGGAGAAGTCTACACAAACACACTAGTTTATCAAAATCATCCGATTTTAAAGATCCCAAAAATATGGATTATGGAAAATACTCATGTCACGCACAGAACAAATAACAGGCAATAGCAGACGAAAATATTTTCGCGTCTACCAAAAAAAATATAATTCGCCCAGTTAGGTAGGTACATCATTGTAACTTATATTTGTGATCAACCTGTACGTAAAGAAATATATAATATGAGAAATATGTCAACCAAAGACAAATCTGCCACCCTGATTATGCCTAGTGACGTAATCCAACTTGAAAAGTTACCATCACGTTCCCCATAAATTTTCCCTTAGCAGCTTCCAAAAAGTTTTTTATGAAAATTCGACAAGAGTCCTTCATTAAAAATATCCGTGAGTTCTGGAATCTTCCCTCCGAAGTGGATACTTGGCGTAATAATACAATTTGAAAAATTATTATCTCGGCCTTCGGAACTTTACAGTTGCGTTTGCTGTTTTGAAGTTCTTCAGCTTGATTGTAGTCAAAGAGCTAGTGAAAAACCAAGGGTGCAATATAAATAAATAAAATAAATAAATAATTATTTATTTCGTTTCATGACCAATTAATAACTGTGTTAGTTGAGAACTGTGTAACAGCTATCGCCCCCCTTCTAGCTTAATTAAGTTACATAAGGATTTAATTAGACGATTAACTAGTTCTAAATAAAGAGAATGTAAAACAAAATGCGTGTGTGTGCTTGTATGTGTGAATGTGTGTGCGTGTGTAAGGGTGCGTGTGGGCGTGCATGTGTATGTGTGTGCGTGTGTGTTTGTGTTTGTATGTGTGTGAGCGAGTAAGCGCAAGTATTTAAAAAATTAATCAATGTTAGTAATTAAAGCAATGTTATAACATCACGGAATGTTACTCAGTCGGGATGGAGTGTACTATGAGTATCCTGCGGCATCAAGTCACAGGAGAACATTCGTAGGAGAACCAGAGTCACCGATATAGCTCATGTAGTCGCGAAGCTGAAATGATAATTGACGGAGTCACGTAGCTCAAAGAATTGATAGATTATGGAGAATCAATGTGCTCAAATTGCGACCGCGCATTGGTGGACCTCCCACTAGGTGGACCGGAAAGCGCATTGGTGGACCCTCCCACTAGGTGGACGAACGATTTCAAATGTTAGGAGCCGCTGGATATAAGCGGCACAAGATTATGTTCTGTGGCAATCCAACCTATGTCCAGCAATGGACCTCTATTGTTGAAATGAAGACAACAAATAAAAGCTAAGTTTGCAACCAAAAAAAAGTTTATGAAAACCATAAATTGTCGTGTTGTAAATCTTTAAACAAATTGCTCATCAGCTCACAGACTATCCAAAGCCCTCTATCGCGAACCGTGGAACTATGAACTAAGTAATTTTAAGACAGGGAAGTAAATATGTTTGCTTCATACTTTGTTAGTTAAGTAGATTGAGAACTGGATTGGTAGTTAAATATAAAAATTACAAAGCAAAAAAAAAATAGAAATATTTTCCAACTACTTAATCCTTAGGTAGGTACCTACCTATTTTCGTAGTAACTGAAAGCCTTTAAAAACTAAAATGGTTATCTCAGACTATGATAAAATAATACCGCCGAGCAAAAAACTAGAGTAATAACAATTAATATAAGTAGGCCACTGGGGCACAAAACAAGTCATGACAAAAACAGGGTAATTATATCTGAATAGCGACCTCTGTTACAAAGTTTTTGTAACTACGTCATCAAAGTAATAAGACTTGTTTTCCAGTCAGATATTAAGTCTCAAGATTCAATGAAACAAGAAATAGATGAAAATATTTAACCTCCGTCTTATTGCGTCGTCAGATTACGCGACTAGATCTTGGGCCATAGAAAAAACTAACTCAAGCTTCTATATTGGCAACTATGGAATGCTCGAAAGCTTTTGTCCTCAAAGTAGAGTATGTTCTTGGTGCGTATGAACGCTGCGTAAATAAGTACGACTGACCTCTTTTAATATAAAGTTTGTAAACTAAAACCCGACTACGCTTAAAAATTTGCAGTGTGCAGAAAGTGTGGGGCAAGCAGCTAGTGGCGCCATCTGTTATGTCTATCTGAAACTAATTTAATAATTTAGAAAGCCGCGCGAAGGTCGCTCCTCGATTTTTTCGTAAATAAAATGTAGCCTATGTCACCCGGACCATAACAACAAATCAATAGACACCTCATTCGTAAAAATCGGTCCAGTAGTTTAGGCACAGAATCTCATATACACAGAATCTTATACAAAAATCGGATACAAACATACATACATACATACATACACTGATAAAATCATAACCCTTCCTCTTGGCTTTGCCGTAGTCGGGTAAAAAGTTGGTACGCTTGACAGGCTATGGCATAGAGATTGTAACCAATGTGACCCCAGCCTAAACGGTAAGAATCTATGAGAGCCTGTGGTAACTTTAAAACGTATTGAATCCACAAAGTCACAGGGCATCTACTAGTCCCTTAAGAGTGGGGCCCCTTAAGCTTATTTTTGCTGGGCGCAGTATTTCAGCGGGCCGGGCCCGCATTGCGAAATTTATTCGCGCGATTTTTATTTGCGTGTATTATTTTTGTATTCTAATATATTTTTTCGCGAATTTTGAATCGCAAGTGCGTGCAGCTTCAGCATTTTCATATGTCACAGAATTCTGCGAAAAAAATCGCGCCAATAAATTTCGCAGTGCGGGCCCGGCGTAATAATACTGCGCCCAGCAAAAGTAAGCTTTTTATAACCGCTATATTATGATCAGTTGTATAAAACGGGCAGGTTTTTAGTGGCGGTCGTAAAGCGAATCTCCCTTACAATAGGTCCACAATAAAACATGAAAAGTGCGTTAACGACCCGATAAAATTGTGTTTACTGTACACGGGCCGGGGCGTCGGGTCAGGCTCGGGGCTCCGGAGGCCTCGTTACAATTTAGTGATATCACCTACTAGGTACCTATGTATGTCGCGTAAAAACCAAGACAGTATGCTTTGACCACTATATAAAAACCGGCCAAGTGCGAGTCGGGCCTCGCTCTTTTAGGGTTCCGTATACAATTATGAACAACATAATATTTTGGGTGTAGGAAATATTTAATTTCCGAGGTAGACATCGCGACTAACCGTGAAAGAAAAACCCAAAAAATGTTCGTTTGTTTTGGTCACAGCTTACAAACTACTTTATGAATCGTTGTTTTCAGTATTCGTAATTTGTATTGTATAGTATTTGTAATTTTTCAGTATAGTAATTTAAAAAACTCCCGACGTTTGCCATTTTGTGCTGGCGGCCATCTTGGATTTGCATAGTGCTATTCTAGCCATACCCTTTAATTATAATATTATATACATACGTGCCCTTTCATTGGGTACCCATATTGAGGGAGATGTGAAATAATGTGAGATGTAATCCGTCATTTTGTGGCGGTAGCCATCTTGGACCTATTTTCATCAAACATAGCTAAGATCATTCCCGACTAATTCACCTTTCAAACAAAAACATCGCATTCAAATCGTTCCCCCGTTTGGGCGCTACGGTGGAACAGACACACACATAGGGGAGATGTGGCATGAAAGAGCCAGTTTTAAAAAAGGGAACAAAAAAGATATAAGGAAATAAGAAAATAACAAAACTTGTATCATATCATATTGTCTATTCCTTTATGTACGTAATAGCATTGAGCATTTTCCAAAATCAGCAATATTCTTGGATTTCTAGCCATTTATAAAAAATACGAAATTCGGCTCTTTCATAACTCATGGGCATTGAAAGAGCCAACCAAAGTTTTGAAAGAGCCAAGTTATTGTTACAAGACTTAAAATGTAAATTAACGAATATATTATTGAAGATATTTATTATTATTATAATAAATGTTTTTAGAATGCAATCTTTAAATAAACTGTTTACTTAAATCTAAGAAAATCACAAAATTCTCTATTTGAGACCAATATCTGTCAACTTTCTATATTTGTCTCTTTAAGGACTAATGTTTGTTCATTAAAAATATTAAGTAATAAAGATTTCAAAATCAAAAAAGAAAAAAAAACAATGAAATACAGAATTCAAAACAAAAACAAATTTAAATGAGTAAAAAAACTTTTTGGCAAAAATAATTAATGCAACCTCTCTTTTACACCACAGGATTCATGTGCCTAACCGCTACAAATTTTACACTGATAGCATTCTTGATTGCTTTTAGTATAATTTTCACTTTCTATACTATCTTAGCTAAATAAGCTCGTAAAAGATTAAAGAAAAGGGCAGTTTATTTATAGGTTGTCATTTCTTGATCACTTTACGTACAGCTTCCTCAATTATAGATGCTGCAGGTCTTTTACGCTTCTTTTTAGCTCTTTCAGATTGTTTGGTACCTAAATTAAAATATCATAACAAAAATTCTATTGAAAATCTCTACTTCAAACGTCACTACAAAGTATAAAAATAAATTTTGTTTGTATAAGCATGTTGAAGTAAGGAAACGTTGCTCATTCTTCGTTTTCTTATAATTATTTTACCCGTCAGTCTTTCTGAAGTTAGGATTGAGGAGTTGTAGTCAATTTTTTTTTAGATAAGACCACCTAGCAAACTTTTCTAATGATTAACAAAAAAATTACGTGAATCAGTGCAGAAAACTTAGAGAAATCGATGTGCATACATAGAAAAAATTACGCGCCAAATTGAGAATATCTTCCTTTTTGGTAGTCGGTTAAAAAATAATGTAATTATTCATATAATTAATAAATATAGGTTTTAAATTGTAATGAAAAATAAGTTTTGAAAAAGCCGGTTATGAAAGAGCCGGCTTTTTCATAGCACAGTAGCCCAGCTCTTTCAAAACATATTCTCCTAAGAAATGTAATCTCAAAAAGTAGTACGAAATCAAAACTTTACACGAAAAACTAAATATGCTATTGTAAGGCCATAGTATCCATAAAGTTATAGAGTAATCATATTACTGCTAGATTGATAGTTGTAAACGTCAAAAAACAAATAAAATGTACTCAAAAACTTACTTTAGGACGACGAAATCTTTAGTACGTTGCACCGACCCCATTTATTTTCAATGAAGTGTCAAATGTTTGTGGGTGACATCTAGTCAGTGTAGCTATCATAAAATTATAATTCATGAATCATTCGTTCAAAAACTACCGCGAAATTCATAGTGGCTCTTTCAAAACTTGACTCTTTCATACCACATTCCCCCTACATACACACACACACATACACACAGACACGTCAAACTTATAACACTCCGTCGTTTTTACGTCGGGGGTTAAAAAAATGTGTAAGCTCAGCATAACCCCACTGTTGAGACTAACTGAAACGGTACTGGAATGTCTAAAATAATTAATCTAATAATGAACCAAAATAAAATTATAATATTTCACGAGCGCTCTACGTGAAGCAAAACATCGCCAAGTTTTAGTTATGAATAATTTTCCCATTTTCTCTTGAAACTAATAGTTTCCTCACTAAATGCAATGTACATACTACACAGCCCCTCTCAATAAGCTCTCAATCTTCTTAAGTAACAAAGTATGATGCGAACATATTTACTCTATGCTTTTCTCCTATATTAAATACTAAGAGTATTAACTTAGTTCATACTTTCAAGCATTAAGCCAATGTTTAATAGATGACAGACGGGTTATATTGTAATTTTAACAGATCGATATTCAATGCTGGTCACGATTTATCTCTTACAAGGGTTACAACAAAACAAACAAAGGGTCATGGATCCAAATGCTACCAGCGGTTCGCTTTAGATCAATTTCCCAAACATTTTCAAGCCTGTGCGAGATAAAAATGTTTAACCTGATGCGAAGTTAATAATTTAAATTGAGTATCTCGTCATTCATAAGTATGGAAACAGTAATTAGTGGGATAACCACTAGGTTGGAGAATCCTGGAGATGGACACGATCTACTTACTTTAATTCCGGAAAATCAAAGTTCCCATGGGATTTTTAAAAAATCTACCGCTGAACGGATCTTGACGAAAGGCACAAAGATAGCTTGCATCCTGGAGACGGGTACAGGCTACTTTATATCCCGGAAAATCAAAAATTTTCCCAAAAATCAGCGAAGTAGCGGACATCAGCCGTATAAGTAAGTATATATAAAGTATTTTTACGAAAGTACAAAATTCCAAAGCACACTTTTCGTAAGCCCCTCACAATGTTCTTAACTAACAAAGTATGATACAAACATATTTGAAGAAGAGCAAAATTTCCTCCTATCTTTAAGCTACTTACTCCATAGTTCCAGAACGCTGAACTTTAAAGCAGCAAACCTGAACTTTTCTTAAGTTTATAACGTTAGCGAGAGATAATAATTTTGCAAATTATATTATTATGCTGAGTAACTTTCGAGTTTCCAGATATTTTTAATGAACGGCCAAGTCCTTGTCGAATTTTTATGAAACTTTTTAAAGGCGCTAAGAGAAAATTTATGTGAAAACCGATGCCAAAGTTTTCGAACTTAGATAATGTGGCTAGACACTGAAAAACTAGTAGATTTCTCACATAATATCAAAATCAATAAATTATAATTATATAAATAAATATTATAATACAATTTAAGTGTCTGTTTGTCTTTAATATACGAGCTAACTTTCGACAAGATTTCGCTTATTTTTATGGGATTTTCACAGGTAGGTAAAGGACTTTGCAAAACGTGAAGTAATAAGTACTACTTTTTATCTCGGAATCTCCCCGATAGTCATCAATACATAGCTTAATTATTTCTAAAACCCTGCGAATAGTTCGTTATATTACTTTCATACAGTAAGAAAATGACTAGTTCTTTCTATATAGACAACCTGACAAAGGTATAAATTCCTCCTGAAATTAGTAACGTTATCCATCAAAAACGTTACTCGTTGAAATAAATTCGCGCTATTTTAATTCGCACGGTTTATTTTCCGTATTTTAATATATTTTTTCGTGAATTCTAAATCACAAGTGCGTACAGATTCATACATTTCAATATTGTCACAGAATTTTGTGAAAAAAATCGTGCGAACAAATTTCGCAGTGCGGGCTAGGCCGTAACGTTAAATCCTACAAAAGATAAATGCATATATAATCCTAGTACTAAAAATGTAAATAGAATAGACGCACTGTAAACATTTAAGCTCAACTTTAGGGGCCCAGTTCAAAAGTCAGACATTTCAATTAACGCATTGCTGAATGCCCGCTCTATCGTCTGGAGCACACAAAAAAAACAGCAAAAAAAAAAAAAACTTTTAAAACGCCGTATAATAAACGCTCTGAAAACGGAAAGGTATACCCTCGCTTAGACGCTTTCAAATATTCATGAGTTCAATTGAATCGAGCGCCGAGGATTTTTATGAATGGCAATGATTAAATTGGAGTGCCTCCATCATTTTCCGCTGCGAGCGATCAAACGTTTTCCTCCAAGAAAATCGGACCTTCGACGAAATGATCTAATGCGATGTTTAACATTGTGGATCTTAATTAACCTATTGATGAGGCCGTAATCAAAGCAATTTGATTAAATTAAATGCTGTCATTTATTCGTTTTATACGTATAAAAGGCAGGTGTTCATTGTGGGAGGATAGAATGTTTCAGAGGAATGTACCTAGAATTATGGGACAGTCCTTTTGAATGGAGATAGATTATGCCCTGACTTAATACATAGGCTACTTTTTATCCTGGAAAAATCCACAGTTCCCATGGGATTTTGAAAAAAAAATTGAAATTTATAGCTACAGCTATAGATAGATTACTATAGATTTTCTATAGTAAAGTAAGGTTGGAAAAGAGAGCGGGAACGGGAACCGGAAATCCACGATTCCCTCGGGATTTGTGAAAAACCGAAATTCACGAGGGCGAAGCCGCGGACAAGAGCTAGTATACCATATGCCCTGAAGTAATTATAATAGCTGTACTCACATCAACATCGATTCCGGGCTGCGCGAAGATCCTCGTGAACGGATACTCCTTGGGCAGGTAGCTGAAGAACTCCTGCCTCCCTCTGTACCACTTGACGCTGTATAGCGTCTCGTTGCCTTCGAGCGTCCATTTGCAGCCGAGGAGCACTGTGTCTCCCAATCGGACCGCGGAGGGGGCTATTAACGCCACGTCTCTTAGCGCTATTGTACCTGGAACAAAACGAACCAACAGGTAAGTAAATATAATTTTACTAGCATCTGCCCGCTACTATTTATCCTGGAAAAATTCACAGTTCCCGCGGGATTTTGAAAAACCCGAAATCTATATCTACAGCTATAGGTAGATTACTATAGCAAACTTCCTTGAAAGTAGGTATAAAGGTTGGAAAAGGGAGCGGAAACGGAAACCAGATATCCACGATTCCCTAAGGATTTGTGAAAAATCAAAATTCACTCGGGCGAAGCCGCGGGCAAAAGCTAGTTTATAATATTAGTAGGATGTCACATGTGTAAAATTTTCTTGGTCTATGGCACTGAGTTAATACTAGAAATGGTTATCTGCATTCCTTAATACCTATCGTTGTCTAGATATTAAGGAACGCAGATATTA
Source organism: Melanargia galathea (assembly GCA_920104075.1). NCBI lineage: Eukaryota > Metazoa > Arthropoda > Insecta > Lepidoptera > Nymphalidae > Melanargia > Melanargia galathea. The sequence continues at coordinate 4,412,962 of OV049865.1, forward strand.
TCTTCTATGGATTGCCGACTTTTTTGCCGCGTTTCCAAGTTCAGAGTGGCTAAATTTCAGTATCTTAGTACTCCGACGTTTATCAGTTCTGCATACTCAAACTCATGTATATGTCCCGCCCATTGTCATTTTAGGTTCGCAACCCATTGAGCTATGTCGGTGACTCTGGTTCTGTCACGAACCCCACTACTCCTTTCTAATTTGATCATGTAGAGAAACTCCGAGCCTAACATATGTAGGCTTTCTAATGAAGCCCATAGTCAGTGACCATGTCTCAGAGTCGTCTGTCATCAATAGCTAAATGTATTGGTAAGATACTTTGATTATACCACCACCAAATATCTAAGAGAATCTGATTTCGTATGCCACACACACGGACAGTCTTACACCAGCCGCCTTAACTTAAAGGCTTTGATAAGAGTATTCCTATCTACGTCAGAAAGGTCTAAAAAGGCGGTCGTAACCCCATTTTTGGAATTCCGAACCTCAAAGTGAAAATAAAGTAATCCTTACAGCACCACTTTGTCCTCTGTCATGACCCTTTTCGAGCGTTCAATACCTATTATTGAATTCAGCAAAGATCGATGTTTGAAAATCTTATCCATTTTTCAAACCAAAATAAACATTGACAAATCATTAAATAAGCATGTTTTCGATTGCGGTTCATTTTTTAAGAGTATTTGAAGACAGATATAATATGTGTAGAATACAATAGAAAACTTTTTACTCAAATAATTTTTACCAAAATGAATAGTATTATAAGCCTAATTTACTACTCTATCAAGAAATATAAAATTAAATATTATACTATATTACAGAAATAAAATATTAAAATTAGTAAATTGTAATAAGTATTGTATTGTTATAGAAATCTTATTGCACGTTCGAAGTAAGATGTAGTTACCCGAGTGCCCGAGTGGGCATATTGTGAGCATATAACGATATTACCATCAACACCTCCGGAGTCTGGACACAATTGCGTATAAATCGGACGCAGCCCGGGTTCTAATTGCATTAAAGCTCGGGCGACGGTTGATATAATGTAATTGTTTGCGGACTGAACGCGGCGCTGTGCGGTCTCATTACAAGCGGATACTTTAATAGAGCTCTTTTACTTGTTAGAACCTGTTTTAACCTGTCAGAAAATTCACAAAGAAATACAGAGTCTTCATTCTATGTTATATTGAATCATATTCTGCTCGTAATTACATTTTATGACGTCAAAATTGAAAACTCTGCACGCTTTTGTCAGTTAAGCTACATGCAAGATATGATTTCAAAATAATACAAATACGGGTTTATTAATACCTGATTAACATAAATGTTATAACTGCTGTTGTAAGTATATAATACAGATCGAATTGAGAACATTCTTCTATTTTTTTAAAGTCAAGTATATAAAGATGAAACGAGCACGGTCTAAAACGAGAACTAATCAAACCAAAAGGCGTAGACTCGGTTGGTAGGTATCTGATTGTGTCACGAACAGATCATAATGTTTGTAGGACGATTGTCAAATCACGTATTATGATTTGGTTGACGATTAACTTACGACACCAATACATTGTTATTAAATGTCCATTTGTGCAATAAATACCTAACTGAAAAATAAATATACACTTTATTTTTTGTGCAATCAACTGCAAAAGTTATTCACCCTCGGAGGTGACAATACGGCTATCATAGCAATCGTTCCGCGCAAAAAGGCGACCCGAGCGCCGCGCCGCACGTTTTAATAATATTCTAGTCTCGACGTAAAAGTAATGGCAGCAAAAACTATTCCCATCCGCTCGCACTTGGTACGTGAACACGGTACTAATATACGCCCACTGATGGCGGTAAAAGAAAAATACGACGCTGGACAAATGTTTTTGTAAGCTACGCGGGGAAATTGATTGCTGTAGTGCACGGTTTTATAGTGCCGCGGTAAACACTGGCACGTAGCCGCGGGTGACGAGTCTTGATACTCAAGTGAATAGTCTTGATGCTTACATTTTTAGTGATGTAATACTCACCTTGACTGATGTAATACGGCTTTATAGTGCTACGATAAATACTGGGACAATACCGCGAGTGACGAGAATTGATACTTAAATTATTGATAGAAATACCTTGACTGTTCTAGTGCGAGGTGTTATAGTGCCGCGGTAAATACTAGGACATTATGACGGGTGACGAGTTTTGAAACTTAAGTGGTGAATTTTGATACTTAGCGAGTTGGTACGTGTAGTATTTTACTAATGAATCTTGACACTATAATCTTGAGTGTTGAGCTAGGTGGTCGCTAATATTTGGTATACCTCTACAAAATAAAGTGTTATAAAATGTGAAAAAATATATGAAACCAGACTAACCGCCGTAGCTCAATAAATTGGTAAGCTGAAATGGCAGGCAGGGCAGGGCACAAGTTCGAAGAACCGATACGCGTACGGTTTTAATTTGCCGGAATGGTGACCTCGCTCTGGCAGACACAGTGTTTGCAAACTCCCTGTTCCAGATAGATGACGTCAAACAAGTTGCTGAGAATCGCTGGATACGGGTGACGTAAGATACCAGTACAGCCTTTTTACGTCCCACTGCTGGGCACAGGCCTCCTCTCTCATAGGAGAGAGGGATTTAGAGCTTAGACCCGCCACGCTGCTCCAATGCGGGTTGGCGGGCTTTAACGGCTATTGTCATTTGTCACATGATAGTGATAATAACCGAGACCGGCTGTTTAACGTGCTCTTCAAGGCACGGGGGTGAAACACCACCAGCTCCCAACTCCAGGCTGGTACTGAGAATTTATTGACTGAAAAACCCAGTACCTAACAATTGTTTGCCCGACTCGGGAATTCAATCTGGGACCTCGTGATTTGCGATCGGCTAGGCTAACCACTAGACCGACGAGGCAGTCAGACAGACGTAAGATACCGGCGTGTGGAAATTCCTACGAGAGACGTTTACCGGTTGACAATGACGACTACGACATGTACCTACTGGGATACAGATAATGATAGTTTTTTTAAAAGCCTCAATCGGGTAGGTAATGGTATTGACGATTCGACCGATCAACGATATTCAGCGTAAAGAATAAAATTTTCAAATTGCGCGAACTGACCTAAATGTGTCAGAGCAGATTTTCCACCAATCTGGTTACACGAATTAAAAATATGCAAAGTTCGTATCGGAAAACCTTGCTTCATATACATGAGCGTGTATTGTACTATACATTTGATCGTTTCCTTTCGTTTTAACAGGTTTTTACGCTCTACCAACTCTATATAATAGAGCCCGCCTACTGGCAATTACCGCTTGATTGATTTTGATATGATGGTAGATGACAGTACAGTCTAAAGATGATTATAACCCCCGGCACGTTACTCGAGCAGTGACCTTCAAGTGTGCGCAACGTCGTACGAGTGAGCGGGACACAATACGATTGGAGAGCCAATCAGCGCTTACGAAGGATCCGCGAGAGTTAATCAGTGCTTACGAACGATCCCCACGCCCTCCCCGCGACCCCCTCACCCCCGAGATACCTCATTTTCGACTTCTGCTCATTGAAGATCACCGCTTGACTTATTTGCCGTGACTTGTACCTACGCTGTCATTTTATCGTTTGACTTCGTTAAAATAGCTAAGCTGATAATCTAATTACTGAACAATTCATACCCGCGCGGTACTGAGCCAAAGATACTGACTGCATTACCGCGCTCAAAAGCCACGTTCATTTTATTTGCGCAAAGAATACCAATAATAACAAGGCAATAGCTCTTCTTAGATCAGGGCGCGTTTGGGACCCTGGTAGCTTTAGTTTTAAGTTATAGTAAATAATTATTACCATTACCTCACTGCGATATACCTACTTCATCATCATCATCATCATGATCAACCCATTACCGGCTCACTACAGAGCACGGGTCTCCTCTCAGAGTGAGAAGGGTTTTGGCCATAGTCTACCACGCTGGCCAAGCGGATTGGCAGACTTCACACACCTTTGAGAACGTTATGGAGAACTCTCAGGCATGCAGGTTTCCTCACGATGTTTTCCTTCACCGTTAAAGCAAGTGATATTTAAATACTTAAAACGCACATAACTCCGAAAAGTTAGAGGTGCGTGCCCGGGATCGAACCCACCACCTCCGATTAGAAGTCAGTCGTCCTAACCACTAGGCTATCACAGCTTACCTACTTGTAAATTTTTAAAAATTTGATAAAGGTGTGCAGATACTAGTTTTGAAAAATTAAGAAATCTGAAATGAATTGTGATGTTTGTGACCATATAAGAGAGTATCTTTCAATTCAACAACCACAACACAACACGACAGCCTTTTAATGTCCCACTGCTGGGCACAGGCCTCCTCTCTCATAGGAGAGAGGGATTTGCGCTTAGATCCGTTGACACGCTGCTCCAATGCGGGTTGGCGGGCTTTATGGTACGGCAGCCGGCGAACAAAATTTTTAGTGATTAATAACAAGTTGAATTTTCGTGAGTAGGTTCGTTTCGACGAGACGACCAACTTTATATATATATAAAGCTACTTGAAGTTACGTATTGATCACCTCTCCTGAACAATTTTGTATGGGACTTTTTCACCATACTTTCCGTGTGTGTAGAATTCAAAAAATTTAGGTCTACAAAATTATAGAGAGAGCTGGACGTGGAAAACTGACTAGAGTACCCTAAGGGATCTCGAAAACTATCAGTCGGAGAGGTACTATACCCAAGCAAAAAATGTTCAACACCTTGGGCAATTGGGTGAACCGGTGAAAAAAATATGGCCACCAAACAAAAAAAATTTTCGTCTCCATACAAAATTTTCTTAATTTTCAAGAGGCTCTCCAGAACAATTTTGTATGGAACTTTTTTCCCCTCACTACTCATGTGCGTAGAACTTATGGGTCTTCCTTCAGGAAAATTATGAAACGTCATGAACGTGGAAAATTTACCAGAGTACCCCAACGGCTCTCAAAAACTATCAATCATAGAGGCATGGTTCTGAAACTGAAAATGTTCAGGACCTTGGGCCCTTTGGTGAGCCAGTAAAAAAAAGATAGGTACCAAACAAAAAAAAATTTCGTGTCCATACAATTTTTTTTTTAAATTTTCAAAAGGCTCTCCAGAACATTTTTGAATAGAACTTTTTCCTCTTACTATTTATATACGTAGAACTTATGGGTCTTCCTTCAGGAAAATTATGAAACTTCATGAATGTGGAAAATTTATCAGGGTACCTCATGGGTCCTCTAAAACTACCAGTCATACAGGCATGGTCCCAAACAAATGTTATTAAGGACCTTGGGCCATTGGGTGAACCGGTAAAAAAAAGATGAGCGCCGAACAAAAAAATTTTTTCTCCATACAAATTTTTTGCGTTCTTTTCAAGAGGCTCTCCTGGACATTTTTATATGAAACTTTTTCCCCCCACTACACGTATACATAAAACTTATAGGTTTTTTTCACAAAAAATACAAAACCTAGTGAATGTGGAAAAATTACCAGGGTACCTCATGGGTCCTCTAAAACTGCCAGTTATACAGGAATGGTCTCAAACAAATGTTGTTAAAGACCTTGGGCAATTTGGTGAACCGGCAAAAAAAAGATGGCCACCCAACAAAAATATTTTTTTGAAGTTTCTAAAGGCTCTCCTGAAAATTTTTGTATGGAACTTTTTTCTTATCACTATTTATATGCGTAGAACTTTTGAATTTTCCTTCAAAGAAATTATAAAACGTCATGAACGTGGAAAATTTACCAGAGTACCCAACGGCTCTCAAAAACTATCAATCATAGAGGCATGAAAGAAAGAAGAAAGAAAGAAAGAAAGAAAAAATGTTTATTAAAGTGGCATGGTTCTTAAACTGAAAATGTTCAAGACCTTAGGCCCTTTGGTGAGCCAGTAAAAAAAAGATAGGTACCAAACAAAAAAAATTTCGTGTCCATACAATTTTCTTTTAAAATTTCATGAGGCTCTCCAGAACATTTTTGTATTGAACTTTTTTCCCCCCACCAAGCGCATATATATAACTCATGAGTGTCCTTTCAGGAAAAATACGATACGTTAAGAATGTGGAAAATTTTCTAGAGTACCTCATGGGTCCTCTAAAACTACCAGTCTTACAGGCATGGTCCCAAACAAATGTTGTCAAAGACCTTGGAAAATTTAGTGGACCGTTAAAAAAAAATGGCCGCCGAACAAAAAAAATCGTCTCCATACAAATTTTTTGTGTTCTTTTCAAGAGGCTCTCTTGGACATTTTTGTATGGAACGTTTTCCCCCTACTACACGTATAAATAGAACTTTAAGATTTTTTCACAAAAAATGCAAAACGTAGTGAATGTGGAAAAATTACCAGAGTACCCTAACGGCCCTCAAAAACTATCAATCATAGAGGCATGGTCCCGAAACTAAAAATGTTCAAGACCTTAGTCCCTTTGGGGAGCCAGTAAAAAAAAGATAGCTACGGAGCAAAAAAAATTCGTGTTCATACAAAATTTCTTTTTAATTTTCAAGTGGCTCTCCAGAACATTTTTGTATAGATCTTTTTTTTCCCACTAAACGCATGCATAGAACTCATTAGTGTCCTTTCAGAAAAGATACGAAACGTGATACCAATATTTCTTTTTATCTTTCAAGAGACTCTCCAGAATATTCTGGTATTTGGTATGGCCCCCCATTTCTTAATTTTACGAATATTGAAGAGACAACAAGGTCCGCGAGCTGCTTGCAGCTCGCGCACCGAGCGCAACACTAGTTTTTATCTATGAAAATTTTCGATGGAGGTAGCTTCTCGAGTGGGGAGGTGTTAAAAATTTCGATTCACTCGGGTGGGAAATCGTTCCACTAAATTTATAAAACTATGTAGCCATTTCATTATACAAGCATTTACTAGCTGCATACAAAAAATCAGCTAGTTATTAATAATGTTTAATCATTTTTATAACCTCATTATTTGGAAATATTCGGAGTGGAGGACGCTGTAGAATATTATTACTAACCACCTGATTTTTTGTATGCAGCCTAATAAATACTTGTATAATGAAATGACCACATAGTCCTACAAATTTTGTGGAACAATTTCCCACCCGAGCGAATCGAAATTTTTAACACCTCCCCATTCGAGAAGCTACCTCCATCGAGAATTTTCATAAATAAAAAAGTTGGTCGTCTCGTCGAAACGAACCTACTCACGAAAATTCAGCTTGTTATTAATCACTAAAAATTTTGTTCGGCGGCTGCCGTACCATTAACGACTATTGTCACCTGATAGTGATAATAACCGGGACCGACTGCTTAACGTGCTCTTCGAGGCATGGGGGTGAGACACCGCCAACTACCAACTCTGGGCACTCAAGAATTTCTCGGCAGAAAAACCCAATACCTAACAATTATTTGCCCGACCCGGGAATTGAACCCGGGTCCTCGTGATCTGCAGTCGAATATGCTAACCACTAGACCAACGAGGCAGATAATTTAAATTTAAGTCAAATCTTTCAATTCATTCAAAGTTAAATCTCCTGAATTGGTTACAAACAAGTGTAAATTGAAAATTTAAAAAACCCCCGACATTCGCCATTTAGTGGCGGCGGCCATCTTGAATTTGCAATAGTGCTATTCTACTAGTCAAGCCCTTTCATTTGATACCCATATCAAGGGAGTTGTGAAAAAATATATCATCCGCCATTTTGTAGCGGCGGCCATCTTGGACCGATTTTCATCAAACATAGCTAAGAACACTCTCGACTAATTCACCTTTCAAACAAAAAAAACCGCATTCAAATCGGTCCATCCGTTTGAGCGCCACAGGGGAACAGACAGACACACACACACACACACACACACACACACACACACAGACACGTCAAACTAATAACACCCCGTCGTTTTTGCGTCGGGGGTTAAAAATAACTTGCAAAACTAGATAAACGCAATATAAAATTACTTTTTATAAATAGCATAATTGGTTGGATATCGGTCTGGGCAGCCTATTTCAGTAATGGAGTCGAGTGTGCTTGATTTCATACGTATTGAGTCCGATTTTCGTGCAATTTATCCAAGGGTAATGTCGATATCGTTAAATATAGGGTGCCTCAGTGGGTAACAATGTGATACCTATTATTATCAAAAATGTATACAACTTTTTCTAATAGGTACCTACTTATTTTTATGTAACATTGTTATAAAAAAAAATTAGAACTAGTTTGAATTAAAGTCTGTTCGTTTTCTTACGGTCGCCTTTTGTGTCTCGCCGCCTCCGCCGCGCGGTGTTTTGCCAAAGGCACCGCCGTGACTTCAAAGCATGCCGCGCGGGTGTACAGGCACAAGGGGTTTTGGCGTTTTATACCTACTCATATTTTTTTATTAAAAGTCTCTTTCCTTTTTATATTTTTATATTCGTATTTTATTACAATATAACCATAAACATAAAATATTGTAATATTATCATGAACACGGGTCTTCTCTCAAAATGAGAAGGATTTTAACCATAGTCTACCACGCTGGCCAAGTGCGGATTGGCAGACTATTCGGAGATTCTGTTAGAATAGAAAAAAAAATTACAAACAGAAAAAAAAAGAAAAAAAAAGCAGAATACTAAGAGCACCTGCGCCTGTACCGACACTATGTTACCGAACGGACTATACCTGAGATGCAACCTACCTTGCAATGAACCGTTAAAACTGTTAAACCATACCTACTAATATTTGATGATATTTTTAAGACGATGAGATTTAGTGATAAATATGTACCTAATTGCTTAAAACGCTCATAACTTCGAAAAGTTAGAAGTGCGTGCCGGGAATCGAACTCGATCCCTTCGAAAGTGAGAAGTCTTAACCACTAGACTATCACTGCTTCAACCGGACATAGGATACTTGATAGAGAAATCAAGGAGTTCCCGCGGAATTTTTAAAAACCTAACAAATTCGCCATTTGTACCTATTTTTTAACCCCCGACGCAAAAACGACGGGGTGTTATAAGTTTCACGTGTCTGTGTGTGTGTCTGTCTGTCTGTTCCCTCGTAGCGCTAAAACGGGTGGACCGATTTGAATGCGGTTTTTTTATTTGAAAGGTGAATTAGTCGAGAGTGTTGTTAGCTACGTTTGATGAAAATTGGTTCAACATGGCCGCCGCTACAAAATGGCGGATTACATATTTTTTCACAACTCCCTCAATATGGGTATCAAACGAAAGGGCTTGACTAGTAGAATAGCACTATGCAAATCCAAGATGGTCGCCACCACAAAATGGCGAATGTCGGGGGTTTTTTAAATTTTTAATTTATACTTGTAATAGTTATTAATCTATGTTTCTTTTCGTTTAATGTATGTAGTTCTTGGTGTACAATAAAGTATATTTCATTCATTCAAATGCACGCGAAGAAACACCATTTCACATCACCGAGCAATAAGTGAAAAAGAAACCAAATCAATTCACGTATAGCAACGAAGATGAAGGATACCGTACAGATCCTTTACAATGATGCTTCATCCGAATTTCAATCTCAATTGTAATTGGGTTTGGAACGTTATATTAAACCCACCATTTGGCAAGAAGCATATGCCTTGTGGTGGAAAATTACTAGTCGTTTACTCTTTTTACCCGACTGGGTTATGTGTTTCACCTGTGTGTATGTATGTCCATTCCTATGTCCGCGTGTAACTACTCAACGGCTCAACGGATTTTGATAAATGGTACGTCATTAGATTTGTCTTCATGACGCGACTGTCATAGGGTACCTAAATTTAAAAAAAAATTAAAATGGCGGACTTTATGCGCTTTAAGGTGCGAGCTGAAAAAAAATTTTTTCTTCAAGACCCTCGAGTGGGGTATCAAAATGAAGGGATTTAAAAGGCAAATACAAAAATGTATACAATTATATATTTGAAAATAAGTTGGAGTGATAAATCACAGAAAATGACCGTTTCCTATGTCAGTTCGTAACTACTCAACGACTCAACCTATTTTGATAAATGATACGTCATTAGATTTGTCTTAACAGCGCAAATATTACTGGGTACATAAAATTAATAAAAATTCAAAATGGCGGATTTTATGCACTTTAATGTGCGAGCTGAAAAAAAATTTTTTCCTCAAGACCCTCGAGTGGGGTATCAAAATAAAGGGCTTTAAAAGGCCAGTACGAAAATGTATACAATCTATATGTTTTAAATCAGTTTGGAGTGACAAATCATGAAAAATATAATAAATAACAAGTACAGTTCGTTTTATAGCATGGCAGTCGGGTTTTTTAATTTTTAAATTATAGCTTGTTTTATCATATATTATAACACCCCGTCGTTTTAGCGTGGGGGTTAAATCAGATATTTTTGAGCAAAACGAATACAGAATAGTCTTCGCAAAAATGATGTATAATATCGGGTTTCTTTATAAATAGGCTGCAGCCAACGCACATAGTAATGTTTTTGCGAAATAAATATCGGTTGCTACTCCTAAAATAAAATGTTATCGAAGTTTTACGAGATAAATTTAGTTCTTATATACAAACAGTATTTACATTTAGTGCCAGTTGAACATCAGGCAGTTAAGGTCAGGTTATGGTTAAAGCTAAATTAGACCACCAACAAAAAAAAATCCTCTCCTAACCATAACCAAATAGACTTAGGTAAATATTCACTTATTCAGCCCACACTGCTTTAAAGGACATGGCCGGAATTTGTATGGAGCTGTGCCCTTTGACATGGCCGGAATTTGCTCGAAATCGAAAAAAAAACTTACTTAAATAAACATAAATGGAGGTTAATTATTCATATGTGAAAATTGCTTTTAAAATAAACTAAAATATATCGCGGCAATTACATTTCTCCAGCGCAGGCGTGGAAAAAACACAAAGAATAAGAATGTTAACTGTTATTTGTTTTTCTAACTTTTCTAAGGTCATATCCAAGAAGGTTATATACTCTATATAGACACTGGAGAGTGCGCCTGAAACATTGTAGTTAAGATAAATTAGTCATTTTATTTCAAGGTTCTCTCTCGAGTAAAAATGTCTTATCTAAAAATATTATTTAGGTTACCTACGCACAACGCAGATTGCAGAAGCCAGCCAGAAACATCAAAATAAGGATGGCGATCTGAGATCGATTAATCGGAGAATCGATTTTTGTGTACGTAGTGCGTAGGTACCACAGAATACATTACTCCTACCGTAGAAAAATTAAAACTCCATAGTAAAAAAATGAGAACCATTCAGCGCCATCTAGATTCAGCCCCCAACAACTCTTTGACAGCGGGAGATTCAAATATGGACGTTCTATACTTAACCTCTACCAGAGAAACTAACTGTCTCGATCACGCTATGATACGGACTCAAAGTAAATTAAACATTTTTGTTCTCAATTCTTCTGTAACTGATCATCAGGCTGTGCTTATTTCCCTGAAAACCAAACTTCCAAATAATAGTAAACATGAATATATCCCTAAACTGAACTTGGATTCGGCTCTGAAACAGCTCGAAGGTGCAGATCTTCAGGGTCTCTATCTAGAAGATAGGCCTAGCAACATCGCGGATTTATTGATAAAAGTACTTAACCAAGTAATTCAAGATAACACTACTTCAGTAAAAATACCCAAAAAAAATCGTAACTTAAAACCCTGGATCACCCCTGGATTAATGAAATGTATTCGAAATAGAAATACAATGCAACTTAAGCTAAAAAAGGATCCCGACAATATTATACTTAAAACTACATACAAACGATATAGAAACTATTGTAACAATCTATTAAAAAAAGTTAAAAGACACTATGAGCGCACTGAGATTAAGAAATCACTGCATAATCCTGCCCAATTATGGAAAAATATCAAATCTATTGCCAATATTTCTAAAAACAAAAGCCACAGTGATGAGTTATTAAAAATAAAATCATCGGAAAATGAATCATTGCGGGTCATAAACGAATATTTTGCAAATGTGGGTAAACAACTGGCAGAAAACAAATTAAACAACCAAAAACCAAATGATTTATCTGTAAAATCTACGTTTATTGCTCCGCTTGATTCATTTGGCCTAATTGATACTGATGTAACTGAAGTAAATTCGCTTATAATGAACCTAAAAACCAATAGTGCCACTGGTTGGGATAACGTGTCTAATAAATTCGTTAAGAATGCCAAACATATTCTTGTCCCTATTCTAACTTACCTTTATAACACCTGTCTTAATCAAGGAGTATTTCCTGACGCTTTTAAGCTATCCTTGATCCACCCTATCCATAAGAGTGGTAGCAAAGACGTAGTTGAAAATTATAGGCCAATTTCTCTCTTACCGGCTCTTTCCAAAATTTTAGAAAAAATAATAAATAATAGGTTAAATAAATATTTACAAGTGCGTAAAATTCTTGCAGATTGTCAACATGGGTTCAGAAAAGGTATATCTACCGAGGACGCTGTTTTGGGTCTTACAAATGAAATTACTAATAGACTCGACCAAGGCCAGAAATGCATAGCTGTGTTTCTGGACTTAGCTAGGGCATTTGATACCGTTTGTATTCCCATACTTTTAGAAAAACTGGATAGGATTGGCATCAGAGGAACTCCTTTGCAACTATTTAAAAGTTACCTTACAAATAGAAGGCAAAAAGTTAAGATAGGTAGTGCTCTAAGCCAAGAAGAATCAATCACATATGGTGTCCCGCAGGGTAGTGTCCTCGAACCTACTCTGTTCTTAATATATATAAATGACCTTTTACTAATAAATAGAAATAAATGTAAGGTCTATGCCTACGCAGATGATACTGCTTTGATTTTTCATGGTGACACTTGGGAAGAAGCTAAATATAATGCAGAAAAAGGCCTAAACGATGTTGTACTATGGTTGAATAATAATATGTTGACGTTAAACGTCTCTAAAACAAAATTTATGACTTTTTCAATTAGAAAACCGAATCAACCACCTGACCGTTTTGCTTTAAAATGCCATTTCTGCACATATGAACAAGGTGTTATTTGTAGCTGTCCTGAAATTGATAATGTAACGGAATATAAATACTTAGGAGTAATAATAGATCAAAATTTGAATTGGAATAAACAAATAGATAACCTCGTAAATAGAACAAGAAAACTTATATGGATTTTTAAAAAATTACGTCACGTTGTTCAACCGGAATTACTAAAAAGAATATATTTTGCACTTGGACAGTCAAATTTAACCTACTGCATACCTGTATGGGGTGGTACATATAAGACACAACTCATTCATTTAGAGAGAGCACAAAGATCGCTATTAAAAGTTATGTATTTTAGACCATTCAGATTCCCAACACATGAATTATATACAAAAAGCAGAATTTTAACTATTAGACAACTGTACATACTACATACAGTAACTCGGGTTCACCGCACAACTGAATATAAAAAATCTCTTCAAAATAAAAGACGAATCCGTGCGGTCATTAATTACGTAGTTTCAGTCAAGACCCACTTTGCTGGAAGGCAATACCAAAATCAATCGACTTATCTATATAACAAATTGAATAAAATTTTAAACATATACGATATGCAGCTATTCGACTGTAAGCAAACCCTAACTAATTGGCTAATCAATTTAAATTATGATGATACCGAAAATCTACTAAAATTACAAGTTTAATAATTATACTATATAATATATGGGTACTAAGCCATTTTAACAGACACGCACACAGACACCCACACACACTCTCAATACACACACACACACTCACACTATTCATTCTCTCATACCTCAATTCATTGCATGCTTATTTTATTTTATTGTTCTTCATATGTTTTATTTAATGTGCACACACTTAATTGTATTCGGAAGAAGAGCGGGGACCCTGAGACACAAGTTTTTATCTAAACTTAATTCAGGGTTCCCGACACGTTTTGAATTAGACATAAGTTTTATGAATAAATTTTCATTTCATTAAATTTTCATTTCATTTCATTTCATTTCACCTAAATAATATTTTTATACCCTGATTTCTAATTCCGTGGAATTCTGACAGCTGTCATTGTCATTTACAGATGACTTATTTGTATGGAGAACAGGGTTAACATCTACGAAGTACGATTTTACCCAAAACTACTTTAATTCCCAGTCATCATAAAAAGCCATATGCCGAACAATAATATTAGACGTTTCGCCCTAAAATAGAAAACGGCAAGAGTGGAAACTAGAAAGTGCACACTAACAGCAATAGAAAACAAAAGAAGCACATTGAAAAAATTCATTCAAAAATGGAAGTCAAATGACATTCTCACCATGAAGTGTCTGTTAGGCATTTGTCATTCTACATGCGGCAGTTGATTTTTATTTATATAAGTTTTGAATTTTTTATCTTTTTTGTGGGAATTGTTTTATCTCCAGTAACATTACGAAACGTCAGAATTCCACGGAATTAGAAATCAGGGTATAGATAAGGAATTTTGACTCGAGAGAGAACTGGTAAATAAAATGACTATTTTGTCTTAACTACAATGTTTCAGGCGCAGTCTCCAGTATCTACATAGAGTATATAAATAACCTTCTTGGATATGACCTTAGAAAAGTTAGAAAAACAAATATCAGTTAACATTCTTATTTTTTGTGTTTTTTTTCCACGCCTGCGCTGGAGAAATGTAATTGCCACGATATATTTTAGTTTATTTTAAAAGCAATTTTCACATATGAATAATTAACCTTCATTTATGTTTATTAAAGTAAGTTTTTTTTCGACTAATCAGGGCAAATTCCGGCCATGTCTTTTGGTGGTCTTATTTAATGTTAAGTTACCCCTTAATTTGACCTCCTGATGTGTTACTAAGCCATATTAATATTTAGAGCAGCGGTGGCAGCAACAGACGCGGTTAACGGTATACATACTCGTATCTCACGACGCACATACTAATTAAATCTATATATTATACCTACATATAAAAATTAATTCCTGTTTTCCTTGGTCACGGCGCGGCGTGGCATCACGCGTGAACGGCTGGACTTTCGCTAATTCATTTTTAACCCCCGACGCAAAAATAACGGGGTGTTATAAGTTTGACATGTCTGTGTGTGTGTGTGTATGTGTGTGTGTGTGTGTGTGTCTGTCTGTTCCCCTGTGGCGCTCAAACGGGTGGACCGATTTGAATGCGGTTTTTTGTTTTTTGTTTGAAAGATGAATTAGTCGAGAGTGTTGTTAGCTATGTTTGATAAAAATCGGTTCAAGATGGCCACCGCTACAAAATGGCGGATTAAATATTTTTTCACAACTCCCTTAATATGGGTATCAAATGAAAGGGACTAGACTAGTAGAATAGCATTATTGCAAATCCAAGATGGCCGCCGCCACAAAATGGCGAATGTCGGGGGTTTTTTTAATTTTTAATTTATACTTGTGTTGTGTTTGTTATTGTCAGGAGAAGGTTCTAATCAAATAAAAAATTAAATAAGTTGAGCGAAACATTTTTGAATCCTCGTGGACGAAGTCGCGAGCATCAGCTAGTACTGCAGAAATCCTAGTTTGAAGTAGTGGTTATAAAACAAACGGGAGTTGCGGGGGTTTGATGGGCGAAAGCGCTTGGTTTGGAAACAGAGGGACTTAATTTAGTGCACGGCATTCGAACGTTCTCAAATGGTAAAGTTTGGAAGGAGCTTTGAAAGTGCTACATTGATTCAGTTGAGAGAGAGAAGCGGATTAGACTCGTCGCTTATATGAGGTCGCACTGAATGAGGTCCCGGGAAGGATGAGGTTAATTGAAGGACGAAATGATGCATAAGGAAGGCTATAAATGAGGAAGTTTCCTGAAGTTGAAAATATCATTTTGAACACAATGGTATTAAAATATAGATTAAAACTAATAAATCAATGAAAAAAAATTTGAAATCTTTCAATAAATGAGGAGGAAATTAATTATTTAAGTTCATATTGTATTTTAACGCAAAATTTCTCACTCGATTATGACGTCACAGCGTCTATTCGGAGGTATATTTTCCATGTAAAGGAGAATGGGCAAAGTGGTCTACCTACTCAACACAAATGAAACCTAAGTATATCAATGAAAAGCTTATTTTTAGTACTTAATTTTTTTGTATGGAAGCAAAGCTGTAAGTCTTGGGGTTCAAGAGATTTTCGAGAAAAACATAATGCAGCCCCTTACATTTTTTCTGTTTTATGGCCGAAATATATAGAAGCATTAAGCTATGAAGCACATCATAATATGCTACCTAGTAAACTACCAGCTGTGCTACCAGCTTTCTACTGATCAAGCTAATAAGTATTCTCGCCTTAATACTATTATTATTACTTCACCATTCCACTGAAATAGAGAACGGAAGGTTTAAGCGGGACTTCTATGAACTGACAATTTTAATAAAGTTCTGTACATCACAAATCACAATACTATGTTTGACAACTGTCGCAATGCATTTGCTGCATTGAATGCTTTTCATCTACCAATTGCAGATAATGCGTAAATGCCGACCTGATTTTAACATAATTAATGCCATTTAATCGAACTACGTATATAGGGAATATGACCTTGATGATTTGATAGTTTGGTATAGAAGTAGGTAAGAAATGGTATAGCTCTTTTGTGGGCCAGGATACACTCCCGCCGTAGCAGAGCCAATCAGTATTACAGCTATATATATTGGTTAATAGAAATCTTCTATCTATCTTCTTCTATCTATCTTCTATCTATAATATAATAAAACTGTAACAGATCCAATTCTGTACATTGAAGATATTTTGAAATTTTTTATTGGAGGGCACTCTATAATCGATACTGAAGCCAAAACTGCAATTTTTTTCATTTTTGTCTGTCTGTCTGTCTGTCTGTCTGTCTGTCTGTCTGTCTGTATCTTGGCCGCGCATCACGCCGAAACTACTGAATGGATTCGAATGAAACTTGGTACGATTTGAGTTTATACTCCGAGGTAGGACATAGGATACTTTTTATCCCGAAATTCAGTACGGTTCCCTTGGGAGAGGGGAAGAAAGTTAAAACGTGTATTTAGCTGTAATTCATTAACGCGTAGTTCGATTTCACTCATTCTTTTTTTGTTAGAAAGGTAGTACTTTAAGCATTGTCTGGTAAATATTTCAAGGTCATAGGTTTTTTAGTTCAGGAATGACAGACATTTATTGGGTTCAAATAACTTGGGACCCGGATCTTTGAACGTACGGCTTATTTTAAACTGGTGTGCGTTTAAATTTATGTTTGTCGGTTTGTCTATTTGTTCCAGCTAATCTCCGAAACGGCTGGATCGATTTTAATGGAACTTTCAATGTTATAAGGAGTAACAGGCTACATTTAATTTAGGTACATAAAAGAATTATGGGATCCGATCCGATCTTATATAAAACCTATAAACACGCGAACGAAGTCGCGGGGGTCAGCTAGTATGAAATAAGAGATGTTTAAGCATTATTATTGTACGTGTTAGACTGGAAGTCGCACAATTGTTAGGTAGGTAAATGTGCACATGTTATTTCTATTTTGTGGTACTTATGTTGGGCCCGACATCAGGACGGTTTTGTGCTCCCTGCTGCCAACTTGATCAATGTAATTTTAAACGCCACTATTAATTCAATTCATAGTAGAATCACTACACAGTATAAAACAAAGTCGCTTTCTCTGTCCCTATGTCCCTATGTATGCTTAAATCTTTAAAACTACGCAACGGATTTTGATGCGGTTTTTTTTAATAGATAGAGTGATTCAAGAGGAAGGTTTATAAGTAGAAAAATTGGACCCGGTAGGTGGCGCTAATAGAGGGCAGGACGACGTCTGCCGGGTCCGCTAGTGACTAATAAAAGTATTTCACATACATTTATTTTTTTGTTGATTTTGAAAAACTCCCATATATTTTGACATAAACTCTATCCGTAATTTGATTAACTATTTATTAGCTTCTTATTTCCATAGAGGGCGTTTGTGTTGTTTGGGTAGACCAACGTTCATACATTTTTGCCCATCCTCCTTTACTTGTTTTACCAATTTCACCGAGATTACTGAACCGATTTGCGTGATTCTTTTTTTAGTCGACAACTGAGGATGTTTGCAAAATGGTCCCATAAATTTTTTCGATTTTTTTTTTAATTTTTAATACTGTTTATTAGGGTGTCCCAAGACATAAGGGGAAAATTTTTTTTCGCGAAATCAAATACGCATACCCTCTATTTTTATTCGAATTGACCTCATTGACTCAAATAATAAATATTATTGCGATTGGACAACGATAACCCGTGCCGACTTGATGCCAAAGTTTTGACATGAAAATTTGTACTGACTTAGTGTAGGAAGAATTAAGAACTTAATTTTTATTACTTAATTAAAACTGCAATACGCCCAAATAGTATATTATTTCCTCATTTACATTATAAAATATTATTATTGTACAAATTTTCTTTTTAACGTTTGTTTTTAGAGTCAGGATAGTTGTTCCTGTAAGTGCGCAACGTAATAAAAATTGTTGTTGTTCCTCCTCAAAAGTGATTAATCCATGAAAGTCTTGCATTAAGTTAATCGCTCTTTCGGCTACATCGTTTTAGTCCCTCAGTGCCGAAACTTTTTTCTGGCTTCTTGAAACGAAGCATTATTTGACCATAAAGACATTAATGTAGAAAACTGTCTTCAATTTTAAGGCGTTTGAACAAGGACTTTCAGTTCAGTAAAACTCTAGCAACGGAGTCTATAGCTTCGGAATCCGTCAGGTGCAGTGTGTAAGTTTTTCTATATAGTTCTGTATTTTATCAGCATTAATTACTTTTCCAGTTTTCTCGGAACTTTTTAAAGAGCGGAATATCAAGGCTTGTAGTTACTTGACTGATTTTTGCTTCAAATACCAATTAAGACGAATTAATACACGTGATGTCGAGCGCTGCTACCAATTTTGGGGTAATAAAACTTCTACGCAGAGGTGTTTTGCTTTATTGCGTGTTCTCGACAAGCTTCGGTACTTCCTCCTTGTAAATCTAAGTTTTCATTAGAAGATGATGAAGACGACTCGTCTTGTAACGGTACATAAGATGATGTTGAAGAAGTCGGCTCAGACAAATATTTAGCACGTTGTTTTTCTTCTTCGATAGTTCTGAGGCGTGCTCTGTCCTCTCTATCAGTCAATTTTTTATCCACTCCTGCTAAAGCCCAAATTAGATGGTGCCCCGTCCATCGTTCATTTTTGCGATGAACGATGCACGATATAATATTGGTCGGTGGTTAGACGGTTCATTATCGATGAAGCTTCGAAAAATGAAAGCAAAAATCCCGAAAAATTAACCGTTTCATTTGGGTTTAAGTGACCAGGTCGGCCTGGTTCTCTTTGACGTTGTAAAAAGATCCTCATTTATTTTTATTAATTGAAGCGCATCGGCGGCGTATGCAATGGCAGTTCGTCATTTTTAAAGTTATGTCAATAAAAATCGGTATTTGTAGTGTCGGTTAAAAATAAAGAATTACGTGTTTCAGGAATTTTGAAAATTCCACCCTCAAGTCGGTTTGTATGACGTCCACGCGAGCGAAGTCACGAGCATTAGCTAGTTAAAAATATACCCCTTTTAGAACTGCGTCATTGCACTAACATGTTGACTGATTGAAATGATGCGAGTTCTTAATTAAATAACGAGTAATCACAAGCACATCGACACGTTAGGTCGCGTAAGCCTTAGAGACCAAGTACTGGCATCTATTGATGTAAGTCGGCACGGGTTACCGAGGTCCTACCTTCTTAAAATTTTATTTATAATTATTTTGACCTAAAAGTAAAAAATTAAGAGGGTATGCGTTAAAAAAAAACGACTTTGATTTTTTTGGGACACCCTACTGTTTATATATAATACTTATGTTTGGCATGCAGATAGCTATTACGATGTAGGCATCCGTTAGAAAAGGATTTTTGGAAATTCAACCGAGGTGTTAAATAGGAGTTGAAAGTTTGTATGAGATTTCTATAAATCCACACGGATGAAGTCGCGTACATCAGCTAGTTCAAATATAATTCTAAAGCACTCAGCAATATTATGTGCGCATACAACTTTAATTGCACAATAAATTAATTATTATTAATAAATTATTAAGCGTAGTCGGGTTTTAGTTTACTTACTGACTTGTATCATACAAGTCAGTAAGTAAACTAAAACCCGACTACGCTTAATAATTTATTAATAATGAATTTATTGTGCAAAAAGCGCGTGGCAAGCAGCTAGTGGCGCCATCTGTTATGTCTATCCGAAACTAATTCAATAATCTAGAAAGCACCGTGGAGGGGTACGTCCGTTCGGTCGCGCGGCGCATGTTCGCGCGCGCTGACAACGGACCGTACGCACACCTCCACGGCATCGCACCGCTAACCAGCCGACCACCGACCGGGCGTCCACTACCTCGTGAGCTCCTGCGATCACCACCACCAGCGCGGCACGCAGGCGACCTCAGCGGCGACGAATACGACGACGCGACACCACCGGACTGGACACCCGCTCCGCGCGCGGCGGCGCCCTCGCCGCCCGCAGCGCGGAGCCACCCTCCTGGACACGACAGCTCAGCGCGCGGCGGTGAACCCACCGCCCGCAGCGCAGAGCCACCCCTCTGACTCGACAGCTCCGCGCGCGGCGGCGATGCGATCGCCCGCAGCGCGGAGCACAACCCATGAACACGACACCAATAGGCCTACCAAGAAATTGGCAGGCCTGAGCCGACACCGGCTCAAAGAGCAACACCGGGGAGGCAAACCTCCCCGCGCCCCACCCGGGTAAGGAGGCTTGGCCTCGACGCCCGTACCTCCGTGGCCTGACGGCCACGAAGAAGACCCTGTCATCAAAGCCGCGCGAAGATCACTTCTCGATTTTTTTCGTAAATAAAATGTAGCATATGTATCATACATCATCATACCCGGACCATAACAACAAATCAATAGACACAATTCACAGAATCTCATACAAAAATCGGCCACAAACATACATACCTACATACATACATTCATAGACTGCTAAAATCATAACCCTTCCTTCTGGCTTTGCCGTAGTCGGGTAAAAATTAAAATCTACATATTATATACAAGCGGACACCCGTGACTTCATTCGCGTGGATATCGGTTTTTAAAAATCCCGCGGGTACTTTTTGTGTTTCTTAAGCTCTTTTGAGCTCATACCTTGCTAAAAACTGTTAAAAGTTCACTGGTGGATGTTTCATCATGATCAACCCATTACCGGCTCACTACAGAGCACGGGTCCCCTCTCAGAGTGAGAAGGGTTTTGCCCATAGTCTACCACGCTGGCCAAGCGGATTGGTAGACTTCACACACCTTTGAGAACGTTATGGAGAACTCTCAGGCATGCAAGTTTCCTCACGATGTTTTCCTTCACCGTTAAAGCAAGTGATATTTAAATACTTAAAACGCACATAACTCCAAAAAGTTAGAGGTGCGTGCCCGGGATCGAACCCACGACCTCCGATTAGATGTCGGTCATCCTAACCACTATAGGCTATCACAGCTTTAAGTGGATGTTTAGGTAGATAAAAATGTAAACATCCACCACTGAAAGTCCCATCAAAATCGATCCAGTCTTTCAGAGATTACCCAGTAATTTATAAACTATCTCCATTCTAACAAAAACAGAATGAATGAAATCGGACCACGGGTTAATTAATTACAGCTAAGTACACATTTTGACTTTCATCCCCTCTCCCAAGGGAACCATGCTGAATTTCGGGATAAAAAGTATCCTATGTTACTCGGTAGTATGAACTTAAATCAAGCCAAGTTTCATTTCAATCCGTTCAGTAGTTTTTGCGTGATGCGCGCACAAACATACAGACAAACAGACAAACAGATAAACAGATAAACAGACAAACAGACAAATAGGTAAATAGATAAACAGACAAACAGACAAAAATTTCAAAAATAGCTTTTTTAGTTTTTACCTTCTATTACTTATCCCTAAACATCCCCCAGTTATTATTTTGCAAAAATATTTAATGTACATTGTACATATACGGCAAGTCTACGATTTTATTATATGTATAGAAGATTTATTAAAAGTTCGCCTACACACTACATCGCCACCAGGATATTTTCAATTAAACCGCCAGTAGGCACCTACAACCATTGATAATACGACAGGCTTTCTGCCTGTCCAATTAAGCCCGATATCGCAGGGTTGCGCTTCCATGAATCTTAATAAATTACTTTTTTGTTTATATTATTCTGTTTTTATTTTTGTAACTGAAAATTGTACTGGGAATTCAACCAAACTTTTTATTGTGAAATATTTCTCTGCGTCACCTAGATGTGTCAATCTCTAGGGTAAAACCCGGATAGACGCCCCACTTTTTGAAATGGCCTCATAACTTTTAAAATATTAATTTATCACAAATAATATTTATGAATATAGCTAGTTTAATCTTTTGGGTTCCATTATGACTTGTTTTTGTTGTCCTAACGATTACAGATTTTGCAGAATTTAACTTTTCGCAGACCCTTTTTTTTGGGGATAGATGCCTACCTGTGTGGATAGATGCCCCACTATGAAAATACTAAAAAGGATAGATGCCCTATGAAAAAAATAAGCTAAATACATAGTTTCATAAGGTTTTATTATCTAAATATATAAAAGGAAAAGGTGACTGACTGACTGACTGCCTGACTGATCTATCAACGCACAGCTCAAACCACTGGACAGATCGGGCTGAAAGAGATAGATGTCCCGAAGTATATTAAAACTATCAGGAATTTATTGAACCAGTGTATTGACATAATAAAAAATATAACAGAATCTTCTACTACTTCAAAAGTTATACAACGGCAAATACTCGCCTCTAAAACTTTGAAGGATTTGCCGCGTTCGCTGCGGAGATAATCACACGCACAAGCGAAACAAATTGTTTTAATACAAATGTATGTAGGGGCCTGAGGTTTGGGGGGCCTGCGCTTCTTATTTAAACTATCAATTTTTAGTCGCGAGTTTGGGAAGTCAGGTTTTTTGACACTGAGGCATCTATCCAACTGCGGCATCTATCCGGGTTTTACCCTATATTACAATAATTTTTCTAGCACCAAAATGATTAAATCCTTTATTAACTTAATAAAGGATTTAATCATTTTGGTCTAATAAGTCTTAATAATATTAAGACTTATTATTTTACTCATTAAATTCTTTTTCGTCATAGCACTCTTGACAGGTCGTGGTTATTTATATCCTGCAGTGGTCTTAAACCTAAGAACAAATACAACTTCTTTGTCCTGACTCATTCAGTAACATGATTGAAGTTTAATATAAAATTCGTATAGATAAATAAAACAAAATATAATGATGAATAACGCGAATTGATTACCGAATGGTGGCAGCCCTGAATGCACTATCACTAACATAATGCAATATTTTGCAGTGGTCTTCCACATCATCTGACCCATATTTTCACCAGCACAACTGAAGTTTAATTCGATAGAAATAAATGACGGTAAAAAGTTAAAAAGGTAGCGGGAAAGAATAATGGTTTCAAACATCCAAGAGCAGGTGCGAATGGCTTGTCCTTGGGAAGGCCTTTCCTGCAGTGGACAAAACTGTAGGTGATGATGCTGTAAGACGAATTGATAACTTATTTGTGGCAGCCCTGATCGGACCCATTACGCTGTGATCTTGCGGTCGTCGTATATATACATGTATCCGCAGCCACTCGACCCAAATCAAATATCGAAATATTTACATAACGACTGTACATATAATATAATTGTTATTTATTAATGTTATGTAAATTATATTGATATTAATTTAATAACTAAATAATAATAATCTGTACCTATTTAATGCTAAATACTGTTGTCGCATAAAAAATATAATAATTTATAATCAGAAACGTAGCTTTCATATACGTATAGACCATAAAATATTGTTTAATATGAGAAATAATATATGTCTTCAAAATCCATTATGCGGATTAGGTATATTCCAGAGCTTTTCATTGTGTTCCATATTTTTTCCCGCTTTAATCATAATTATTTTCAGGACAAACCGGTAATCCTATTTATGTGAAGGTTGGTCATGGATTACAGCAAGATATTATGTTACATCAAGAATATTTACTAATGCAGAAAACAGTAAGCTCGCTTACAATAGCAGTCGCCACCATGACACGTACCAAAACAAACAATATGGGATGACGGTAGGTATTATCGCGCCTAGAAAAAACTTCATCTGGGGGGTTATTCTGTAACTTAGTTAGCAACTGAAAATAGTTGCCAACTAATTAGTTAGATATACATTGCTGCTTTACTGTGTAAAATTATGAAAACACTTTATATTTCCCACAGTAAAGCAGCAATGTATATCTAACTAATTAGTTGGCAACTATTTTCAGTTGCTAACTAAGTTACAGAATAACCCACCTGCTCTAGTACATATTTTAAGTTGTAACTTATCACCTGTAACAATGTGGCCACTTCTAAAAATGGAACGCCATAAAATTTTCACTTCATACAAGCCAACCTACTACTGACAAAGACAACTCTATATTTATATAATACCACTCTTATGTTGCAGGCGATGTCGGGTGATGATTAGCGTGGAGGGGAGGTACGGGGTAGGGTGTCCACTGTCCATACTTTACCTAGTAACAGTTAGTACCTACTCTTGGCTTTCTCACTGAAAATAATTACACAATCATGATTGCAATAACAACTCATATCTTAACTGATACTTTTTGGTAACCGATGGTCCTGAGCAGCAAGCCTAGTACTTCATTGATCAAAATTTGAACCTGAGCAGCATTTCTGTTACTTCATTGATCAAATGTTGGACCTGAGCAGCATTCCTAGTACTTCATTGATCGAAGGTTAAACCTGAGCAACATTCCTAGTACTTCATTGATTGATGTTTAAACCTGAGCAGCATTCCTAGTACTTCATTGATCGATGTTTAAACCTGAGCAGCATTCTTCGTACTTCAATGATCGAAGGTTGGACCTGAGCAGCATTTCTAGTACCTCAATGATCGAAGGTTGGACCTGAGCAGCATTCTTACTACCTACTACTTTTCTGATCTCTTTTCTACTATCACTTTTTTGGTTGCATAACGTTACCTTATCCAGGCTAGGTCATATTTAAGTTATAACGGTGAGCCTTAATACATTTTGCCCAGGTCTATTACGCAGTGAACGCTGGAATGACGTCATAGCTCGGTTCAAACAAATCAATCAGTCGACTCGTGGCACATATTAATTGCTCAATCAGCCCTGCATCTAGGGTATGCCTCTAGTTTAATCTTAGATCCAGAAGCTTCCATTAACATTGATGATATGTATAGCCTTAACATTGTATATAAAGGATATTATACGCATGCTGTATGTACCGTTGATGGCTTTGTGTACCTTTGACCGATTTGATCAACGTTGGTATGAATGCTCAGGAATCAAAGCTATAGATTTAGTATAGATATTATAAAGCCTTTCGTATCACTCTTTAAATCCAAAAAAAAATCTGTTCGCTTTTTACTTCCTTACGCCTAATCTTTTAAGATTAGTTTTTGGGTACGATACAACTAATTGATAACCTGCTTTGAGATGATACAATCAAATTATTATTTATGCATCACGCAAAAGCTACTGAATGGATTGAAATGAAACTTGGTATGATTTAAGTTCATACTACGGTGTAACATATAGGATACTTTTTATGCTGAAATTCAGCACGGTTCCCTTGGGAGGGGGGATGAAAGTCAAAATGTGTACTTAGCTGTAATTCTTTAACGCGTGGTCCGATTTCATTCATTCTTTTTTGTTAGAAAGTAGATACTTTAAGGATTACCGGCTTCTCTCTGAAAGGCTGGATCGATTTTGATGGGACTTTCACTGGTGGATGTTTACATTTTGATCTACCTAAACATCCGCCAGTGAACTTTCAACAGTTTTTAGCAATGTATGAGCTCAAAGGAGCTTAGGAAAAACAAAATTATACCCCACAGGATTTATATGAATATCCACGCGAACGAAGTCGCGGGTATCTGCTTATTTATTAAATAAAACTAGCTTTTGCCCGCGGCTTTGCCCGCGTGAATTTCGGTTTTTCATAAATCCTGAGGGATAAGTAGATTTCTGGTCCACCCGCCCCCCGCCGCGCGGCGCGGGGAGTTCCGTGCAGCGCGAGCGTCGGCCGTCGCGCGCAGCGAAAATATCTATCAGGGCGTTTTTTACCGATTTCAACACAACTCCTTTTTTGAAAGTCGGTTAAAAAAGTAGCCTATGTTACTCCTTGGTTAATCCTCTACTTGTCTGTGAAAGTCCCGTCAAAATCGATTCAGCCGTTTCGAAGATTAGCCCGTTCAAACAGACAGACAGACAGACAAAAATTTTAAAAACGTGTGATTCGGTTATGGTATCGTTCAAATAACCATATGAGCTTAATATGTGGTAGTTATTTCGAAATTACAGACAGACACTTCAATTTTATTTATTAGTATATAGAGTATAGATTATTGAATTTTTTAATCTTGTAGGTACTTATTCTGAAAACCTACATTCTCCATTCACAGCAAATGGACCGAACAATAAGTCAACAAGAGCATTATAAAGTGGGATTCCGACAAATTAATTCCTAGTCATGAAATGAACACTCCGCGGATTTCAGTGGAGCATCTTTTAGCATAATTTATTTACGGTACTATAAAAAAGGGAATCCGTAGGAAAAAATACGCCTAAGTATTCTAAGCTTTTAGAGTTTATTTTGATTAAAATAAAGTGAAAGAAATAAGCGATTTAGCTATTTTATTTCAAATTCTAAAAACAGATTTGTATTTAATTTTTCTAAGTAGGTAATATACCTAGTTGAAATTGAGGCTTCAGAGCTTTGATTGCAAGTTTCCAAATAGGTAAAGCTAGGTTTCGTAGTCTTGAAAGAACTCTATGAATCATCATAGCTGTAGAGATATTAGAGACCTGCTTATTAACAAATGGATATATTATATCTAATATAGTAAGTAATTATAATCCTTTGTACAGCAGTTAACTCATAAATAACAATGCCATTAATTGTTAAGTCAAAGGCTACCAATATCCGCTTGTACTTAATCTATTAGCCCGCCATTCCGCATTGGAGCAGCGTAGCGGATTTAAGTTCTAAATTCCTCTCTCCTACGAGAGAGGAGACCTGTGCCCAACAGGGGGACGTTAAGAGGAAATGTGGTCGAAGAGACTTTTGAAAATTAGGTATTTGAAAAAACTATCGTTGTCGCGTTCGATCGTCCCGCGCCTCAAATTCGTGCAATAAGGACAACTGCAAATCCGACTCAATAGCCGTAAGTAAAAAGTCATAATTCGAGCTTTGGCTCTCTAGTGTTTCCTCCTCCAATTTAAAAGATATTTCGTAAACTGAATACAAAGGATATATACTATGCTTTGCTTTTTTCATTATTAATTGTCAAAGGACAGAGGCCTAATATACAAAACATTAGGCCTTTGTTGAATGCGATCTAAAATAGGCAATTTTGAGCATTTTGCAACGGTTCTAGTGCTTATAAAAATAATGTATCTTCAAAAAGGAAAACATAGAGACATAGAAGAGATTGATATTTATTTTATTTTAAAAAATCATCGCTTTAAGAGCAGTTTTACCTTTTCTCTGAAAAATCTAAGATTTCAAGCTCCAAATTTAGCATCGTAGGAGAGACTTTCACATATTTCAATACATGTTTTAAATAAACTAATCCTTCATATTGACATTTGTCAGACCATATTTACAAAAACTATTTTATTTATTTTGTAATGATCAATTTCCCACACCTCGTTTTAATAAAATAAATAACAGACTCAACTTTGAAGCTCTATATCTGTCCTTAAAAGTAATCTAATTTACTTGAAAAAAATACTTAAATATCAGACATATAGTCTTATTGACACATTACAGAGCAGAATATAGATTTTTAATCAAATTAATGGTTAAAAAAAAAAAGAACTTCCGCCAAATTTCCCGAATTATACGGTTACTTTAACACGATTTTTTGTATTGAAAAAAGCATAAATTCAATAAAAATTTTATGTAGAAATAAACTACGTTCTTTAACGAATCTATATATATAGTTTAATTAACAATCCATTTATTTGATCAAACATAAAAACTTATTAAACATCCCCCTAAATTACAATAAATAGCTATGCAATGTCTTCGCTTATTTAGTATGCGCCCGGCGCTCGTTAGGGTAGGACCTGTGCAGTTTTTGCCACCATCCAGATGCACGTACGAGAGTCGTGTAAACACTAATTTATACAACGACTGCAAAGTTTTGAGCATGAATATTTTTCTAAAAAATATGCGTGAGTATTTTTTTAAATAAGTGAAATTACAGCATAGCACCCAGGACAGTCACGGAAATATGATATTATAAACTAATACTAAAGTATCCATTTTGAAATCCAAGATGGCCGTCATTTTTTTTTTGAAGATATTATCATCTATCTCTACATATAATAAAATCGTAGATTTGCCGTATCTGTACATTAGAGAATTTTGCAAAATAATAACTGGGAAATGTTAGGGTTGAGTAACGATAAAAGCTATTTTTGAAATTTCTGTCTGTTTGTCTGTTTATCTGTTTGTCTATTTGTCTGTATGTTTCGTGTGCGCGCATCACGCAAAAACTACTGAATGGATTGAAACAACGAAACTTGGTACGATTTAAGTTTATACTACGGAGTAATATATCTATCTTATATACTATATACTTTTTATCCCGAAATTCAGCACGGTTTCCTAGGGAGAGGGGATGAAAGTCAAAACGTGTATTTAGCTATAATTCAATAACGCGTGATCCGATTTCATTCATTCTTTTTTTGTTAGAAAGTAGATACTTTAGAGATTACCGACTATTTTCTAAAAGGCTGGATCGATTTTGATGGGACTTTCACCGGTGGAACTTTACATTTTGATCTACCTAAACATCCGCCAGTTAACTTTTAACAGGTTTTAGCATGATATGAGCTCAAAGGAGCTTAGGAAAAACAAAATGATTCCTACGGGATTTTTAAAAACCAATATATATCCACGCGAACGAAGTCGCGGGTGTCCGCTTGTTACTATAATAAAAGTCGCACTTGCACTTCTGACTAAACCGACATTTTAGCAGTAAACAAAGATTGCATACTTTTTATTGTTCTATTGGTAAACTTTAAATAATTGTACCTACTCTTATCAGAAAAGGTATTCAAGAACTTCAACAGGTGCAATGCAACAGCTCTGTCATGTTATTTTCAGACAGATGATTTGAAATATAATAATAATAATAATTGGTAGGTAATTGTTAAATAATTAAAAAGGTATTTGTTTCTTTTATTAGTTAGTTTAGAAAAAAATGGTTGAAGGCTAAATATGCGTGACACCTATGATATAAATACGGAACCCTACATGTCTTCATAGAGAAGAACATCATATTATCCTGGTCGCTTTTGTTTTGTAAGTTCAACGTAGATTCATGAAATACTTATTCGATAAAGTCCCACGCGAAGTCATTTAATTAAAAATATTTTATAATAAACATTATATATATAATACTACAACATCAAAGAAATAATTTAGAAATTTATATTTAACTAGCTGATTCCCGCAACTTCGTTCGCGTAGATATAGGTTTTTTATATAGGATCGGATCGGATATAGGATCGGATCGGATCCCATAATTCTTTTATGTACCTAAACTAAATGTAGCCTAAGTTATTACTTATAACATTGAAAGTTCCATTAAAATCGATCCAGCCGTTTCGGAGATTAGCTGGAACAAATAGACAGACCGACAAACATAAATTTAAACGCACACCAGTTTAAAATAAGCCGTACGTTCAAAGATCCGGGTCCCAAGTTATTTAAACCCAATACTGAGGGTTGTAATGTCTGTCATTTCTGAACTAAAAAACCTATGACCTTGAAATATTTACGGGACATTATGTAAAACACTACCTTTCCAACAAAAAAAGAATGAGTGAAATCGAACAACGCGTTAATGAATTACAGCTAAATACACGTTTTAACTTTCATCCCCTTTCCCAAGGGAACCGTGCTGAATTTTGGGATAAAAAGTATCCTATGTCCTACCTCGGAGTATAAACTCAAATCGTACCAAGTTTAATTTGAATCCATTCAGTAGTTTCGGCGTGATGCGCGGCCAAGATACAGACAGACAGACAGACAGAAAGACAGACAGACAGATAGACAAAAATGAAAAAAATTGCAGTTTTGGCTTCAGTATCGATTATAGAGTGCCCTCCAATAAAAATTTTCAAAATATCTTCAATGTACAGAATTGGATCTGTTACAGTTTTATTATATTATAGATACAAGTACCAAAACTAAATTCATGGTCGCGCTATATGCAAGTGGTCGTCCGTGCAGCACGCCGCCCGACTACCTGCCGTTAGATACCTAAACTTCCATAGCGCGAAACTGGGAGAGGGGTCTTAAGATCATAAAGATTCAGAAATTTCTCCCTGAGAAAACACTCGAGAACTTTTGTATGGAGAAAAGAGCACCCGCGTTTTCTCTTAAATGGCTGTAATTGGGGTAGTATAGTTATCTATTGTGTGGTTCTAGAGAATTGGTACGTCACAAAATGATTTCGCGCAATTGCAATATCAAAGAGAATTGAAACCTTCACAACAGTTCATTTAGCGAGCTTCCAGTTACAGTTAATATGGGCATGGAGTTGATATACCGACAATCATTGATAATAACACATCAAAATTGACATCGTTATTACAGAAATTTACTGAGAAATTTAATATCTCCACCACAATGACATGAATAGGCGTCCTACATTTCAAGTACAATATTAACACTATTAATAGAAGCTCCCTATCTAAAGCAAGCAGCCGGTGGAAGGGTCGACGTATAAATATATTTTATAAAAATATGACGGCTCAACCCGCCTGAAAGCGCTATCCCGTGCTTGTGACGTACAAAAAAAATTGGTTGTCTGTAAAGTTGGTTTACGTGATATAATTCAACGTGATAACGTCATAAAAAAACAAATAATCTGAATGAAAACAAAGAGAAAATGCGTCACAAGCCGAACGCTTAGTTCCGCACTCGCGAGCAAGCGAGAGCGCGTTCCGCGGTTTTGCTTGCACGCGAAACGTGACGGATGAGTCATCCTTTTCCATGCGTGTAAACGGCGTTCATCGATTTATAAGACGTCAAAAAAATATTCAGTTCAAAAAATGCCTAAATTCACACTGATACAAAACTAATGTGCACGCGACGATATACACAGAAAAGTACATCAAAAATTCAAGCATACATCAAAGATTCAAACATTGAAACGTTTAATTTCAATGTGTGTAACACACACTTTTAGAAGTGAGGATTATTATTTGTGACAACTTTTAAGTTTTTAACCCCCGACGCAAAAACGACGGGGTGTTATAAGTTTGACGTGTCTGTGTGTGTGTGTGTGTGTCTGTCTGTTCCCCTGTAGCGCTCAAACGGGCGAACCAATTTGAATGCGGTTTTTTTCATTTGAAAGGTGAATTAGTCGAGAGTGTTGTTAGCTATGTTAAATGAAAATAGGTCCAAGATGGCCGCCGCTACAAAATGGCGGATTACATATTTTATCACAACACCCTCAATATGGGTATCAAATGAAAAGGCTTGACTAGTAGAATAGCATTATGCAAATCCAAGATGGCCGCCACCACAAAATGGCGAATGTCGGGGGTTTTTTAAAGTTTTACTTTATACTTGTTAGCTAGGGTGTTGTGAACTGCTGACAACTTTAGCTAAAGCTACGAGAGTTACAAATACTCATCGATATAATGTTTTTCCATACTTGAATTGATCATTTGACCAATTTTGCTAGTAAAATCGGCTGTTACGATAAGGTCGTTCCAATTTTATGAAACGTTCTCGTCAGTTTATGTTTGGAGTAGACTAAAGAAATATGACAACATCCGAACATTTGTTCAGGCATCTTGCGCCCTGAACAAATATTGATATACCAGTTTTTATTTGGAGAACGAAAGAAATTGCTATTTTTATGTAAGATGCTATAACTTCCCTGAAAAATAATTTGATTGAATTTTAAGTCAATATTCGGTTTTGAGTCAAGATTCCACACCAAATATCCAAACACGTCTCATTCCGTTTACGAGCTTGAGATCTGTGACATACGGACAGACAGACAAACAGCAGAGTGTAAACTCTAAAAACAAAATTTAACATAAATCATTCTTAAATAATAATATTATTAATATTTTGATATAAATAATTGTCAAATTAAATGGCTCATTATTTGTACTCTTTAAGAAACGTATGTATTTCGAAATAAGCTTAATTGAAGGTACTTTGTGTCGTAAACATTGTTTAATAATATAAATTTTTTGTATCCATAATTAAAGTATGTCAAGTATCAATACAAAAATATTACGTAATAATATGTCCGTCGTTGTCAATTAAACGTGTCCACAACTGATCGGTCTTGGAAATCACAGAGTTCCGTGTGGAAATCCCTACAAAATACCTACGTTGTGTGTGTGTGTGTGTATGTGTATTTGTTACTCTTTAACGCTGCAACTACTGAAATAATTTGGCTGAAATTTCTGAGAACGGAGATAGATTATGCCCTGACTTAACACATAGGCTACCTACTTTTTATCCTGGCAAAATCCACAAGTTCTTGCGGGATTTTGAAAAAACCGGAATTTGCTATAACAATATACAGCTACAGCTATAGGCAGATTACTAGAGCATCCTTCCTTGAAAGTAGGTGTAAAGGTTGGAACAGAAAACGGGAACGGGAACCGGATATCCACGATTCCCTCTGGATTTTTGAAAAACCGAAATTCACGCGGGCGAAGCTGTGGGCCAAAGCTAGTGATTTCATAAATTCGTTAAGTCGAGAGCAATAAATATTATTTTAAATATTTTTTTATCATAGAATTTCGTTATTTTCTGTATTTTGTATGTTGCGTCTTTACTTTCTTGTTCTATTTAGCGTTGGCTCAATTCATGGAGCCCGCTTTCCGAGTATTCGATTTGCTAAGTGACTCTAATTCCAGGAAACGTCGAAACCAGAACCAGTCGAAACCTGCAATCCGGATTAATCGTATAGTAAGGACGTTAGTTTGGTACAAAACATACCAATTTGGATGGCCTTTGTCATATTAATTGCTCAATCTAACACGCTACTACAGGCATACCTTATACCAATATGGTATCAACCCCTAGGAGATGAAATGGGGTTTTAGATCCTTGCATAAGCAATGCATCTATATTAATCAACTTGAAACTGATATGTACATTTAGGATACAGTGAAACAGGTACAGGTATTTAAACAAACTCTAGAAATAGCCCTCGTTTGGGCTTTCCTGCAGTCGGGTAAAAAGAAGTAAACATCCATTGAGAGAAGTTTCCTGATGATCCTTTTGATTTTCTCTTTCCAAAGAGATTTCATTTTCTCAAAGGAGAAGTTTTCCCTTCCCCATCACTTACCGAATCGGAAAACTGCAAAAATTCTTACGTAAGAATTTTTGCAGTTTTCCGTAGCGAATCTTTGAATCTTCGAATTTTCGAATGAAGTTTAATCTTTTGAAAGGAAATGCTTTTAGAAGAAGAAACTGAGAAGAAACGTCAGGAATTATCTCTTGGTGTGAATAGGACATGAATTTAGTCAAGGATTCCAAAACTTGTTAGAGCGACATTGGTATGTATTACTCTAGCGGCACGCTATGATGGCCGGTTTGACGTTTGTCCGCTCATGAAGTTCCGTATTAATTGATAACGACTTTGAAGGAAATAATTGTATTACTTTATTGACGATAGTGATGTGCAGAGATTCATAAATTTTATCGAATGTAGTTTTAGGTTTAGGACTCAAAATTTATTTATTAAATTGATTTCTTAAATGTATACAAGTGTAGAAAAATCAGTTTGCACCATTTAAGGGGTGAATGTACTTGTGAATATGAACAATTTTCACTATGTGGACAAACCTCTGAAATCGCAAAAAAATATCAATAAATTTTTAAAAATGGAATCTAATACGATCGTCACATAGGATCGCTGGCTAGCACAACTACTACCTCCGGCAAACTCGCGTCAATGCTCAATGCAAAACAAAGCAGTTTCGAATTGACGTTGCTTCGAAAAGTATAAACTGTCAGTGCAATGCGATTGTGATATAGTTTTGACCTGGCTTTGGATTTCAAATATTGATACTGCATTACTGTTGACCCTTGCTCGTTAATTTGGACTCTGTTCAAGCCCTTTGTTGTGGATTTCGTCGATATGACCGAACGTACGCAGAGAACTGTTCTAAATAGTCAGACACGTGAGTTCGTAATACGCCTTCGTAACTATTTCGATCGTGAAGCTCAAAATGGAGGGCCAATTTTACCTATAACGTCAGTGGTTGAACGCGTAGCTGATGCGCTTAATATTGGACAACGAACTGTTAGACGGATAACTAAAAAAAAATATGGCGAGACTGGCACAGAAGAAAATAAACTTCACACACCAAAAAAGAGAAAACGAGCAAAACCAGTCGTAGGCATCGATAGCTTTGATGCCGATGCTATCCGAAGACATGTTTACGGCTACTATTTACAGAAGGAGTATCCAACAAGAAAAAAGTTGGTGCATTCACTGAAGGAAGCTGGATTATTCTTCGGTGGGGAAAGTTCTTTAACGAAGATTTTGAAGACCATTGGATTTCGATACAAAAAATGTAACAAACGCAAAATATTGATGGAAAGATTTGATATAGCGATGGCAAGGTATACTTTTTTACGGCAAGTGAAAGAAATCAAAAATTGGCAAAATGTTGTGTTCTTGGATGAAACATGGCTTAATGCTAACCATACTGTAGGCCGTTCTTGGAACGATGACACAGCAGCATCTACTTCCAAAGTTCCTGTAGGAAAAGGATCGCGACTTATAATTTGTCACGCCGGAACCATCTACGGGTTTGTCGAAGGTTCTCTCATGGCTTTTGCGTCAAAAACCACTGGAGACTATCATGAAGACATGAATGGAGAAAAGTTTACTGAATGGTTTACCTCAATGTTGTGTAGCCTCCCTGAACCATCTATTATAATTATGGACAACGCCCCATACCACTCGATGCAAATTGACAAGCCACCTGCCCAATCCCAAAAGAAAGCTGATATCGTCGCATGGCTTCGTAAAAATGGCGTAGATGCAAACATGAATATGTTAAAAGCGGAATTAGTACGTCTTTTAAAAGAAAACAAACCAACCAAGATCCAATACGTCATTGACGAAATAGCATTAGAACATGGGCACAGAGTTATACGGTTACCGCCTTACCATTGTGAGTATAATGCGATTGAGTTGGTGTGGGCTCAAATTAAGGGATATGCTGCAAGACACAATACAGAACCCCCATTTACCACAAAAAAATGCTAAAATTATTAGAAGAAGCTTGTGAACATGTGACTAAAGGAGACTGGGAAAAGGTTGTGAATAGAACTGTTAAATTAATAAGGGAAGATTATGAAAGAGGTGTGAAAATAGATAATATTATAGAAAACGAACATATAATTATTAATGTATGTGATGATAGCAGTGACGACAGTGAAAATAGTAGTATGGACGAATCTGATTAATTATGGCCTTTTGTGGCACCTTTTTTGGTATCTTTTGTATTCATATGTTTCTTGTGTGCATATAAAGTATGTATATTCATTTTCGTTCAAATATTCAGTTCGTTCAAATAAATTAAATAAACATATACATTTTTGTTTTATTAAACCTATTTAATCAGGTACAAAAACAAAACTTAATTGTTTTTTGTTCGAGAATAAATTGACATTCCACATCACTATTGTAATGTGTCAAACCGGCCATCATAGCGTGCCGCTAGTGTAGTTCTGTTTTACACGAATATCTGAACTAAATTACTTATCCAAAGGAAGATCCAGCTTTCTCCGTAGTAGATATTTTTAGATGTAATTAAACTTATACTTCAATCAAGACGTGCAGTGTCATCTATACTCTATATCTTCTATCTATACATATACATATACTTATACATATACAACAAACATATACTATGCATATATATACAACATATATACAAACATATACATATACATATATATAAACATATACATATACAAACAAGCTGTGATAGCCTAGTGGTTAGGACGACCGACTTCTAATCGGAGGTCGTGGGTTCGATCCCGGGCACGCACCTCTAACTTTTCGGAGTTATGTGCGTTTTAAGTATTTAAATATCACTTGCTTTAACGGTGAAGGAAAACATCGTGAGGAAACCTGCATGCCTGAGAGTTCTCCATAACGTTCTCAAAGGTGTGTGAAGTCTGCCAATCCGCTTGGCCAGCGTGGTAGACTATGGCCAAAACCCTTCTCACTCTGAGAAGAGACCCGTGCTCTGTAGTGAGCCGGTAATGGGTTGATCATGATGATGATGATGATACATATACATACATACATATAATAAAGCCGTAGACTTACCGTATCTGTACATTGAAGATTTTTGCAAAATAATAACTGGGGGATGTTAGGGATAAGTAATAGAGCGTAAAAAAGCTATTTTCGAAAATTTTGTCTGTTTGTCTGTATGTTTGTGCGTGCATCACGCAAAAACTACTGAATGGATTTAAACGAAACTTGGTACGATTTAAGTTCATACTACGGAGTAACATATAGGATACTTTTTATCCCGAAATTCAGCTCTCACTAGGGAGAGTTCACTAGGGAGAGGGGATGAAAGTCAAAACGTGTATTTAGCTGTAATTCAATAACGCGTGGTCCGATTTCATTCATTCTTTTTTTGTTAGAAATTTTACTTTTAAGATTAAAGATAACCGGCTAATCTCTGAAAGATGAAAGATGTTTACATTTTGATCTACCTAAACATCCGTCCGTGAACTTTTAACAGTTTTAGCATGGTATGAGCTCAAAGAAGCTTAGGAAAAACAAAATGATTCCCACGGATTTTTGAAATCAATATCCACGCGAACGAAGTCGCAGGTATCCGCTTGTAATTGAATAAAGTATGTCTGGTCATAAATAGTACAAGACAGGTATAGAAGGTATAATTTGGCGGTCTTACCACTGCACAACGATCTCTTCCAGACGATAAAAGTCGTAAAGGAACATAGCTTTAGATACAGATATAGGTAATATTTTATACAAGAAATAAAACAAATCAAGCTTCTGTCGAAAGTATCTCCTTCTGTAAGTATGTATGTGAGGTTCTCAATTTAGCGCGTATTATTTTGCCTCCAAGGTTGGAAAAAGAGAAAAAAGTAAAACTTCATTTAACTCGACCCACACTCATTATTAAGGCTATATTTATTTAGGCTCGATTTAAAAGGGAACATAAGTGAACAAGGTTGTTGAAAGTAGGCACACGTCTTTTTAATATAATTCAGAGAATTCATAAATTGAATGTGCACGGAGGCCCTTAAATTTTCAGTTGGGCAACTCCAAATATAATTTATGTGAACTGTGGGCTAAAATAATAAAATTTCATCGTGAAGTAACGGTCTGAGTGGACCACGAATCTACCTAATTTCCAAATTAGTTTGCTGCTAAATGATTTTGTAATTTCAGCCGAAATTCATTTTACTGTTTACACTTTCGATATTTAGTATTTAGTAAAGTTTTCGAGGTGTGCAAGCTCGGACTAACCCTACTGATCTCGACAACGTTGATACTTCGAATATCGAGATGTGTGAAGTCGTACAAATTAAATGCATTTATTTATTGCAAAAAAATAGTATAAATATAATTATAATTCCCCATTTCGAGTGTACTAAGTCCACTCAAATTGATCCGCTTGATCAATGAAAAAACATGAAAGTTTTTAAATCTCCTTATATCGCTAATATTATTTATTTGTACCAAATAACTTCAAAGCTATTTGGTATTAAGTTGTGATAGCCTAGTGGTTAGGATGACCGACTTCTAATCGGAGGTCGTGGGTTCTATCCCGGGCACGCACCTCTAACTTTTCGGAGTTATGTGCGTTTTAAGTATTTAAATATCACTTGGTGAAGGAAAACGTCATGAGGAAACCTGCATGCCTGAGAGTTCTCCATAACGTTCTCAAAAAGTGTGTGAAGTCTGCCAATCCGCTTGGCCAGCGTGGTAGACTATGGCCAAAACCCTTCTCACTCTGAGAGAAGACCCGTGCTCTGTAGTGAGCCGGTAATGGGTTGATCATGACGATGATGAACTTCAAAGCCAAATCTTGAATTTGACACCTAAGAAAGCATAATGGCTAGATAGCCATATACATTATGTATTTAATGCCATAGCCAATACATAGATATATGTATTTAATGCAAAATCGGTTACTCGTCGCAATGTTTGGCCATTATTTTAAATATCCCTTTGAATAAAATAAACCCGAAATATCTTCATCTTGTTACAAATAAATCTGAAAGGGTGTAACGCAATGAAAGCGTAATTAAAACAGAAATATCAGCTCAACCGTTTAATGTACGACTATTAAGATGGAAACATACTTTACTGCTCATCCACACGTTCGCCAACATGCTGGCCCATTTTATGGCCCAATATGTTGGCCCAACGTGTAGAGCGGGAGTTGGAAGGTATTGGAACGATGGCCCGCAAGTTGGCGCGAGATCTATTTCGTGTCGATACATCAAAGGGTTTGGGACAGAGTTTGGCCGCACCATCCACACGTTGGAGGCAAGTTCAGTTTGCTACGAGCTCTCAGAGTGATCGCACGCATGCACGTCTTTTAAATTTTATATTCACGCGTCGTAACTAGTATAATGTCCACAAAATGGCAGTGACAATGACCAATGAAGAAACTTTTTGCTTTATAGAGCCCTACTAAGCCGAAAATTGTTTGTGGAACCCAAGAAATAAAATCACAAAAATAAAAAAATACAATTTTCGTATACACATTCACGTAGTTGCGGTATGCTGTGAATAATTAAACCGCAGCAGCTGTTAACGTCTCAATATTCAATTTAGTAAATACGTCCGCACATTGGCCCTAACCGGAGCATACTGAACGACCTTCCAACGTGTGGACGCGAACACAAACTCCTCGCCCAACACCTTCCAACATATCCGCCATCATGTTGGCCAAC
This sequence comes from Melanargia galathea, assembly GCA_920104075.1. Lineage (NCBI taxonomy): Eukaryota > Metazoa > Arthropoda > Insecta > Lepidoptera > Nymphalidae > Melanargia > Melanargia galathea. The sequence continues at coordinate 4,451,986 of OV049865.1, forward strand.
GTATAGAGGCGCCTTTGAAATGTTGCTTGAATCGATAAAATCCAACGCATCTTTAGTCACATAAATCGGCTCGATATCTGACTTGTTATTCGAAATTCAATCTATAGACTCCGTACATACGGTACTCTCTCAATTATGACCCAGAGCCTGAAGCCTTTAATAGCATTGTAACATACTCGTATGTTGTCAATATTATCACGTCGTGTCGTGTTTCATGTTAAGTATGTTTCTACCTTAAGCTTGCTTTACACTGACCCTTATCAACGTTCGGAGTTCATTTTAATTTATACTGAACGTTACAGAGTTCAAATAAAAAGATTTATTCGAACAAAAGCGACCGTCTTCTTGATCTCGAATGTTTAAAATCTCGTTGGCTGGAGAACTTTGGTTTTCATATTTTGCGTCGAATTCTTCATAATGATATGCTGAGGCTCGTGATACCTTTTCATCCTACTAATATTATAATTAATGTGAAAGTGTGGATGTTTGGATGTTTGTTACTCTATAACGCCGCAACTACTGAACCGATTTGGCTGAAATTTTGAATGGAGGTAGATTATGCTTAGCACATAGTCTACTTAGCACATAGGCTACTTTTTATCCCGGAAAAATCCACAGTTCCCACGGGATTTTGAAAAACCGAAATCTATAACTACAGCTATAGGTAGATTTCTAAACGAAACCTCCATGAAAGTAGGTATAAAAGTTGGAAAAGGGAGCGGGAACGGGAACCGGAAATCCACGATTCCCTCAGGATTTGTAAAAAACCGAAATTCACGCGGACGAAGCCGCGGGCAGAAGCTAGTTAGTCATATAATGATAGGGGGTCCCCAAAATCTCTCACACAAGAGGTTACTCTTACATCGGGCGTGATCTATAGCGTGTACTTTGACTTTACTCAAGACAGAGTTAAAACGTGACAGATTTATGTCAGAGACATATTTTGTGTCCTATTTGAACTCTATCTTGAGTCTGAGTAGAGTCAGAGTACGCTCTATAGGATGCACCCTTAAAATAAAAAATATAAAATATAAAAGCGGCTAGCCTCTTTTATAGAATTTACAACGTACAAAATGAGCGGTTGCATATAAAAATATAAAGGCGGCTAGCCGCACGGTTGGCCGCGCACGCGGTTGACCGCTAATGCGTATGAGCACTAATCCTATTTTAGATGCCCTCGTGGCTAACTGCGCGTGCGGCTAACCGCGCGGCTAGCCGCTTTTATATTTTTATATGCAACCGCTCATTTTGTACGCACTAAACCGCGACGAAATTCTATACAAGTGGCTAGCCGCGCGGTTGACCACAAGCGTATGAGGGCTAAGCCTATTTGGGTTGCCTCCGAGGCGTAGAGGAAACGAAAAGGCCTAATTTGGACCTCAAAAGTCAGTCGTCCATCCAGTTATCGACTTGGACCAACGTTGCTTACCCAGCGCAATCGATTGGTAAGCACTGTCACAACTGGTCTACGTGCTCAGTAAGCTAGCTATAATATGTAAGCTAGTATATGGTACAAATTAACTATTGATTGGTTCACAAAAAGCTCCTGGTATAGGTATATTCATTATTTGACACTGGCACATTCATATCCGGCTTGGAGCCATGCCGAGGCCATATATTGAACCACTTTTGATTGTAAGGCTGTGTGCACACTACTGGCTTCTATTTGTAAACCCCGGAAAGGTAATTTCTTATAGAAGAGCAAAATAATAAAAAGTCGTCTAAGAAAATTTACTTTGTCTGCTACTACACTTGTATTACAGAATACTAAAGCCTCCTCTTTACAATCGACGACTGTAGACGATTACACACGTGCTCGCGTGTGGAGAGCTTATCGCCTATAGTCGCCGATCATCGTCTTCACAATTGTCAGCAATCGTGGCGTTCGCGACTTGTCGGTTTTCGAGCACGCGTCACAGGAAATTCGCGCCGCTAGCCGCTCAATAAACGATCACGGACGATCGTATGGATGCTCGCACGATGATCGCGACGATTGTCGGCGATGGCATCGGCGATGGTCGAGTGCAGGCATAATATTATACCTATTATAATATTCAGATTTATATTATTAGTTACCAACACGAGTGATTGGTAAGATCTAATAAATAAAAATAAAACAAAAATATTTCGATCATCATAGTATAATTACTATTTAACCTGACTAATAGTAAAATTAAACCTACACAAACTTAGACAAAATTGCTTTGTCCGCACATGAACTGCCATGCTGTAACTTTAAAAAGTGTAGTGTACCAATTTTGAATAAATGATTTTGATTTAATACAGAACAATGTTTGAATTGAAATAATTAAAAGCAGGATCAGGTAGGTTTTATAATATCTTCTAACTAGAAGCGATCAGCTGGGTTATTCTGTAACTTAGTTAGCAACTGAAAATAGTTGCCAACGAATTAGTTTGATATACATTGCTGCTTTACAGTGGGAAATATAAAGTGTTTTCATAATTTTACATAATTTTTCTAAGTTACAGAATAACCCGCAGGTTTAAAAAATCACAAGTTTATTTGCAAGCAACACAGCATATCTACATTCTACATACATGATTTCCACGCAGTTATAAATCCGATCTGCAGCTAGGAACTTTTATATTCCCGGGAAATATTTATTTTTAAGAAGTTATTTCACCACATTTCTGGTATATCAACTTTTAGCACTAGGTTTAATTTACAAGCTTTGCTAGGAATATTCTTGTCTCGCAAATATGATAGCTTAAAAGATAAAAAAGTCGTCTCTCCCAGAAACGCGTAAGCGACGTATGCACAGTGCACACTGCATAGAACTGCATATAAATATAAATACTTAAACATTTAAATTAAAATATTTTTATTTAAAGTGCTTTCAATTTATCAAGTAAATGTCTATTTTACTAATTAAGTCGACAAAGAAATTAAGAATATATATAAGTAGTTCATAGTAGTTTATATTATAGCTTATTGGAAAATATGTGCATATAAATAAAATATGTGCAATGTGCATGTATATGTAATAATTCATTTAGTGCATCATACCGTTCTTTTATCCTGCTCCTCTCACCAAAGATTGTCTGTGAGAAAACGCTTTAAGTAATAAGACCACATTTGCATGCGATCTATAGTGCGTAAGCTTTCTTTAACTGTTCTTTTTCTCTGTGTTTACAAAGTATTCTAAATAAAATAAGTAGTATCTAACAATGTAGTATTTTCTGCATTTTTTTACTTTTGCTCTATCCCAGCATTCAATAATTAAACAGGTAGGTAAATCTGCAACCGAGCTTGTTAGAAACTCTGTACTAACGGAGTAAACACGGGGATTACAGTAAACACACGTGTAGACGCCGCCTTAGCTCAAACGCGGTCGGAGGCGAAGCGTGTGGCAACTGCAGATTGCAGCAAACAGTATGGGTATTAAATTGACTGCAGTCAGCGAGGCGTAATCGCAAAGCGAAAAATGCTTGACGCCGCGGTGGTGCTTGTTTAACGATGTTTCGGAATTAGCGTGATAATTCCGGAACGTAGCACCTGAAACTCGGACAAATACCTATACAAATATTTTTTGAAATAGACTGATATTGGATAGAAGCAAGCGTTACTTTGCGGAAACCCACAATAGGTAAGGAAAATGAACTTAATCCGCCGAAAACGACTTAAGGGGAATGGATAAAAGTTTACGTTAAGATTTAGTTAGTTATTATTATAAATATCTATAGTAATACAAAGAGGCTTGTCCTGACTGACTGGTCATCAACGCACAGCCTAAACCACTGAAGCTACAAACTTAAAATTTTCACAGTAGCTTCCTTTTATGACATAAACGCATACTAAGAAAGGACTATTGCAAATTCCACCGCTAAGGGGGTTAAATAGGGGATGAAAATTTGTATGAAAGTCCGACATTTTTCAAGTGATATCCATGACAATCGGTATTTATATTGTCGGTAAAAAATAAAGAAATACATTTTTAAGGAATTTTGGAAAAAGTATCCGTGAGAGGGTTAAGTGGGGGATGAATGTTTATATGAGATTTTTATGAATCCACGACGCCGAAGTCGCGAGAAACAGCTAATTAAAATATATAAACACAATTATAGTTATGCTTGGACTTTTGTAATTATTTATTCGCTATAAGAATGTATATATTTTTACTTTCATTTTATTTTTAACTCCAGAAAAAGAGAAGATTCTCAATTCAGGTCATATTTTTTACTCAAAAATTCACAGATAAAATGTTTTTGAAACATAATAGATAGACCTTGTACCTATTTTTGTTTTATTTCTACCTACGCAATGAAGCTAGACTAGTTAATAAATAGACTTAAAGCTTCTTGGACTACATCGCGGTTTATCAGGGTTTTCTTTCCAGGTAAATCTCTTCGTAATATCAAAACATTTTTTCTTAGAAAGCCGCGATATTCCTTTTTATTAAGGGTACTGTTTTCAGCGTTTTCTGAAGTTTCTTAGTTAAATGTCTATTATAAGTACCTGTGACATATTTCTTTGACTATAATTAGCTCTATTGAACATATAGTCAGAATTAATTGGCTCGTTCATAATTATTATCTACCTATTAAGATAACGAAGAAAATCAAAGCGCATATTACTTGTATTTTAAAGATGGCAGGCATCCTATTTGAAATTTGAAACAACAACAGCACATTCTTTGACCTTATTTTATCTTTTTTTGTGAAGCGATAAAGTTCAAAGTTTAAAGTTATTCGGTATCGAAACAATAATATATAACGGCAGTACAAGATGGGACTTGAACTCAACAAGGCTTTATCCAAAACAACGGGTGCCACATAAATAAACAGAAATCCGACGGGGATTCAGATGGCATCACGAGATGTCGAACGGTGTACCGAGTTGATTCTTTTGGTCTCTATTCAATGTTGTTTTACATGAAAATATTGCTCTTGCAGCAGGAAAAAGCAGAAGTTAGTAAAAATTCGTATTATTAGTAACTCGTATACGAGTTAAAGTTTAGTTAAATATAGTATTGTTGTCGCCGCGGTGCAGAAAACTATATGTGCATAAAATATATATACATTTTAACATTTAAATTTAAGTTGTGTTGTTTAAGTTAAAATAAAATAAAACTGATTGCTAAACTTAAGACTAAAATATAAAAATATTAATGTGATTAAGATGGCAGCACTGACAATGGCTCGTTGTATCATGACGCCACGCTATTGGCTCCCGCCAAAACCGACGATGTGATTGGTTCCCGCCAAAAGCACGATAGTGGGGCGTCACGAGACTAACGCTTAGAATAGAAAATATTAAATAGTTAGTCAGTTCTTTTTGAGTGTTCAGAGGGTGCACAAGTTGCACCCATATTAATTCTGTGAGTGGTGATCATAGTGTGAGTGCGCTAAGTGACAATGTAATGTGATCCGCTAAAATAAGTTATCAAGTGTTATAAAGTTGATGTTATATTAATTGGTTGATTGATTATACAGTTCTAGTGTTGTATATACGTGTTTTATTTACGGCGCTTTCATCAGAAGTGGGATGAACAAAAACAAACGCCCAATGCCGCGAAGCCGAAAGAGAATGAGAGGAAGAAAAAGGAGCGCTTCGATTACGAGTTCTTACTCTTCAAGGAGTTCGAGTTCATCATCGTCAAGTAGTAGCAGCTACGATAGACGCCGACGCAGGAAAAAGAGGCGCACCAGGCGTGCGTCTCCCGCAGTAAGCCAAAATGTTGTATTATCTTCTGTGATACCGGAGTTTGACCCCTTAGTTGACGATATTCAAATGTGGATAAATGTTGTGGAAGCTAATGCTCGCGCTTTCAGTTGGTCTGACCGTGTTTTACAATATCAAGCCTTGCAGAAATTACGTAACACTGCTAAAACATGGTATGATTCCCTTCAAAAAAATAAAACATGTTGGACCAACTGGAAATGGAAGGATTGGCGAAATACTCTCTTAGATACGTTTCAAGTTAAGCGCAATATGTTTACTTTGCTAAAAGAATTAGTTCAAACAAAACCTACGCATGGGCAATCGTTATATGAATTTTATTTCCAACAAAAAGGAAAAATTGATAAAATGAGACTGTCGTTTTCCGAACAAGACATTATTTCCATAATTGTAGGATCAATTGGTGACAAAAATATAAGCACGGCGGCAGAAGCCGGTAGTTTTAAATACTATGATGATTTGGCCTCATTTTTACATGGAAAAATTCACTCTGAACCTGATCGTATGCCCAGTCAAAAACAAGGTAGTTCTCATAATAAAAATTTTACTCGTTTAACGCCCAACGAATCGGACAAAAAGTTAGAAAGTTTTATAGGCACTAATTCATCAAATACTACATCGTTACAAACTGGTAGTGCACATATCACATGCTTTCGATGTGGGGAACGGGGTCACAAGAAACCTAACTGTAACCAAAAGGATAATGTAAAATGTAATGCATGTCTAAAACTAGGTCATCTAGAACTTGCGTGTAGATCGAAACCTAAAACTAAAATTGAGAAAGATAGTGAAGTTAAATTAATTACGGAGCCAACCTCTAAAGATAAATTTTACAAAATCATTGAATTCAACGGAATTGAACAACAAGCTTTCATTGATATGGGTAGTAGCTGTTCATTAATAACGAGTGCTATGGTAAAAGAGTTAAATCTTGCACCATTCCAATTAGATGCGCCAGTCCTACTAACGGGGTTTAAAGTCGAGTCTTGCTCTCAGGTTACTAAAGCGGTACAAGTTGATTTAAAAATAGATACAGCAAAACTAAATGTTACATTATATATTTTTGATGAATTATCTGGTTGTCCAATCCTCATAGGAAGAAATTTTACTGAAGATAAGAGAATTATGTATTCACGTATAGGTAACAATTTGTCCTTTTGTCTTTTAAATGAAGATCAGGTAGCTTTAATAGAATCATCTATGTTCAATGCCGATTCTACCGGTCATATTACTTTGTTAAATAAAATATTTGAACAGTACCCCCATGTTGTGTCAAAAGACTTACAGACGTTAGGACAAACAGCCTGTGTAGAATTGGACATCGAGGTCACAACCAATAAACCTGTTTGTCACCGACCATACCGTATGTCAGAATCGGAAAAATTAGCTACACGCGAAATAATTGACGAACTTTTAAAAAATGGCATAATACAAGAAAGCAATTCTGCTTATGCATGTCCAGTTTTATTGGTTGATAAACCTTCCGGTGAAAAACGCATGTGCGTTGATTATAGATCTCTAAATAAAATTACAGTGAAGGAAAAGTACCCCATGCCCATTATAGATGATCTGATAGATAAGTTAAAAGGTTGTAAATATTATACGTCATTAGATTTGAAAAGTGGGTATTACCAGATTAAAGTAAATAAAAGTTCGATACCTAAAACAGCATTTGTGACCCCTGATGGTCATTTCGAATTCAGACGAATGCCTTTTGGCCTTTGTAATGCACCATCAGTCTTTCAGCGACTCATGAATACTGTTTTAGGAAATCTGCGTTTTGGTAAGGTTATTTGCTACATGGATGATCTGTTGATAGCAACAGAATCCATTGATGAGAATATTAAGCAATTGGAGGAGGTTTTGAAAGTATTGCAAGAAAATGGGCTAACCATAAATTTAGAAAAATGTCATTTTTTTCAAAGTTCTGTTAATTTTCTCGGATATGATATTTCTGAAGAGGGAATTCGCCCGGGTAAGAAGAAATTAAAAGCTGTAGAGGAATACCCCGAACCGAAAAATGTACACCAGGTTAGGCAGTTTTTAGGACTCATTAATTATTTCCGTAAATTCATCAAAAATTGTGCTTTGATATCAAAACCTTTAGTGAAATTATTAAAAAAAGAGGCCGTATGGGAATGGAATTCAGAACAAATTCAGGCATTTAATAAGTTAAAACAAGAATTATTAGATAACGCTTTATTAACCATTTTTGATCCTAAATTACCTACCATTTTGTACACGGACGCTAGTCGCGATGGCGTAGGTTGCATATTGACACAAATGACTGAAAATGGGGAAAAACCTATCCATTTTTACAGTCGACAAACTTCTAGCGAGGAGAAGAAATATCACTCATTTGAATTAGAATTTTTGGCTATTGTCATTGGTTTGCAAAAATTTCGTCACTATTTACTAGGATCTACATTCAAAATTTATACAGATTGTAATGCTGTTAAATATACTATAAATAAACAAGAAATTAATTCTAGAATTGGTAGATGGGTGCTACTGACACAAGAGTTCACTTTCGACATTATACATAAACCAGGAACGCAAATGCAACATGTAGACGCGTTGAGTAGGAATGCGATTTGTGAAAACCCAACTCTCATATGTAATGAAAGCGTGTTGGCAATAACAGAGGGTGATTGGTTACTGTCAATCCAATTGCAAGACCCTAATATTTGCGCAATTAAGGAGATACTCGAATCAGGACAAGCCGAGCTAAACAAAAAAATATTTAATGATTATGAGTTGTTAGGTAATAAGGTGTATCGACGCACTGAATATGGTAGGAGGTGGGTAGTTCCCAAGAAATGTATTTGGCAAGTGATTAGGGCGAATCATGATGAGATAGGCCATTTTGCTGTGGATAAATCAATGGAAAGAATCAAGTCATTATATTGGTTCCCTAAAATGAAAAAGGTTGTGTCTAAATACATCAAAAATTGCATTCACTGTATTTATTCCAAAAGTATCCACGGCAAAAAGGAAGGGAAGTTGTTTTCTATACCGAAATACGCGAGACCTTTCCATACATTACATATAGACCATCTAGGGCCTTTTGTAAAGACCACACAGAAAAATACTTACTTACTCGTGACAGTTGACGCTTTTACAAAATTTGTTTTCATATCACCTGTTCGGAATACAAAAAGTCAAATCGTTATAAAAGAACTTGATAAAGTATTTAAAATTTTTGGCAACCCTAGACGGCTTATATGTGATGCTGGAAGTGCGTTTACGTCCAAATTATTTGTAAAATACTGTAAGGACAAAAATATAAGGCAACATGTAATTGCAACCGCGGTTCCACGTTCGAATGGCCAAGTGGAACGCTTCAATCGTACCATCCTTGATGCACTGAGAACTATGGGCGCTAGTACTGATTATAATAAATGGGATACACATATTCCAAGTATTCAACAAGGCATAAACAGCACCATCAACAAAACCACCTCTGCAACTCCTAGTGAAGTTTTCTTTGGTTACCGACTGCAAACCGATTCCGATCAACTTGTTAAGGAAGATGATGAACAAATAATTGATGTAACCTCATTAAGAAATACTGTCAATAATCGAATTCAAGCGAATGCCGAAAATCAAAAGCGTACATTCGATGTCAAACGAAAACCGGCTCGAATTTACGACGTCAATGACTTGGTCGTTATTAAGATTCCCAGTCAAACAAACGATGGACAAAGCACTAAATTGCTACCATTGTTTAAAGGACCTTTTCAGGTGACAAAGGTTTTGGGTCATGATCGCTACATGGTAAAAGATATGAGAGGTGCTGAAAGAACTACTAAATGCTACGAGGGTACCACGTGTGCCGAAAATATGAAACCCTGGATAAAACTGGATGATTTGTGCGAGAAGCGTTTGGATATGGCCTAAAATGTTGTCAGGTAATACCACAAGTATTATTCATTGTATGCTTCTTTAAAAGATTGATATTTATATTAAAAAAAAAAAAATACCTACCTACCTTCTCTTAAATGTCTAGTGCATTATGCTTCGAACTTGTATATTGGTACATAGATGACTATCCGTGTGACGGTATTTAATCTTGTAAAATAAATCCGTTACATTTAATGTTAAGATTTACAGTGAGATGCAACTAGGGTTGGCCAAAGGCACCGCCTAGGGAAAGCTGTGTGTCTTAACAAATAACTGACCGCCGATGGAACAGTTCGGAATAAGTCTGAGTATCACATATACAAGTAGCTCATAAATCCCTTTGTTCAATTGTTTAAATGTTTTGAAGTTCTGGTTGAGTGGACCTCCAGTTACTAGCTGCTGAGGGGATAGTAGATTGGAGGCCACTCGTTGGAATTCTGGAAATAGCTAAATCAAAGTTTCTTATTGTTGTTTTTGTTCTCAGCAACTGCACCAGACATGGACGCTATCCAGGGACGGATGCGTGCGCAGGAGGGCCGAATGTTGTCGCCGCGGTGCAGAAAACTATATGTGCATAAAATATATATACATTTTAACATTTAAATTTAAGTTGTGTTGTTTAAGTTAAAATAAAATAAAACTGATTGCTAAACTTAAGACTAAAATATAAAAATATTAATGTGATTAAGATGGCAGCACTGACAATGGCTCGTTGTATCATGACGCCACGCTATTGGCTCCCGCCAAAACCGACGATGTGATTGGTTCCCGCCAAAAGCACGATAGTGGGGCGTCACGAGACTAACGCTTAGAATAGAAAATATTAAATAGTTAGTCAGTTCTTTTTGAGTGTTCAGAGGGTGCACAAGTTGCACCCATATTAATTCTGTGAGTGGTGATCATAGTGTGAGTGCGCTAAGTGACAATGTAATGTGATCCGCTAAAATAAGTTATCAAGTGTTATAAAGTTGATGTTATATTAATTGGTTGATTGATTATACAGTTCTAGTGTTGTATATACGTGTTTTATTTACGGCGCTTTCAGTATAGTCTGTTATAGTTAAATATATACACATATACGGGGTATAAGGGGACCGCTATCAAAAACTTAGCTCTATTATTATATCACCTAAACACAATCCAATATCATCATCTATAATATTGTAATAATCTATCTATCTATCTATCTTCTATCTTCTATTAATATAATAAAACTGTAACAGATCCAATTCTGTACATTGAAGATATTTTGAAAATTTTCATTGGAGGGCACTCTATAATCGATACTGAAGCCAAAACTGCAATTTTTTTCATTTTTGTCTGTCTGTCTGTCTGTCTGTCTGTCTGTACCTTGGCCGCGCATCACGCCGAAACTACTGAATGGATTCCAATGAAACTTGGTACGATTTGAGTTTATACTCCGATATACAATGAATATAAAATTATTTTGCTATAATCCGCTAACAGTGACAAATTTGTAGGCACAACACCACACAATCTTGTAGGCACAACACCACACAATCTTGTAGGCACAACACCACACAAATTCACCACAAAACAAACTCGACGATCGTTTCGCTCCGACACCGGAGCATCTTCAGGAGATGTCGACTTCACAACGGACGATTGCAAAGACTTTGCAATCGTCCGTTGTGAAGTCGACATCTCCTGAAGATGCTCCGGTGTCGGAGCGAAACGATCGTCGAGTTTGTTTTGTGGTGAATTTGTGTGGTGTTGTGCCTACAAGATTGTGTGGTGTTGTGCCTACAAGATTGTGTGGTGTTGTGCCTACAAATTTGTCACTGTTAGCGGATTATAGCAAAATAATTTTATATTCATTGTATATCATGGAATTCCGCAAAGTAACGCCTGCTTCCATTCAACATTTATACTCCGAGGTAGGACATAGGATACTTTTTATCCCGAAATTCAGAACGGTTCCCTTGGGAGAGGGGAAGAAAGTTAAAACGTGTATTTAGCTGTAATTCATTAACGCGTAGTTCGATTTAACTCATTCTTTTTTTGTTAGAAAGGTAGTACTTTATATATTGTCCCGTAAATATTTCAAGGTCGTAGGTTTTTTAGTTCAGAAATGACAGACATTTATTGGGTTCAAATAACTTGGAACCCGGATTTTGGAACGTAAGGCTTATTTTAACCTGGTATGCGTTTAAATTTATGTTTGTCGATCTGTCTATTTATTCCAGCTAATTTCCGAAACGGCTGGATCGATTTTGACGGAACTTTCAATGGCAGATAGGTGATGTTATAAGGAGTAACTTAGGCTACAATCCGATCCTATATAAAAACCTATATCCACGCGGACGAAGTCGCGGGGATCAGCTAGTTTGTCATAAAGTTGTAGTATTAGGTAGTAATTTAGTATTCAGTATTTGTCAAACCGGCAATATGCAGCGTGCAACCTCCGGGGTCCATATCCACGAGCGGCGACCGGCCGGTGACAAAAGGGGTCAGCTAGTTACGTTACATTGCGAACTTTTAAAAAATACAATTTTTTTTTTCACGTTTTTTTTTGGTATCTTGCTAGTAATCGTCACTACTATAATTACCTGTCTTCGTTTCAGATAACGGTCCACTTATACACGTTATCATCTTCTATTCTAAGTATTCTATGAGATAAAATCGTAGACTTGCCATACGGCAGTACTGTACAGTAAAGATTTTTGCAAAATAATAACTGGGGGATGTTAGGGGTAAGTAATAGAACGTAAAAAAGCTATTTTTGTTTGTTTGTCTGTTTATCTGTTTGTCTCTTTGTCTGTATGTTTGTGCGCGCATCACGCAAAAACTACTGAATGGATTGAAATGAAACTTGGCATGATTTAAGTTCATACTACGGAGTAACATATAGGATACTTTTTATCCCTAAATTCAACTCGGTTCCCCTGGGAGAGGGGATGAAAGTCAAAATATGTACTTAGCTGTAATTCATTGACGCGTGGTCCGATTTCATTCATTCTTTTTTTGTTAGAAAGGAGATTACCTACCGGCTAATCTCTGAAAGGCTGGATCCATTTTGATGGGACTTTCACTGGTGGATGTTTACATTTTGATCTACCTAAACATCCGCCAGTGAACTTTTAACAGTTTTTGGCAAGGTATGAGTTCAAAGGAGCTTAGAAAAAACAAAATGATTCCCACGGGATTTTTAAAAACCAATATCCATGCGAACGAAGTCGCAGGTATCAGCTTGTAATACATGTATTATGAGTAAATTAACAGTTAACTTCTATACTCAGGACTAAGGCCCGTATACACAAAACATTAATTTGATTTCTAATTACGCATAGTGTCGCTCGGTACTAACTTGCATACTGAATAGAATCTGTGTGTTTGTGTGCGCGCTCAAACGGGTAAAACGATTTGAATTCGTTTTTCTTTTCTTTGAAAGGTGAATTAGTCGGGAGTGTTCTTAGCTATGTTTGATGAGAATCGGTCCAAGATAGCCGCCACCACAAAATGGCGAATGTTGGAGGTTTTTTTAATTTTTAATTTATACTTGTAGTATAAACGAAGGTACTATGTGAGTCCCTATATTTATTACTCACAATATATTACATTACTTATATATTATTTTTATTATAATGATGAACCACTGAACAAAAAGCAAACAAAAGTTTTCACGCCCCAGTTTACAATAATGTAATGCGAGGTGTATTGTACCTTGTGCGAGTGCAATATAATAAACGGGTTTAGCTATTTTTCACCTTGCGTCTAAGGTGATAAGGGACAATTTTGAGTGTTAACGGTATCTACGTCTGAATTTTATAATAGAAAACGTTGTTTTCCCAGCGTCGGTATCATGACTATTATGTTTATCTTAGTGTCGCCTTTTTTAATATTGAAAATGTAACAATACAAATATAAAACTTATAGTTAACCTACTATCATGTTTGGTCTGGTCTGGTCTGGTGGCTTCAGCTGTGGCTAGTTACCACCCTACCGGCAAAGCCGTGCCGCCAAGCGATTTAGCGTTCCGGTACGATGCCGCGTAGAAACCGATCAGATGTATTATGGGTTTAATAAAAACTCCCATATTTCTTCCAGGTTAACCCGCTTCCATCTTAGACTGCATCGTCACTTACCATCAGGTGAGATCACAGTCAAGGGCTTACCTATAGATGAAAAAAAAAAAATTATCAACCTTTGGTAAGGTTACAGCCGTGTCTAGTTACCCTTACCACCCTACCGGCAAAAATGTGTCTGGGCGACACATCTTTGCCGATAGGTGGTTAAGCGTTCCTGTACGATGTAACCTGATTGTAAATTAGCTTGCGCAACTTGCAAACAAACACCTAAACACCTAACAGTTCGGCGAAACTTTCGCCGAACTGTTACCCAGTAACCCATCTCAAGCGCTCCAAGCGCGCCGTCCACATTGAGCGTAACAAGTTCGCCGAAATGTTCGCTGTTCGGTTCGGTGAAATGTTCAAGTCTGGACGCACCTTAACACATCCATGTAATGGCTGAACAAGTATAAATTAAAAAACCCCCGACATTCGCAATTTTGTGGTGGCGGCCATCTTGTATTTACATAATGCTATTCTACTAGTCAAGTTCTTTCATTTGATAACCATATTGAGGGAGTTGTGAAAAATATGTAATCCGCCATTTTGTGGCGGCGGCCATCTTGGACCGATTTTCATCAATCATAGCTAAGAACACTCCCGACTAATTCACCTTTCAAACAAAAAAAACCACATTCAAATCAGTTCACCCGTTTGAGCGCAACGGGGAATAGACAGACACACACACACACACATACACACACACACAGACACGTCGAACTTATAACACCCCGTCGTTTTTGCGTCGGAGGTTAAAAAAGTAGTAGTTAAATACTTACCCTATTTTAAGAAAATTAGATAACATGCACCTAATGTATGAATACCTACATTAGGTACGCTGAACATAAACCCCTTAGATGTTCATAAACCCACGTTACAAAAGGATTGTTGATCTGTTTTGACACGACATGTTCTGGAAACCCTTTTTTGTTCAAAATCTCCGAGCCGCGGGCTCTTAGCATATTTCAATGATGTACGTTGATGTAACGAGCATCCCTTTAAAAGGGTAAGCGGAATACGCTCATCTCTACTTGAAACGTGTACATGCAATTATAGCCACTATTTCGCCATGCTAAAAAGAGTGATAGTCGCGTGGATAGTTTTTTGTCTTTTAGCGCGCGGATTTTGTATTGTGTTGCGGGTAGTTTTGAAAAGGTTCTCATTTGCAGTCGCGATACGAGCAGGTCTGATGATTGGGGCTCTTTAGACCCCCATCAAAACGGTGAACACTCTCGACTCGGTCGTTATTTGTCACGTTCGTGTTTTTCCCGAAAAAGTATAGCGCATTCGTGTTTTTGCCGAAAAACTAAAGCATGAGTTTAATTTTATTATAATCAATTATCATGTAATATATCGTTTGTTTGTTTATGTCTTTTAGGTTTTTATCTTGAGAAAGCTTTGGTTTTCTAAGATATAAACACATAATCCCGACTAGTGTTACAAATGTGATCTGTCCTTTTAACGGCTCAACCGCTGAATGAATATTGTGGCTAATTATACCTATATCAAGAAGTTGTATTCTCTCTAAACTAAATTGGCAGATATAAAATTTATGTGATCTGTCCTTTTCACGGCTCAGCCGCTGAATGGATATTGTGGCTAATTATCAAATCAAAGAAGTTGTATTCTCTCTCTTCTCTATAAACTATTGGCAGGTACAAAATAGTGCTATCCTTTTCCGCAGGGAGCAATGTGAAAGAGATAGGAATAGATTTAGACCTGTAATTTACTTTAGTTTCGAGTGTGTAAAACAGAATTAGTTTCATTGTCGTATGGCACATGATAGATCGCATCCTTGAGATGCACACAGATTACTACATCCAGGAAAATACTACTTCAGCCAGGAAAATGAGAGTTCTCGAGATTTAAAAATAGTAGTTTATGAAACCGTTGCATAATAGAAGTTATTAAAACATGAGTCTGGGTTTAAAAAACGAGCCGCAGGTGAGTTTTTTAATAGTATCATACGAGTGTTTTAATACCTAATTATGTAGAGTTTCATACACTACTTTATCTAAACTCATATCTTACAAGTATAAATTGAAAATTTAAAAAACCCCCGACATTCGCCATTTTGTGGCGGTGGCCATCTTGAATTTGCAATAGTGCTATTCTGCTAGTCAAGCCCTTTCATTTGATACCCATATTGAGGGCGTTGTGATAAAATATGTAATCAGCCATTTTGTAGCGGCGGCCATCTTGGATCGATTTTCATCAAACATAGCTAACAACACTCTCGACTAATTCACCTTTCAAACAAAAAAAACCGCATTCAAATCGGTCCACGCGTTTGAGCGCCACAGGGGAACAGACAGACACACACACACACACACACACACACACACAGACACGTGAAACTTATAACACCCCGTCGTTTTTTCGTCGGGGGTTAAAAATCCAAACCATAAAATCTTGGTAATATTTGTCGTGAGTTTTCCTTGATTTTGCTGGCAAAAGATTGTTGGTCGGTGGTCAGGTGGAGTTAAATTCTCTTCAGTATCACTGCTAGACATTTTTCCGCACAAAAAAAAAACCATGTCTTGTAAAGTTTTGAGTAACAAAAACAACAAATAAAAAATTTAAATAATATAACTAGCGTATGGCGCCAAAATTCAGTTGTTACCATAGAGAAATTAATAGTAGTAGAGGAGCCCTAATGTCCTATAGAAATTAGTGGATCGGAAAATAGCTCAAGCTTATCAAAATTTTCATAAGTGTTTAAGAGACAACATTACATTTTTGACATAATAATAAAACAGTTTGCGGCAGACTTAAGACAAAAGATGGCCTCCCTAAAATGTATGACATGAACACTCAACACGCGCAACTTGAGACATCACAATGAACTCGCGCCATTTTATGTCTTCGGATTGTGCGTGTATGATACTTACCTAATCTAAGCGTGTGTGAGTGTATTTTTGACACGTTTTTAAAGTAGGTATGGCTTCTCCACTACTATTAATTTCTCAATGGTTGTTACGACGTAAACGACCAAGGAGGTCGCGCAAATTTCCCACCATGGCTCAAAAATCTAGAACCCAGAGCCTGTACTATAATGGAGAAAAAAATATTTTATAACATTACTTTGCAATAATTTCCTAACAAAGTAGTGTTATAATGAACTTTTTTAATTTTTTTTTAAATATTATAGATGTATGTGAATAAAGTAGTCCAATATATGACACATTTCGATTTCTTAATCGGGATTTTAAGATATGAGAGTAGATAAAAATAATAGCCCCCGCACACTGGGCCACTAGATGGTGACGACTATTATAGTGGCCGGCCACAAGTCACGGAAGAGATTTTTCATACATTTTATATAGTACCACCGCACACTGAGCGCTCGAGTGGCCGCGTTCACGCCACAAGAAAATGTATGAAAAATCTCTTCAGCGACTTGTGGCGGCCATTAGTCGTCGCCAATAGTGGGCCAGTGTGCGGGGGCTGTAAACCCTCGCGGAAGAAGTCACGCGCATCAGCTAGTTACATAATATGGTCCAAAATTGTCTGCTACTATTTTTTCACCCCGTGGTTAGGTGATGATAAAAATGTGAGAGCGCAAAAGTTATTCTGCTTATAGTCTAGTGACTTTACGATGTTTTTTCTTTTCAGCATTTTAGTATTGTACTGTACTATACACAGAGGCCGTATAGCCAGACAATGTGGCAGTATTTTTTTATAGTATATAAGTCTTATTATTTTATCATACACTACACAGTTAAGTACGCTACATAGTACACTAGCGACCCGTCCCGGCTTCACAAGGATTAAAACACGTGGTATCCTTAATGAGCACTTTATGCACAAATTTTTCATAATTAAGTAGCAAAAATTTGAATCAAACTAAAAATAATTAAAATAATAATTTACAAAAAATATACACCATCCAAATGATCGTTTATGGGCATAGTGCCCAAGACACTGGCGCTATTGCCTCTTTGTATTGCCAGGCTAAGCCTTTGGGCACAAGTTTAAATTAATTAAAAATTTAAAAAACCCCCGACATTCGCCATTTTGTGGCAGTGGCCATCTTGGATTTACATAGTGCTATTTTACTAGTCAACCCCTTTTATTTGATATCCATATTAAGGGAGTTGTGAAAAAATATGTAACCCGCCATTTTGTAGCGACGGCTATCTTGGATCGATTTTCTTCAAACATAGCTAACAACACTCTCGACTAATTCACCTTTCAAACAAAAAAAATCGCATTAAAATCGGTTCACCCGTTTGAGCGCTATAGGGGAACAGACAGACAGACACACACACAGACACGTCAAACACGGAGTGTTATACACTCCGTCGTTTTTGCGTCGGGGGTTAAAAATACGAGCCAGCTCTTGGGTCACCTGACACATGGACCAACTCTTGAGACACAGCATTAACGAAATGTTTCGTGTCCGATGACCATGTTAAATGTCCAATGTCCTTAATTATGTTTTATCTGTTATATCGTTCAGTTTATAAAGGTCGTAATTTTGAATCTGTGATATCTTCCAAATTGTTCATCACATTTATCCTCTGAAGCAATAACTAAGACCGTGGGTAGCACTGAACAACATAATTGACTCGTTACTGTGTATTCAACCAAGAAATTGATTGAGTATGCCATGAGCATGTTTGAATATTATTTATACAGCAAATTATTATCATTGCATAAGGACTGCTACATCTCGCTGAATATGTTAAAGCGTGATTGCTTTATAAGTGGGTTTAATTCTCTCAGGAGGAGGGTGTTAACTAATTCAAGTTAACCCGCTTCCATGATAAATTGCATCGTCACTCGTCACCATGTTAGATTTCCGTTAAGGCCTAAGTGTTAAGACTGACACAAAGCCCTAGAAAATCTCTCCATCTCCAATGATATTAATGGTGGATCAAAGGACATGACCGAAACCCGAGTAATGAGGCAGCTGACGAACTAGCACATAAGGCCACGACACTGAGGGTAGCAGGACCGGAACCTATGGTACTTATTCCCTTCAGTGAGTACAAGTCCTGGTTACATGCACTAACACGCAAAGAGCATTCTACACTCTGGCAGAATGCTACTGACTGCCGTCAGACGAAGGAAGCCTTTCCTACTCTGAAGCAATATCTAACTGACAAATTACTGCACCTAGACAGAGGTAAAATTAGGAAGGTGGTGGGACTTATAACAGGGCACAGCCCACTAAACAAACACATTTTCATTATAGGTGTCACAGACAGTTCTCTATACAGGACATGCATGGAGACGGATGAAACACCAGCGCACGTGCTCCTAGAGTGCACGGGCGTGGCCAAACAACGCGAGATTCACCTAGGATCACCAGCCTCACTCCAAGAAGTCCTCGGCAACCTGGGTGGCATGCTAGGCTTCTGGAGTGATCTCAGATGGCTGGAATAAAGACTTCAACGCAAGAAGCACATCACGCACAACAGACCTGCACGGTTTATGTGCGGACACCTGCCTAGAATGAAGATGATGAAGGCCTAAGTCCTCACTTGCCATCGAAAAAAAATAAAAGCTAAGCACCTAGACATAAATATCAAAATCGACTATTTCGAGTCTTCTGCTCGTCCCAAACTTTGTATAATCCATAAAACATTGTAAACAATAAAATGCAAACTACCACCTAAGTACCCATGTGCCCATTTGACTTGAACGCATTCCCCGCCATCCCTAACAAGTGGTACACCGGGAATACGTACGTTTAGTATGCAAAGCGAATGACTGCTGACTGGAATCCCACTATCGAGCGTATTATTCCCCAGACGCGACGATGTACGTCGAATTTCACCGTTCAAATCCCGATCGCGAAGTGTTGTTGATCTTATCAAACGAGGATACATTTTTGAAATGTTTTCAACATTATAAAGGTGAGCTTATACAACGCGATGACCCGCATAGTTCCGCACACTCCTGCTAGGGTAGCTTGACGAGATTTTTCTATATTGTTTGTATAAAAAGGTAACATTTCTCAATAAATATCTGAAATAGAAAGAAATTTGTTATTTTACTTTATAATGTCACTTGCACTGGTGCACTTGTCAAAAGACAGCAAAGAGATGCAACAATGTACAGTGACGTCAGCTCCATTTGGGGCATGCGAGAAAGATAGCCAGTGTGCTTAGTCTAAATCGGTGCACTCGAAAACGAACTCGAAAACTATTGATCGATTTCAGAGTAAAATAGACTTAAAATGGCTTGTATTAAGGTTTGAGTTCGCCAATACATTCAGCATTCGAACAATGCTGAATGTATTGGCGAACTCAAACCTTAATATAAGCCATTTTAAGTCTATTTTACTCTGAAATCGATCAATAGTTTTCGAGTTCGTTTTCGAGTGCTCCGATTTAGACTAAGCACACAGATCTTTGCACTGCATACGCCCCCACTCTTTATTAACCCCCGACGCAAAAACGAATGGGTGTTATAAGTTTGACGCGCGTGTGTGTGTGTGTGTGTGTGTGTGTGTGTGTGTGTGTGTGTGTGTGTGTGTGTGTGTGTCTGTTCCCCTGTAGCGCTCAAACGGGTTTTGTTTGAAAGGTAAATTAGTCGAGAGTGTTGTTAGCTATGTTTGATGAAAAGTGGTCCAATATGGCCGCCGCCACAAAATGGCGGATTACATATTTTTTCACAACTCCGTCAATATGGGTATCAAACGAAAGGGCTTGACTAGTAGAATAGCACTATGCAAATCCAAGATGGCCGCCACCACAAAATGGTGAAAGTCAGGGGTTTTTTAAATTTTTAATTTATACTTGTTTAATACTATTTGTTCCCAACATGCATTGCAAAGGTAAAGTATGGTTTAGGATCGCATAAAGAACAAACAAACAAACGTTCATTTTTATATAGATTTATGAGCCAGGAACCTTTGTAGGTGTATGCAGAAAGCATTGCCTGCGACTCTGCGGCTGTGACGCGTTGAGGGTGTGCGATCTACAGAAAACGCTTACCATATAAATTGCTTGTGGCTTGTAATATACAATGCGAAAAGAGACGATGGCCCGCCAGGGAGCGACCCTACTGAAGCTTTATTAGACCAATCCAGTAAACGTTGGCGGTACTCGTACAAGTTTCGGCAAAACTTTGGCTCTGGATTTTACGAGTCTTGGATGTTATAGATGGGGCAATTTCAACAAAGCCGTTTTTTCTTGAATTTCGGTGGACTTTTTTATTATTAAGTTTTTTCAACTTTGAACTATGGTTTATTGTTCTTCTTGTTATTGTTTATGCTCTTATTGAATGCCATCAAAATATGTCTTATAAACTCGTGAGAATACGTGTTTAAAATTTTAATGCCACCGAAATGATAAAACTAGCCACCGAAATGATATAAGTAGCCACCGAAATGATAGAAACTGTCCACCGAAATTAAAATTCACTGAAAATATAATAAATATACTACTGAGTGCATCTATTTAACTAAATAGATGCACTCTTAGCAAGTGTGAAAGGTTGTATACTATCATGAGTGACAATTTGTTACGTATGTTCTACTTAATTTTAGATATTCCTCTGGATTTCACACAAAAAAATGCACCTACAATAAAAGGAATAGAAAAAAACTAAATGAAAAGACATATTTTAATTAACGATTTTAATTTTAGCTTAGCAATAATTATAATGAGTCATTATTAACTAAATTATTATCAAAATCGGTTCATTAGTCTTTGAGATAATTGCGGCCATACATACGTACGGGTCAAATACATAAACTCTTTTTTTGAAGTGGTTTAGTTAAAAAATTACCTGCTGGCCTGAATTTTCATCGAAACAAATAATAATCTCCCAAAATAATAAAACAATCCACCGAAATGAGACAATTAAACACCGAAATGATAAAGCAATCCACCGAAATGAGATAATTAAGATTTAAAAAAACCGAAATGAGAATTTTTATCATTTCGGTGAGTTTTTTGTCATTTCGGTTGACAATTTAGCCCACCGAATCCACCGAAATGATAACACCGAAATTAGAAATACGGACAAAAATTAGCATTACAAGAAAACTATTTATTACAAGATGATATGAATATTACAAAAATAAACGTATTGCCATTACGCACTCTTGAATAGTATTTTATATGTATTAACTAATTGCAAGACAAGTTACACCTGTGCACGGAAATGATAAGAAGTTTGTCACATGCCACCGAATTGAACTACTTACTTTTTTTGCGGTAACACGCAGGCAAGCGGCGCATTTCCTCCCACGATAAGCACATAGACCACACTGTTACGTACATTTTAAGCGCATGAGGGGGGAGCTAGAGTTGTCCTATGCAAAACTACAATCGATTAAAAAAAAAACACCGAGATGAGAGGACTTTCTGGGACACAAGCATTTTTACTTACCAGTTATTAAACTAAGTAGATATTATCATAAAATTATTTTATAACTATACTGTCACTATTCACAATTTAAATAAACGTAGCCATATACCTAAATAAGCAATACTTTTTGATTTATGAGGGAAATTACATTGAAAAAGGTTGTGAGGACAGCTACCGAAATGATAAATTCGGGGCTTCAAAAATTTTTTATTTCCTAAACTGCAGTCCTAATCAATAAATATTTATTGTCTCGCATAGGTATCTACCTATTCTACCTAGAAAAAAATATTAGATCTTTATACTAACGTTGGACAGTACCAATTTCACCCATGCCGTGCGAATTTTGCTGTTGGGAAATCCACCCAGATATAAATATGCAGAATGTATGGGCCTAAGAAATATCTGAAGTATGACGCCCGACCCGACCAAGACGTAACCTAGTTCAGGCTGTGGGAGGAATATAAATTTGACGAATTTATGAGCGATAGGTCTAAGAAAAATTTTGAATAAGACGTGCCCAAAAGAAGAAAATAATTTTGTCTTATATACGTACATGTTAAAAAACTGAATGCTGCTGAGAGATAGCATTTTCTTTTATTCAAATGAATTTCAACAGAGTGCTTTTGTCAAGTGACCAGAATACTTTCTACCCGGCAGGAAAAAAACGATAAATGCCTGACTATACTCCGACTTATAATTTGATGCAGTAAAATAACGTTTCAAAATGTCATTCCGTAAAATAATGTTGTCAACCTATTCTCAATAGTGATATATGATAGGTTCATTTCGTTTCATTTCATTTATAATTGTAATCATAAAATCGTTTGATTGTTACATAATAGGATCCTAAAAAAATTCCATTTAGTAGAAACAATCTACCTCTACAGGCATTCAGTATTTAACGTTTTACAGACTACAATTTCAAAAAGTTAGTTAAAGTTTTTAAATTACATAATTATGAAGTTATTAGAGGTATTTATCTAACATTATCTAGGTACTATATCCTCTTACTTTTTCGTTAAAAAGTAGCAACCCATGAAGCGTCAGTTTAGTGCATCGAATTAAAAGTCGGACTATAAGTTATGACAGTTTGTTGATCCGAAAATTGAGTTTGAACGTAAGCTACACACATCACCTTTAAGATCTACGAATACGGACCCAACACAACAAATAAAATAAATGAAGTTTAATCTTTATTGATAAAACTTCACAACACGGTACGTAAAGTCGATGATTTTGTTGTACAAAATTCAGAAACAGAAACATTTCCTTTCAATTCGCAGTAAAGAAATTCCGGAGAGAAAATAATGGCAAAGATTTTACCGTAATCCGCCCGGGTGATTCCTTAGCAATGCTCGTCTGAAAAAAGGCGGTCAAGTGCGAATTCAACTCGCCTGACAGGGTTCCGTACCAGTAAATGGGATTTCTAGAGAAGTAGTAGAATAATAATAGTAGTAGTAGAAGAGTCTACTACAATTATTATATTGTCTTTGTACAACTTGACCGTTGTAAAGTACATGTTCTTTTTATTGCATTAAACTGGAACTTGAGGCTATCAAATTTAATATAACTAATTTTAATACGATACATCAATGTCATGGTCATCTTTTGTAATATACATGTACAATGTAATATAATACATCATGGTCATCTTTTCTGAGAAAAATAAGACCACTACCTACCACATCGACAATATTCATACAACCTAACCTATCTACTATTGGCAAGAAAACGCAAAGGAGCATGGAAAGACAATACTATTACGTACTACTACTAGTTGTACTCCTACGATGCAGGCGACAATTCGAGAGGAAGTCAGTATCGTTTCTTTGGGAATGCCGCATTTACAACCGGTCGGTCGGCAGGTCGAATTTGCGTACTCAGCGTAGGCATCAAACAACCTGGTGTAAAGGCCAAGTTGTTTGACGACTTAGTTTGCAGCTGAAGTCGCGTGACTCGAGCGTCTTCGGGAAGCAACCTCTTTCCGAGTACAGCTGTAGCTAGCCGAAGGCGGCAAAACACTCGATGTAAACTACGCTTCGATAGTGTTTAAACACACTATGCCGAAAATACGCGACCGAATTTCCGTGGCTGATTTTACGTTCCGACGGATTCGGCTAATATGACACACGAGAGCCGAAATTACGCGGCAGAAACTTGGGTCGCATATAATGTGTTGCTATACAAAACATTACGCCGAATCGCTGCAGAACTTACGCCCGACCGAAGTTCGGCTGTACGCTTTAACGCGACGTAATTTCGGTTTGGTGTGTCATCAGTAATAAAATTCGTATTGCAGGCGTAGTCACGCCGAACTTCGGTCGCGTATTTTCGGTATAGTGTGTTTAAACACATAGAGTCACACTCGGTACGAAGAAGTCTAAACGACTTCTTCGTACCGAGTAGAAACGACAAAGGAGTCGGTGCCCGGTGTGAACGAGCCATGATAATTAGTATTCTTTGCCACTACGATGAAAGTGTATGAAAAAAATTTATGTCCGCTGTACATCACCGCCGCTCACTAATTTTTTTGTTATTAGGCGCGGAACCCCAAAAATCAGTCAAAAACCTTTGGCTCCGTCAAAGACCCACTTTATTTCGGTCACGCGCGAGCTTGTTAATGAAAATAATAGAAGAGAAAGGCCTTTCGTGGAGCTAAATCGCTCGGATGTGGCATCCATGTGAATTACAATCAACGGTTGAAGATTTTAGATTACGAATTCGGGTTTAGGGAGTGGAAAACGAAATTAAAGTACCTAAATTTACATCTTAGAATTTATTTTATTCTGACTAACCGATTGCCACGACTTCGTCCGCGTGGTTTTAGATTTTTCAAAATCCCGTGGGAACTTATTAATTTTGCGGCATAACATAAAAGGAACGTGTGTCCTTTTTCAGGATGCAAGCTATCTCTGTACCAGGTTTCGTCAAGATGCTTCAGCGGTTATAGGTTTTTAAAAATCTCGTGGGAGCTCTTCGATAATCCGGGATAAAAGTAAATAGCCGTTCAGCAGTTGAGTCATGAATAAACGGAACAGATAGACAAGCAGTTTTTATTAGCTAAGATTTAGTTTTCGTAATTATTGTTAGTTGGAAATTGTCTGGTAAATATCTAGGCGCACGAAGTGCGCCAGGCCAAGTTCCTCCGGCCTTGTCGCATGAGTGTGTTATTTACACGATCCATTTCGAGCTGTTTTGACCCCCCTCATAACTCTGGTTCGTGGGATAGTAATCCTACGAAATTTGAAATATAAGTTAAACTCGTGGATGTGATGATAAATTGAAAGTTTCAAATTTTCAAGTTGAACCGTTTCTGAGATACAGAGGTTTGAAAATCACATAAAACAAGACCTACTCACTG
Source organism: Melanargia galathea (assembly GCA_920104075.1). NCBI lineage: Eukaryota > Metazoa > Arthropoda > Insecta > Lepidoptera > Nymphalidae > Melanargia > Melanargia galathea. Next base: position 4,477,367 of record OV049865.1, read on the forward strand.
ACTGATCAAAATTATGACGCACTTCCCGTGTATGTGGAATGTTGAAATTTGGTAAGAAGATGAGTCTTAGTGTGTATATGAAGGAAAAAATCGAAAAATGTCCAAAAGTTGCATCAGACACTGACCAATTCAAAGATATATAAAAATCTGTCTGTTCCCACATCACACAAAAAATACTGAACAAATTTTCATTTTGTTTTAATACATGTATTTTACTTTATTCGAAGCTATATATGGTTCTTGTTTCATCGAAATCGGTGCATTATTTAGGGAGATGTGACTTTTTAAGTTTTCTAGCAAGGGGTCAATCTTACTGGTCTTGAGTTCTAATAAAAAGTAAAGTGTAGGTAAATAATAAAACGCCAAGAGGTATATTTTTTTATCGAAGTCGCGGGCGCGACTTCGTCGGCGTGGACTACACAAATTTTAAACCCCTATATTACCCCCTAAGGGGTTGAATTTTCAAAAATCCTTTCTTTGCGGATGTCGCACGCCACATTAATAGCTATCTGTGTGCCTAAGCCCGTTCCTTCCAGTAGTTTGAGATTCGTCTTTGCCAATAAAACCAGAAGCGCGATTTTCTTAATAATTTTGATAAGCAACCTTGACCCAAGTCAGGAAATGGATGGGTGGCCGACTTTGGAGGTTTGGAGGAGACTTTGGTGTCCTGTTGATTCCGGCTACTAGGTATCACTAATATCTAATACTATTCATTAAACTTAATGAGAGTCAAATACTCAAAATCTTCTCTTAGTTAAGCCGTATGGTTCTAAGTTCTGAAACTGACCACTGAGTGGAAATACTCTGGAGTGGAGTTTCTGTTATCTGTGATTTTGACAGACAGACGAACAAAATAAAAATTCACCCAATTAGAACAGAGAAAGCGACTTTGTTTTATACTATGTATTGAAGATTAAACCACATCTAATCAGACCGTAAAATGTGATAGGGTTCTATTCCTAATTATACTGAAGCGTAAGAGAGAAAAAAGACTTCATTATACTTATTGCATTAACTTTGAAATACTTAGAAAAAAGGAGTGAGATCCAAACAAAAACATTTCATGTGAATAATAAGGCCAACTTCCTATCAAAAAGTTTCGGCCATTAAAAGTACTGATATCAAAAATTATGACCAAGTCCTTTGCTAGGCTCGATAAATGAAACCATACAGTTTTAGAAGGTATATCTTCTTCGATCACCCTCAAGCTGTCATACCATTCCTAATGATCCTGTTAAAATATTTTTAAATAATTTATGTCTTACTAATAACACTATAATATTATGAAGCTCATTTGGGACTGAGAATAGTTTTATTGTTTTCAACTTGGCAACATTTTTTAAATTAAACAAATTCAAAGGAGTGCAAAAATGTTGTCAAGTTGAAAACAATAAAACTATTCTCAGTCCCGAATGAGCTTCATATTATAGTGTTATTACTAAGACATAAATTATTTAAAAATATTTTAACAGGATCATTAGGAATGGTATGACAGCTTGAGGGTGATCGAAGAAGATATACCTTCTAAAACTGTATGGTTTCATTTATCGAGCCTAGCAAAGGACTTGGTCATAATTTTTGATATCAGTACTTTTAATGGCCGAAATTTTTTGATAGGAAGTTGGCCTTATTATTCACATGAAATGTTTTTGTTTGGTTTTATTTACTTATTTATTTAATTTTTTTTTTTTTACTTAACTTACTTACCCGTTTAGCAGCGTGACTCTCTGGTTAAGCTGCATTACATCCAGCGTTTAAGAAAACTGTTTGTATCTAAGCACTCAGTGTAAGATTTTAAGTTGACAGGACCAGCTTCCAGTCACGACGATAGGCCGTTGATGCCGATATCACATTATTAACTTCAAAACTTATACGGGCATTTTTGTGTATCTAAAATAAGCTCATATCAATCCTTCAGAAGTAAGTAAAGCGTGCGACCAAAATTAAAGGACGTATGTATATAAGCGAAAAGTTTTTTGCTCCCCTGTATCTTTACAACTCCGCGGTTATATCATCGTGTAAACTAGCCTTTATTTTACGAATGCCTTGTCTATTTTCCATTCGTTATTAAAAGGCTAGCTTTACAATTTAATAAAGTTGTTGGGAAAATCACGACAACGAGAAATTTTATTTACAAGTCCATATTTCAAGACTTTTCACGTTATGAGTTATCTCATTCATATTAGCGAGATCACGATGTCATGTTAAATATTGCCATCCATTTTTCAGGGCTACGTAGGTTATGTTACCCTTTTCATATCACTCGCAGGATTTTCGAGATGTCTGTTCCAGTATAATTAAGCGTACGCGGTGCGGTCAGACCCCGTATGCTTAGTCTCAGTTTGCACACCTCCAAAACTTTAACAAATACTACAAATCAAAACACAATGACTTCAGAGTAAATGGACCTAAACTGGCTTATTTTAAGGTTTGAGTTTGTAATGTATTGACTAGAATGTTGGTTGTCTCATGCGCCTACGTCACACGTGCGAAGTCGAGGTGGGGAGTTAGTCGTGTTCCGACAACGATTGTACGTGTGTCGCGGTGCTGTTGAGCCGTAAAATACTCCAATAAATAGGACAATACAGAGTTCGCCAATACATTCAGCATTCGTCTACAGCCCTAAGCAAAAATGTTGTTAAATAAATATTCGAATTACGACTTTAAAATAAGTGTCTTTGGGTCCATTTTGCATTACATATTAAAGTTTTTCGATACGTAGTATTTGGTAAAGTGTTGGAGGTGTTTAAACTGCGACTAAGCAGACCCGCTCAGTATTCCGCCGGGCGGCACACAATAAAGGCGCGCCTGAGGCTGGCCCGCTGTCACTAAATATCAACTTTGCCATTGTTCACAAGTTACCGTATTTTGTATCTCTTGAGTAATTTTGTTGCGACTGGAGGTATATTAAATGCAATAGCGACGACCTCCCTGGAGCAGTGGTGAGCGCTGTGGTCTTATAAGTGGGAGGTCCCGGGTTCGATTCCCGGCAGGGGCAATTTGGGATTTTATAATTTCTAAATTGTCTCTGGTCTGGTCTGGTGGGAGGCTTTAGCCGTGGCTGGTTACCACGCTACCGGCAACGCCGTGCCGCCAAGCGATTTAGCGTTGCGGTACGATGCCGTATAGTACATCATCATCATAGTACATAGATCAGGGGTATGCATACCTCTTCCAAGTTAGCCCGCTTCCATCTTAGACTGCATCATCACTTACCATCAGGTGATATTGCAGTAAAGGGCTAACTTGTAGTTGAACTAAACCCTTCCCTTCTCAGAACTAAAGCATATAAGCTATATTAAAGAACCTATTCAGTACTCATACATGGGCATTATTTACATACAAGTGGATGCCAGAACAAAACACCTTACTCTATAGAACAAAAAATCTTGCTTTCGAAACCTTTCCAGTTTCCATCTTTTTTTACCCGACTGGGTTATGTGTTTCACCTGTGTGTATGTATGTCCATTCCTATGTCCGCGTGTAACTAATCAACGGCTCAATGGATTTCGATAAATGATACGTCATTAGATTTGTCTTCATGACGCGACTGTCATAGGGTACCTAAATTGAAAAAAAAATTAAAATGGCGGACTTTATGCGCTTTAATGTGCGAGCTGAAAAAAAATTTTTTCTTCAAGACCCTCGAGTGGGGTATCAAAATGAAGGGATTTAAAAGGCAAATACAAAAATGTATACAATTATATATTTGAAAATAAGTTGGAGTGATAAATCACAGAAAATGACCGTTTCCTATGTCAGTTCGTAACTACTCAACGACTCAACCTATTTTGATAAATGATACGTCATTAGATTTGTCTTAACAGCGCAAATGTTATTGGGTACATAAAATTAATAAAAATTCAAAATGGCGGATTTTATGCACTTTAATGTGCGAGCTGAAAAAATTTTTTTCCCTCAAGACCCTCGAGTGGGGTATCAAAATAAAGGGCTTTAAAAGGCCAGTACGAAAATGTATACAATTTATATGTTTTAAATCAGTTTGGAGTGACAAATCATGAAAAACAAAATAAATAACAACTACACTGTAAGTGGTACGGTGGTAGTTTATTAATTTTTTAGTTCGTTTTATAGCATGGCAGTCGGGTTTTTTAATTTTTAAATTATAGCTTGTTCTATTCTAACCTTTCCACCGGACAGCAGTACGCGGCCGGGCCCCGCGCAAAACAATTCCTAACAAACTACTAACAAAGCCCGCCAATACCGCAAAATCTTTTTGCCCCTCGAAATATGGGTGACTGTCATTTACATACAAACAGGGTTGCTGCGGCTGCAAATTTTCGGACAACTTATTCAAAAAAATTAAACAATCTAATTTATGATTCTTAGGGCCTGTTTCACCACCTTCTGATAAGTGTCGAATAGCTTATTCACAACTTTTGTCTTTGTCATTTGACATAGAGTAAGAAAGTGACAAAACTTACGTTTAGACTATCCGACACTTATCAGAAGGTGGTGAAACAGGCCGTAAATGTACAAAAACTGCTTTCTTACTACCTAGGTTACGATTTGGTTGTACTTGGATTTTACCTGCTGTTAAAGCAAAGTCTACTTAAAAGTAATGCTTATGTAGACACCAACGGTTATTAGAGAAGCTATACTTGTATCTCTGTTGAAATCAAAGGACATTCAATATAGAGCTCAAATTTTCAGCCATCTTAATAGTTCATGCATGATAAACGAGTAGCTAACCGTGAAAGTTACACGCGAAAACCACCGTAAAGACAATAAACTGGCTCCCAAGCGTCTCATGCAGCAATCTTATACGAAAGTTGTGTAACCACTGCGAGTTATTTGAATTAATTCCAGACGAAAGGCATAATTTAGTGCCTAGGTAAGCAGAATATATTCCTGCATATTATAGCAACAATATTACAAAATTTGCCAGCGACTACAGAAGTGGAATTTTGGGAAATACTGAAATATGTGTCTCGTTACTCATTTTGTACTTAGAATATTTATGTAAGTTTCGAGGTAGGTACTCTGAAATTATACATTTTATGTTTAGACACTCCCGGTCTAAGGACTTTGAAATATTAAAAAATCCTTTTATTTTTATTACTCGACTACGGGATGGTTCTAGTGTTTATCAGTTATGTCAGTTTGTTTATCGTTTCATCGGAAATGAAACGTTAATTTCATTTATGCATCCAGAAAAATTAAAGTCAGATAGTTATATTATCTCTCTGTTATTTCTGAAAATATTTACTTTTAATATAATTATATCGTCGTCATCATCGTCATCAACTGATGCTGGACGTCTATCAGTCTAGGTGTAGTGCTAGGTCTCTTGTAGGGACTTCCACACGCCGTGGTCTTGTGCCATCTGTACACACTAGCTTCCTGCAACCCGTCTGATTTCGTCGGTCTACCTAGTGAGGGGTCCGACAATTATATCGTTTATGCCACAAGAAAATAAATTAAAAATAAAAAACCCCCGACATTCGCCATTTTGTGGTGGCGGCCATCTTGAATTTACATAGTGCTATTCTACTAGTCAAGCCCTTTCATTTGATACCCATATTGAGGGAGTTGTGAAAAAATATGTAATCCGCCATTTTGTGGCGGCGGCAATCTTGGACATATTTTCATCATACATAGCTAAGAATACTCTCAACTATTTCACCTTTCAAACATAAAAAACCGCATTTAAATCACACATACACACACACAGAGACACGTCAAACTTATTTTTTTTAAATTAAAGTTCAGTTTCTGCGTTTAAGAATAATCTAAAAAAGAAACTCCTAAACGATCAAAAAACTCTAATTAGTTCTAGGTTATTTAGTTTGGTCGTTTGAATCTGCTATTTGCTACATCTAGGTACCTACACACATAATTTAAGTATCACTTCGCCCGTACCTATGTATCTCGTCAGATAGCTCGTGTCAATACCATACATATCATACATGTTAATTATGCTTTTATTTGTATTTATTTCATTGCCTTCCGATTACCTTTATATATAACGGCAAGTTTTGAAGTTTTTTAATTACACGCTATATTACACTAGCGGCACGCTATGATGGCCGGTTTGACACATTACAATAGTGATGTGGAATGTCAATTTATTCTCGAACAAAAAACAATTAAGTTTTGTTTTTGTACCTGATTAAATAGGTTTAATAAAACAAAAATGTATATGTTTATTTAATTTATTTGAACGAACTGAATATTTGAACGAAAATGAATATACATACTTTATATGCACACAAGAAACATATGAATACAAAAGATACCAAAAAAGGTGCCACAAAAGGCCATAATTAATCAGATTCGTCCATACTACTATTTTCACTGTCGTCACTGCTATCATCACATACATTAATAATTATATGTTCGTTTTCTATAATATTATCTATTTTCACATCTCTTTCATAATCTTCCCTTATTAATTTAACAGTTCTATTCACAACCTTTTCCCAGTCTCCTTTAGTCACATGTTCACAAGCTTCTTCTAATAATTTTAGCATTTTTTTTGTGGTAAATGGGGGTTCTGTATTGTGTCTTGCAGCATATCCCTTAATTTGAGCCCACACCAACTCAATCGCATTATACTCACAATGGTAAGGCGGTAACCGTATAACTCTGTGCCCATGTTCTAATGCTATTTCGTCAATGACGTATCGGATCTTGGTTGGTTTGTTTTCTTTTAAAAGACGTACTAATTCCGCTTTTAACATATTCATGTTTGCATCTACGCCATTTTTACGAAGCCATGCGACGATATCAGCTTTCTTTTGGGATTGGGCAGGTGGCTTGTCAATTTGCATCGAGTGGTATGGGGCGTTGTCCATAATTATAATAGATGGTTCAGGGAGGCTACACAACATTGAGGTAAACCATTCAGTAAACTTTTCTCCATTCATGTCTTCATGATAGTCTCCAGTGGTTTTTGACGCAAAAGCCATGAGAGAACCTTCGACAAACCCGTTGATGGTTCCGGCGTGACAAATTATAAGTCGCGATCCTTTTCCTACAGGAACTTTGGAAGTAGATGCTGCTGTGTCATCGTTCCAAGAACGGCCTACAGTATGGTTAGCATTAAGCCATGTTTCATCCAAGAACACAACATTTTGCCAATTTTTGATTTCTTTCACTTGCCGTAAAAAAGTATACCTTGCCATCGCTATATCAAATCTTTCCATCAATATTTTGCGTTTGTTACATTTTTTGTATCGAAATCCAATGGTCTTCAAAATCTTCGTTAAAGAACTTTCCCCACCGAAGAATAATCCAGCTTCCTTCAGTGAATGCACCAACTTTTTTCTTGTTGGATACTCCTTCTGTAAATAGTAGCCGTAAACATGTCTTCGGATAGCATCGGCATCAAAGCTATCGATGCCTACGACTGGTTTTGCTCGTTTTCTCTTTTTTGGTGTGTGAAGTTTATTTTCTTCTGTGCCAGTCTCGCCATATTTTTTTTTAGTTATCCGTCTAACAGTTCGTTGTCCAATATTAAGCGCATCAGCTACGCGTTCAACCACTGACGTTATAGGTAAAATTGGCCCTCCATTTTGAGCTTCACGATCGAAATAGTTACGAAGGCGTATTACGAACTCACGTGTCTGACTATTTAGAACAGTTCTCTGCGTACGTTCGGTCATATCGACGAAATCCACAACAAAGGGCTTGAACAGAGTCCAAATTAACGAGCAAGGGTCAACAGTAATGCAGTATCAATATTTGAAATCCAAAGCCAGGTCAAAACTATATCACAATCGCATTGCACTGACAGTTTATACTTTTCGAAGCAACGTCAATTCGAAACTGCTTTGTTTTGCATTGAGCATTGACGCGAGTTTGCCGGAGGTAGTAGTTGTGCTAGCCAGCGATCCTATGTGACGATCGTATTAGATTCCATTTTTAAAAATTTATTGATATTTTTTTGCGATTTCAGAGGTTTGTCCACATAGTGAAAATTGTTCATATTCACAAGTACATTCACCCCTTAAATGGTGCAAACTGATTTTTCTACACTTGTATACATTTAAGAAATCAATTTAATAAATAAATTTTGAGTCCTAAACCTAAAACTACATTCGATAAAATTTATGAATCTCTGCACATCACTATCGTCAATAAAGTAATACAATTATTTCCTTCAAAGTCGTTATCAATTAATACGGAACTTCATAAGCGGACAAACGTCAAACCGGCCATCATAGCGTGCCGCTAGAGTAATCATGCACAATGACTATTTTTTTATTTTTTATTTCTCGTTTCTTATTTCTTAGCTCCGTTTAATCGAACTCATCCTGTCAATCACAGATGTTGGTGTAGACTGTCAGGCTCGTGCACGTCACTCTTTTTGGTCCTGGCAGAATACCAGCGCTCAGGTTTTATTTTTAAAACCTGCAGCATTAATGCTGAGCCAGGGCCATTTCATCCTGTGCCAAGTGGGTGCAAGAACTCATTTTAGATTAAATTAATTATTAAATACCTTTTATCATCTACTAACTACTATCTACTAACCATTTAATTTTAAGTTTGTTTGTATCTTAGGCATAAGATGAATAAACTAGTTTCTTTCTTTCTTTCTAATAACGTAGATAAGTAACTCAATTCTCATATTTCATTCAAAAAAGCCGTTTACAAAATTCACTATAAACTCGAGCGCTGTAAAAGGCATCGTTCACGCCAAGAAAAATAGACAACACGTTAGGGCAACAAAGGCGGAGTTTACACAATATCGTCGCGATGTTTGCGGGGATTCCCATCGCGGTGCAAAATCACACTTTACTTGTATGCAAATATTTGTCGCGCGCTTCATTTCTGAGCTTGGTTGTAAAGTGCAGTTTATTGGTGTTAACATTTTAATAAAAGTATTCTTAAATGCATTTATTTAACAATTAACTAAGAAGCTCTATCTTTCGACGAAATAGCCGATTTTGATTTTTTTTTTATATTCATTGGGTCACTTGAACGGTTCTTAGTTTTAATTAGTTAGTACTATTTTTATAAAAGTAATATAATATTTTAAATATATAAAAAGAAAAGGTGACTGATCTATCAACGCACAGCTTAAACCACTAGACGGATCGGTCTGAAATTTGGCATACAGCTATCTATTATGCCGTAAGCATCCGCTAAGAAAGGATCTTTGAAAATTCGGCCCCTAAGGGGTTTGTATGAGATTTATATGAATCCACACGGATGAAGACGCGGGCATCAGCTAGTTCATAGATAAACAAGCATCTGTTACAAAAATCTGTTTCACTAATGGAAACCACCAGTTTCGTCCGCAACCCACAAAGTAATATCCACCCAACTTCGCCTTCAGTGGCAACAGAAAGTCAAAGGACAGACATCTAATTCCGCCGATAAAAATTGGTATCGTGACAACAACAAGAGATGAAGTTTATTAAGATAGAAAATTGTTCTATTGCTGGCAAAAGTTTCAACCGAGATAAGTTCGCCGCGCCGTTCCGTACCATGGTTACGTGACCAAACTGAGGCCTTATGCCGACTTTTTACATAGTGGCAACGATGATCGAAATTCGAGTATTGACACAATGACAGAGCAAAAGGAACCCAAAAACCCTTATTTTAAAGTCGTAATTTAATAGTTCGAATATTTATTTTACAACATGTCTGCTTGGGGCGCTGGCTGTTTTCGAATGCTGAATGTATTGGCGAACTCAAACCTTAATAAAAGCCATTTTAGGTACATTTTACTTGTGCTTAGTCTAAAGCGGAGCACTCGAAAACGAACTCGAAAACTATTGATCGATTTCAGAGTAAAATAGACCTAAAATGGCTTGTATTAAGGTTTGAGTTCGCCAATACATTCAGCATTGTTCGAATGCTGAATGTATTGGCGAACTCAAACCTTAATACAAGCCATTTTAGGTCTATTTTACTCTGAAATCGACCAATAGTTTTCGAGTTCGTTTTCGAGTGCTCCGCTTTAGACTAAGCACACAGTGTGCTTAGTCTAAAGCGGAGCACTCGAAAACGAACTCGAAAACTATTGATCGATTTCAGAGTAAAATAGACCTAAAATGTCTTGTATTAAGGTTTGAGTTCGCCAATACATTCAGCATTGGTCGAATGCTGAATATATTGGCGAACTCAAACCTTAATACAAGCCATTTTAGGTCTATTTTACTCTGAAATCGATCAATAGTTTTCGAGTTCGTTTTCGAGTGCTCCGCTTTAGACTAAGCACACTGAAGTCATTGTGATTCGATCAGTAGTATTTAGTAAAGTTTTCGAGCTCTGCAAAGTGAGACTAAGCATACAGTAGGTACGTGACCAAACTGTTAGTCTGTTACTATGTTGCGAAGATATTATGAGATACGTACCTACCTACATGTAGCAATTCCAACTTAATTCCGAGACATGCACTTTAAATTGTAGTTTATTACTCGACGAATAGTTTTATGGTACTTTCAAGGATTGTCAAGACAATGTTCTAGAATGGAACGGTATCTAGAATCAACCTTGATAGTTCTGATGTTGGTAGCTGAAGCGAAAATGTACCTAAACAACCGCCAGTGAACTTTTAACAGATTTTAGCAAGCGATGAGCTCAAAGGAGCTTAGGAAAACAAAATGATTCACACGGGATTTTCAAAAACCAATATTTAAGCGAACGAAGTCGCGGGTGTCCGCTTGTTAGTAAATAAATTGTTAATTATTATTATTATTAATTACCTAACAATGTGCGGTGCATATTTCAGCAACTGCTGCATGATAAAACAGCATAATACAATTGACCCGCTAGTCGCTGCAGCGTTGACGCTTATATAATTTAACAGGCTAACCTAATGCAGGTAACGAGCCAGTGTTCTACACACTAATTTGATGCGCGAGTGACGTCATTAACTGCGGGGCCTAATGACGGATAAAGTGTGAGTGACGTCACCAAGGAGTATTAATGCTTATTGCGCACGTGATGATGACATGGCTTGGTCAGTATGGCCGGAATACTGTTTACTGTGTTAATTACAAAATAATAAAAGGTATTTATCTATACCGTAAAAATACTGCACACATTTGAAAGAATAAGTTAGTCAGTCTCCTTGACCTTTTGAATTCTTTTAAATTTGATCTTTTATGGTAGTAGTCTCAAAGAGCAATACTCGTTTCGACTTAACCAATCGCTGAGTCTCATTTATCACGGCGCGATCAAGTTAATACAGCGTTTCCTTTGTTATAAGAAACTCGGGAATAATGGGTTAGATCTATATAAGGTAAAGTCTCCTTATTCCGTGGTATTCTAAAATTGGCACCCAATTCCGAGGTATATAGAAAAACAGCGTTTTCAACCGATCACCAAGCTATTTTTTACTGCAACATATCTTAATCAATTGATAGTTTATCATTCCATAGATAAATGACGAAATTGTTGGTTTTATATGTATATGTTTTAAAATAACCGGCAAGTTTTACACTAGCAGCCGGCCCGAACGCATGTTTCATACATTTTGGACCTCGCGCACGAAATACCTACATTTTTTTAAATAGTGTTTATCCGTTAATTTTGAGCTTTATTTGTTTTTATTTAGATTTGAATATTTGAAGGACTATATTTTCAATCGAAAACAATCAACATTTGTGAATATTTGTAAAGAAATTATGGTGAAAATAGGTTTTGAAAATACCTCGGCGTTAGGTGCCAAATATTTTAGCCGGTTCCTAACGCCGTGGTATACCGCGGAATTGCGATTTCATAGACTTCATAACTTTTTCAATTTTTAGAGTCGTTTTATGTTAAATACTTCTTGTTTCGGTTTTGAATATTTAAATAGGTAATAAGGTTACAGAGTCCTAATTACGAGGTACACTTTGGCGTCTCAATCACTAACTATACCGTGTCAAAGTTTACCTATTTAGGTAATTTATTGATAGATTGTATGGGAAAGCTAAAGAAAATTAATTTAAAAGAAAATTAAATTTATACATATTTCGATGCAATTTTGAGAGAGTATTGTACATATTTACGAAGATAATCTAATTAAGCTTTAAATTATTTGTTTATTATGGAAAAATCTTTTCTTTTTTAACACTCGGAATTAGGAAACGTGTTTTTTGTTACAAAACTCAATTCCGTGGTATTACCTCGGGGGGGGTAAGGGAGCTCATCTACATCTAAAGCTCCAATTGTCAACCTCACCTGCACGCGGTGCCCCCTGCTGATCTACCAACGAGGCCCTGACGACCGAATGATGGCGGTATAACCATCCAAAACTAGCTAGACTGAGTAAATGACAGAGGCCGGTGTCGGGCAGCAGCGACACCGGTGCGAGCAGTCTAGCCCTGCGATGACCAACACGCCTGCCCAGCGTGGTCATTATTTGGGCAAATCCTTAAAATGGACACAATCACATTGCCAAGGCCCCTAGTCCCCGGCGGCCCCGCTATTCCTGGCTCTGGCAGCGGTTATGGTAACGGCGGGGCAGGGGGTGCTAAGAATCTCCGGAAGAGATTCCGCTGCCAACCCCGACGACTAGACCTGGCAACATACAACGCACGCACATTGAGGACTGACGAGAAGATTATCGAGCTGGAGGAAGCAGTGAGCAAGTTGCACTGGGATATTATAGGATTGTCTGAAGTCCGAAGAGAGGGGGAGGACTCGATAATTCTCAATTCCGGCAACTTGTTCTACTACCGGGAGGGCGACCAACAGTCCCAGGGTGGTGTCGGATTTATCGTCCACAAGTCCCTCGTCAACAACATTGTTCAAGTCGAGAGTGTGTCGAGCAGGGTAGCGTACCTTATACTCAGAATTACCAAACGGTATTCGCTGAAGGTCATACAGGTTTACGCACCGACATCGACACAACTCGACGAGGAGGTGGAGGTACTGTATGAGGATATTTCTAAAGCCATACATGCCTCCAACACTCACTACAGTGTTGTGATGGGGGATTTCAACGCAAGGCTGGGTGAACGAATCGGTGCAGAGGTGAGAGTGGGGCAATTTGGATATGGGCGAAGGAACCATAGGGGCCACATGCTGGCCAACTTCTTGGAGAAGGAGGGCCTCTTTATGATGAACTCCTTCTTCAAAAAGCGGCCACACAGAAAGTGGACGTGGATGAGTCCAGATGGTTCCACGAGAAACGAGATTGACTTCATCATGTCGACCAAGCGGCATATATTCAATGATGTCTCAGTGATCAACAGGGTGAAAACCGGAAGCGATCACCGTATGGTAAGAGGCACATTGAATATCAACATAAAGCTGGAAAGGGCCAAACTGGTGAAGTCTACACTCCGACCTTCTCGTGCTCATATACAAAACCCCGAAAGCTTTCAGCTTGAACTGCAGAACCGATTCGATTGCCTAGCAGATTGCGACTCTGTGGACGACCTAAACAACAGGCTGGTGGAAACTGTCCATACGGTTGGGTCCAAGTACTTTAAGACCCACCGTGCAATCAGAACTAAAAAGTTCTCAGACCAGACTCTCAAGCTAATGGATAAGAGGCAAGAAATGAGACTGCAGTCTGCAGTAGATGCGTGTGCTTATCGGCAAATTAATAGGCAGATCTCTAAGGCGCAAACGCGTGACTTGCGTAAATTTAATACAGAATGTATTAAAGATACGATCGAGCGAAACAAAGGCTCAAAAGTCTTCGCGAGAGATCTGTCTATCGGACAGAGCCAGCTGACGCGACTGAAGACCGACAACGGTAGTCTTATTTCTTCAAAGCCTGATATCTTGAGAGAGGTCGAGAACTTTTACGGACAGTTGTACACCTCAACGCAGAAGCCTGTTGAAAATTTGGCTAAAGATCCCAGAGCCAAATTAACCCGACACTATACCGAAGATATCCCGGACGTCAGCCTATATGAGATTAGTATGGCTCTCAAACAACTGAAGAACAACAAGGCGCCAGGCGATGACGGAATCACAGCGGAACTCCTGAAAGCTGGTGGAAAACCAGTACTTAAGATCTTTCAGCGATTGTTCAATTCCGTCATCGACGAGGGTATAACGCCAGAGGCATGGCACAGGAGCGTGGTGGTTCTTTTCTTCAAAAAGGGTGATAACACCTTGCTGAAGAATTACAGACCCATCTCGCTGCTGAGCCATGTCTATAAGTTGTTCTCGAGAGTCATTACGAATCGTCTCGCTCGTAGGTTTGACGACTTCCAGCCTCCCGAACAGGCCGGGTTCCGAAAAGGCTTCAGTACCATAGATCACATCCATACGCTGCGGCAGGTTATACAGAAGACCGAAGAGTATAACCGGCCACTTTGCTTAGCGTTTGTGGACTATGAGAAAGCCTTTGATTCGGTGGAAACTTGGGCTGTATTGAGATCACTACAGAGATGCCGGATCGACTATCGGTATATCCAAGCGCTGAAGTGTTTGTACGAAAACGCCACCATGTCAGTCCGTATACAGGATCAGACTACAAGACCAATCCAATTGCAGCGAGGAGTGCGACAGGGAGACGTCATCTCCCCGAAGCTCTTTACCGCAGCATTGGAGGACGTCTTTAAGCTTCTGAATTGGAACGGACTTGGCATCAACATAAATGGCGAGTACATCACTCACCTGCGGTTTGCCGATGATATAGTCGTGATGGCAGAGTCTCTGGAAGATCTTAATATAATGCTCAACGACCTCAGCAGGGTTTCTCAACAGGTGGGCCTAAAAATGAACATGAGTAAGACGAAAATCATGTCAAATGCTCATGTTCCGCTTCACCCAGTAATCGTTGAGAACTCGGCGCTCGAAATTGTAGACGAGTATATATACCTGGGACATACAGTCCAGCTAGGTAGGTCCAATTTCAAGAAAGAGGTCAACCGCCGAATCCAACTCGGATGGGCAGCGTTCGGGAAGCTTCGTGATATCTTCTCGTCTAAAATTCCTCAATGCCTGAAGAAAAAAGTCTTCGAACAGTGCGTGTTGCCAGTGATGACATACGGATCCGAGACATGGTCGTTAACTATGGGCCTCATAAGAAAGCTCAGAGTCACTCAGAGAGCGATGGAGAGAGCTATGCTCGGAGTTTCTCTACGCGATCAAATCAGAAATGAGGAGATCCGTAGAAGAACCAAAGTCACCGACATAGCTCAGCGGGTTGCGAGACTGAAGTGGCAATGGGCGGGGCACATAGTTCGGAGAACCGATGGACGTTGGGGTCCCAAGGTGCTGGAGTGGCGACCTCGCACCGGGAAGCGCAGTGTTGGTAGACCCCCCACTAGGTGGACCGACGACATCAAACGAGTCGCAGGGAGCCGCTGGATACAAGCGGCGCAAGACCGTGGCGTGTGGAAGTCCCTTCAAGAGACCTATGTCCAGCAGTGGACGTCCATTGGTTGATAACGACGACGACGACCTCGGAATAAGGTTCTATGAGCCCCTAATTATGTGGTATGGATAGAAATACTACCTCGGAATAAGGTTCTATGAGCCTCTAATTATGTGGTATGTATAGAAATAAAATACAGGATGCTCACAATATTTCAGTATGGTTTCAGTTACACCAAGTATCATTCGCGTTCAGTCATGCAAACATTCATATTCGTTTATCTTATTATTGCTCGTGCTGATTCATTCACTGACTCACTCATTGATCACCCCTCCTGTAAAATTTTGTATAAATTTTTTTTTTCACTCATGATTCCGTATAGGAGACAAAAATTCATTCGGAACAAATATATGGAGAGAGCTGATGATTGAGGATTTCGGAGACGGGTGAAGAGCACGCTTAAGGTATTGAAGATAGGACGGGGGTGCTTGAGCAAATGTCATTCAAAACGTCATCCAATTGGCAGTGAGCTGAAAAAAATTCTAAATGGCGAAAAAAAGATGGCCGCCATACAAATTTCGTCGGTGTCCACCTCGGAGGGTAAAAAAATGGAAGAGTGGTTTCCTAGCAACAGATGATCAGGATCCAAAGGTCTATTCGATGAATAGAAAAAAAACCAAAATGGTGGAATTTATTTTTCCATACAAAATGTATGGCGAATATTGAAGAGACTACAAGTTGTAAACTATGCAAGGCTTTGATGTGGTTTTTTGGAGAAATCTCAAAAAAAATATGGGAAGATATGATGATTGAGGGTTCGGAAGAGGGTTGAGGAACCCGGGCAGGGTATTGTAGATAGGTGGGAGGTGCTCAAGCAAAAATTACTCGAAACCTCATCCAGTTGGCACTGAACTGAAAAAAACCCCAACATGGCAGATTCAAAATGGCGGCTATACTAATTTCGTCGATGTCTCGCTAAGTATAAAAGATGGAAGAGTATTTTCTGGGCAAAATATGATCAAGACCTAAAGATCTACTAAATGGATAGAAAATAAATCAAGATGTCAGAATTTATTTTTCCGTACAAATTGTTTTTTTAATTGATGGTTTCGTATAGAAGACAAAAAATCATGCGAAGGGCTTGTATGGCCGCCATCTTGTATCCACCATTTTGGGTTTTTCTTCAGCTCAGTGCCAATGGGATGAGGTTTTGAGTAATTTTTGTTTGAGCACCTCCCACCTATCTACAATACCCTGCCCGGGCTGCTCAACCGTCTTCCAAACCCTCAATCATCATGTCTTCCCATATTTTTCTTTGAGATTTCTCCAAAGAACCGCATCAAAGGCCTGCATTGTTCACAACTTCTCTCTCTCAATATTCGCCATACATTTTCTATGGAAAAATAAATTCCGCCATTTTGATTTTTTTTCTATTTATCCAATAAACCATCGGATCTTGATCATCTTTTGCCAAGAAACCACTCTTCTATCTTTTATACCTTGCGAGATGGAGACCGACGAAATTTGTATGGCGGCCATCTTATTTTCGCCATTTTGAATTTTTTTTCAGCTCACTGCCAATTGGATGACGTTTCGAGTGACATTTGCTCGAGCACCCGCCACCTATCTTCAATACCTTGAGCGTGCCCATCGCTCGTCTCTGAAATCCTCAATCATCAGCTCTCTCCATATTTTTGTTCTGAATGAATTTTTATCCTCTATACGAAACCATTTGTGAAAAAAATAATTTTCATACAAAATTTTACAGGAGAGGTGATCAATCAGTCAGTCAGTCAGTGAGTGAATGAATCAGCACGAGCAGCTATATATATATTAATAATATACATATATTAATATTTTACACACAAACATAATTAAACAATTACATACGTATCGAATTGATTTTGAAATCTATTAATAAATACAGTTCATTTTTGAACACCATGTAGAATTCATTCTACTCGTTTCCCTTTGTATTTTGTACCCTCGGAATTAGGAGCCATTTGCCTCGGAATTAGGATTTTTACCTCGGAATTGGAGCATTCGGACTTTCTTCATATTTAATTTAATTTTACATTTAAATCAAGTTGTAATTGTTGTCCTTTTAGGATATTTCAAGAGTTAAATAAATAACGCTTCTGATAAAAATAGCCAGTTATTCAGAAAGGCTTCGGAAATGCTTAATTTTTGACGTTCTTTCGAGTTTTTATGAAAATACCACGGAATAAGGAGACTTTACCTTACCTTGACCTCTTCGTACTATAACGAGTTATACACAAAAATGCTCAATTTATACGGTAGCGATGATAGTCTCAAGAAGCAACACTCGCTTCGACTAAACCAATCCCTGATTCTCATTTATCACGGCGCGATCCACGTAAATAAAGCGACTCCTTTGTTATAAGAAACTCGGGAGAGCTGGCTTGTTATTGCGTATTAAACTCTCGGAGTGATAAATCGAAAGAACAATAAAGCGTTGTTGCCATTCGCTTCCGCGGATTTTAGCTCTATAATAACGTAAACTTTATCAAGACAGTCCTCACAGGCTTACGAAAATATTCGAGACCAGTAATAGTGAAGCCTGAAGACTAAAGTTTTCCATGAGTGCTTGTTGCCAGTAGATAATACCTATGAACGTGTTAGAGTTTATCCTTACTCTCATCTACTTAGTCTTCAGAAAAAATTAACAAGTGGTTAAGACGAGTTAACTTACTTATACCTAGTAACAAAAAAAGGTCAGTAAATGTATGTACATAATGTCTCCCAGCCACGATCTTAAACGAAGCGGAGACTATTCCCTCGCTCTCACAATCTGATGGGACGCCAATGCGACAACCGCAACCGCAACACTCAAGCGATCAGGCGCAGGACCGACGACTTTACATGCCCTCCGAAGCACGGGGTTGTATTTAGCAAGATTAGTAAATAGAAATAATATTATAAACATCCATAATATTAACTACTCGATTTCAAGGTAGGTATAGATAGATACTACTATGTCTATTATTAAGCATCACTTACACTAACAATAAAAATAGTAAAGACAAATTGAATGTAAAGTTAATAAAAAAATTGTAAAGGAAACACTTGATATTTTCCACACAAGCAATACAATTGAATGAAAATTCCCCAGTTCCATTATCCATTGTATAAAACAATAATAATCATACACTCGCATTTAGCAGTAAGAAGAAGCAGCGTTGCATTTTCCGAGCCTTTTTCTATTTCCCAAAGGGTTGTTCGTAATCATGTGCACTTTTCCAATTTAAGGAGCAGCTACCGCCCCGGCTGAACCAATTCCCTTTATCATTTATCAAGCCGCAGCTCACGTAAATGCGACCAGTTCGTTGTTGGGAGGAACTAACCGGAGGAAACTCGCTTTTCACTGAGCAAATGTTACGTGTGTTGTATTGGGAACTACCTACCTACTTATACAAACAAGTATAAATAAAATATTTAAAAAACCCCTGACATTCGCCATTTTGTGGCAGCAGCATCGATGTAGAAGCAGCCATCTTGGATTTTTATAGTGCTATTCTACTAGTCAAACCCTTTCATTTGATACCCATATTAAGGGAGTTGTGAAAAAATATGTAATCTGCCTTTTTGTAGCGGCGGCCATCTTGGATCAATTTTCATCAAACATAGCTAACAACACTAGACTAATTCACATTTCAAACAAACAAACCGCATTCAAATCGGTCCACCCGAGCGCTACTGCAGGGGAACAGACAGACACACACACTTATGGACTTAACACATAGGCTACTTTTTATTATGGAAAAATCCACAGTTCCCACGGGATTTTGAAAAAACCGAAATCTATAGCTACAACTATAGGTAGATTACTATAGCAAACTTCCTTGAAAGTAGTTATAAAGTTTGGAAAAGGAAGCGGGAACGGGAACCGGAAATCCATGATTCCCTCGTGATTTGTGAAAAACCAAAATTAACCAGAAGCTAATAGAACAATAAGTATGCACGTACGTACATACGTTTCCAAGACCAATGGAACAATCCAAGTTGGAACAATCAGCGGGCCAATATTCACCAACCTAATCTAATAGTCGGTTGACTTCACCGAGTTAGCGCAATATGCAGATTTGAAATGCCCCGGGGCAGCGCAAGTGTGCAATTTGTGGTTGCCAAGTGGTTGATATAATTTCACAGAGTAATTAGAACTGACTTTTACATAATACATCCAATCCCATCTGGTAAGGTACGATTATAATATTATGCACAGAAAAATGGGTATCTTGGACAAAAGTTCGTTTGTATGGTTTAGTTATTGTATAGAGAAATTTCCACCAGCATTTCATGCGAACAGATTGGACGTCAAACACTTAAAAATATCCAAAGATGGCAGCACTAGGTACCTACTCCATGCCAGATATTACCCAAGCCTGGTAGAGTGTGACGCGATGTCCAGGCGTGAAGTACCGCTGCACTTTTTCAGGGTACCAAACTTTTTGGTAGCTGTTCTGGCCTTTGACTTATTCGAACACGTTCTTTTCACTGTATTTTTTTACCCGACTAGGGCAAAGCCATAAGGATGGGTTATGATTTTAGCAGTCTATATATGTATGTATGTTTTCATCCAATTTTTTATCAGATTCTGTGTGTTCCACCGTAGCGCCTTAACTACTGGGTAGATTTTGATGAATGAAGTGTCAATTAATTCATTGTTATGGTCCGGGTGACATAGGCTACATTTCATATACGAAAAAAATCGAGAAGTGACCTTTGCGCGGCTAAACTTGAATATTAAGTTAGTTTTAGATAGACATAACAGATGGCGCCACTAGCTCCTTGCCCCGCGCTATCTTCCGTTCGAATTCTACAAGTTAAAATTATTATTTGATATATATTATTATTTTATATTAAATTAAATTAAAAGTAGTCGGGTTTTACTTTACGAACTTTCTCTTGTTTATTTATTGTAGGTACTCTTGATGGAAAGTAATGATAATGTGGCCTAAGATGGTACGCGTTTTAAATTACACCTGGTGAAAATAGCACCTAATTCCTCTATTCCAATCTAAATTTCCGATTAAATAGCCAGTACATACATCATAACGTTATCTAATTCAACGGACGCACAAATAGCACAACGGTTAATATATGATTAAACACAGTGTAGTGTGTTAGCCAATGAGCGTTATTCATTATATTGATTTACCTAATCAAACCTCTATACAACCTGATCTATGGCGCTAATGACAAATAGCGAATAGTATTTGTACCACTCCCATTAACAAAAGAGAATTTCACATTAGACGATATCGTTACGATCACACGATACGACGAATGGTACGACCCCAAAAATTTATTATTTACTAGATGATGCCCACGGCTTCGCCCGTGTGGATTTAGGTTTTTAAAAATCCCGTGGGAACTTTTGATTTTCCAGAACAAAAAGTAGCTTATCTGTAGAAACCCGTCCCCAAAACGGAAAAATCCTGTGGGATCCCCACGATTTCGGAATACAATTCCTTACAGCATCAGGGTTGAGGAGTTGGATATGTACCTACTCGAGTTCATTCAACGATAAAGTCTTTAATTGGTACCCCCAATATCAATTTAAATAACCGAAAGTTTCTAAAACCCATTAATTTTGGGGATTAGTTCCCCTACAGCATCAGGATTGAGGAGTTGGAATCCAAATTTTTTACAGAACAGGGTCGCATTGTTTCTCTATCGATTAAAAAAAAAATTACGCAAATCGGTTCAGAAATCTCGGAGATATTGGTGTACATAGGTAGAAAAACACAACTCCTCCTTTTTTGAAAGTCGGTTAAAAAAGTAGCCTATGTTACTCCCTGGTTAATTCTCTACTTGTATGTGAAGGTCCCGTCAAAATCGGTTCAGCCGTTCCGAAGATTAGCCCGTTCAAACAGACAGACAGACAGACAGACAGACAGACAGACAGACAGACAAAAATTTTAAAAACGTGTGATTCGGTTATGGTACCGTTCAAATAACCATATGAGCTTAATATGAGGTAGTTATTTCGATATTACAGACAGACACTTCAATTTTATTTATTAGTATAGATAGATGAGCGAAGCACGCGTCGAAATTGCAAATGATGTCAACTCATCGCACACAGAATAAATGCGGCGTGACGTCACACATATTTTCTATGAAAAACTAGTTCGGTAGTGCGCTTGCAGTTGCAGCACTACAAAGTGTGTTGTAGTATATGACCAGTTCTTTACAAGCTGTAGTTTGCCATCGATCATATTGTGAACTCGATAGAAGAGTTTATTTTCTCTTTTAAAGGTTTCACGGAAATAATTTATGTTTCAATTACCCATTTTTTTTTTAAACTAAATTTCTCAATAAATCATACCGTTATATACTCGTAGTTCAACGGCCACACACACAGTATAACGAAATTAATATATGATTAAGTACAGTGTAGTGTGTTAGCTAATGAACATCACTCATTAAATTGATTTTCCTAATCAAAGCTCTATACTTACAACCTGATTTATGGCACTAATCACAAATGACGAATAGGATTACCAGTAACAAAAGAGCATTTTAGAAAGTACGATATTGATACGACTACACGACACGATACTTTATTTAATTCTATATGCGTCATATTTCTCATAGCTGAAGGAAGTGCCCCCTATTAATAATGGTAAGGGCTTTTTTGAGATAATACTACAGTTGGTTCCCAAATTCTTGCCTAGCGTTGTTAACAATTTTTCAAAACGACCGATGCGTCTGACTCTAGTGTCCAAAATCCCACGTATTTAGTAGTGAAAAATGCGTTGCGTGCACCTCTTGCGACTTTGTGGGTCATCTTATTTATACGCGACTTAAGAAGTAATAGCGCAAACGTAGATCCAATTTTTAAAATAGTTTTTTTTTCTTACTGTAATGCACGTCTAATAAGTGTCGGATAGCCTAAACATAAGTTTTGTCACTTTCTTACTTTACGTCAAGTGACAAAGACAAAAGCTGTGAATAAGCGATCCGAAACTTATCAGAAGGTGGTGAAACAGGTCCTTATTCTCTCATACTTTCTGATATAGGTATACGCAGAAATGTGGGAAACCCAAAATAGCTACTATCCTTTAATCCAAATTCTTTAAAAGAAAATTCCCTAAAAAGGTTCCTAAAAGCGGCGGGACCTTTATTAATATTCCACCAACGTAGAGCCGGCCCGATAGACTATTATGGAGGCGATCTTCAGTCTAAAAGCGTCGACACACACAAGCCACGGCAGCGACGTGCGACGGAAAATGCGCGTTAGTATGTCACATTAACAGCTATACTAATAAACGCTGCATAGATAGTGCAAATACACACCGATCTCCTCTCTTTATATCCTCTATTTAGATATCAAAAAATATTACGAAGACAAATTCTTCAGTTATATGAGAATATCAAAGAGCAAGTCTCGTCAGCTACTTGATAAAAGAAAATTAAAAAAAACCCCGACATTCGCCATTTTGTGGCGGCGGCCATCTTGGATGTGCATAGTGCTATTTTAGTAGTCAAGCCCTTTCATTTGATACCCATATTAAGGGAGTTGTGAAAAAATATGTAATCCGCCATTTTGTAGCGGCGGCCATCTTGGATCGATTTTCATCAAACATAGCTAACAACACTCGACTAATTAACCTTTCAAACAAAAAAAAACCGCATTCAAATCGGTCCACGCGTTTGAGCACTACAGGGGAATAGACGGACACGGGGGTTAAAAATAAGTGGCACTAGAATGCGTTTTCACTCGTGCATTTCAGCAGAAGAAAATTACCCCCGTGTACACAGTATCGTCCGCCGCGGCTAAGGCGCTCGCACTGACAATTTTCAAACAAACTGATCTCGGCGGCCACGGCTGGCCGCTGGCCGCGTCTGTGTCGCGCTTGATCTCACTGGCCACGGCGGCCAATCGTGGTTGCTGGCCACTAGTCGTTAAGTGCGTGCGGTTTTTAAAATTTACAAACAAAGCGCGGCTCGCACGCGCATTTTTCAATGTGACCGAATTCCATTTTTAAACAGTTCCTGAAGAAATACTGAAATACCAGTCAAGAGCTCGGATGTTTTTATTCTACATTTTTTTAATAGAACAGTGTGTAAATGACACCTACCTTTCACATTTGCGTACGTCAAAGTGTACCTGTATAATACCTTCAAGGGAGCCGCGGTCGCGATTCTTGTCTGTTCAAGGCTTTATATGGTAGGCGACGTACAGCCTAAATCGCAAATAATTTGGATGGGATTTGTGTTCGATATTCAAAGCCTTAGAGTCTAAAATAGTAATAGAAAACTGGGCCACTATTTGAACGATTTTGTTGCAAAAATAAAATACCTATGAATAAAATCCCAAATTATTTTACATTTTACGGGGACTTTCTAATGTGACTTTAACATTATCTATACTAATAAATAAAATTGAAGTGTCTGTCTGTAATATCGAAATAACTACCTCATATTAAGCTCATATGGTTATTTGAACGCTACCATAACCGAATCACACGTTTTTAAAATTTTTGTCTGTCTGTCTGTCTGTCTGTCTGTCTGTCTGTCTGTCTGTTTGAACGGGCTAATCTTCGGAACGGCTGAACCGATTTTGACGGGACTTTCACATACAAGTAGAGAATTAACCAGGGAGTAACATAGGCTACTTTTTTAACCGACTTTCAAAAAAGGAGGAGTTGTGTTTTTCTACTTATGTAGACCGATATCTCCGAGATTTCTGAACCGATTTGCGTAATTTTTTTTTTATCGATAGAGAAACATTGCGACCCTGTTCTATAAAAAATTTGGATTCCAACTCCTCAATCCTGATGCTGTAGGGGACCTAATCCCCAAAACTAATGGGTTTTAGAAACTTTCGGTTATATAAATTGAGATTGGGGGTACCAATTAAAGACTTTATCGTTGAATGAACTCGAGTAGGTACATATCCAACTCCTCAACCCGGATGCTGTAAGGAATTGTATTCCGAAATCGTGGGGATCCCACGGGATTTTTCCGTTTTGGGGACGTGTTTCTACAGATAAGCTACTTATTGTTCTGGAAAATCAAAAGTTCCCACGGGATTTTTAAAAACCTAAATCCACACGGGCGAAGCCGTGGGCATCATCTAGTTCATAAATAATAACCCAAATTCTCTTCCTATAAGTTTGATTGCTTTTAGAAAAGTTGCTGTTAAGGATTTTGGGCCGGAGCCAATATGGGTGATGAATATCGATGTTACATTTTCAGGCTACATCCGAAGTTCCAAGGACGATCGCCTCGCAAATTGTAAAAAAAACTGACAAAATGCAAGTTAGTATCTTGCACAGTCAGTGTTCCATTTAAAAAAAAACTACTTAACAATGTCAGCCTCCAGTAGTCACGCCACAACACAAACAAAGTTTGAGTTTTATTTCAATAACAATAACCAATCAAAATTGTTTAAATTTTGTAGACTATGAATATTTGTGCGAGTGATTAGCCAGATTTATGTAAACAACAAGTATAAATTAAAAATTGAACACACCCCCGACATTCGCCATTTTGTGGCAGCGGCCATCTTGGATTTGCATAGTGCTATTCTACTAGTCAAGCCCTTTCATTTGATACCCATATTAAGGGAGTTGTGAAAAAAATATAATCTGCCATTTTGTAGCGGCGGACATCTTGGATCGATTTTCGTCAAACATAGCTAACAACACAATTAAACATAACAAAAAAATGCGTTCATATCGGTTCATCCGTTTGAGCGCTACAGGGGAACAGACAGACACACATACACACACACACACACACACACACATACACACACGCGCGCGCACACACACACACCACACACGCACACACACACACGCACACGCACACATACGCACACACCCACATAGACACGTCAAACTTATAACACCCCGTCGTTTTTGCGTCGGGGGTTAAAAAGACAGAACATTCCCACAAAACTCTGAGAAAGGTAACCTATCTTATCGTCAATACCTTTTGCGAATTACAAATGAAACGCCTTCAAACTGTGCGCTCTCTACACACTGGGTAACATAAATAACCCGACAAACTAAAGAATTACACAACCCCCGCTTATTACACACACCAATCACGTTTCATCTGAATGTGTAAGCGTAATACGTCAGCAATTTATCACCCAGGCACAAGATCAATGGCCCAAAAACCTTCGTATGTAGGTCGGGCCATTTTAGAAGGAACTTATCTGCGACTAGCAGCCGCTCGTGACTTCTACTGGATTGATTTCGATTAAATTCTAACCTGTTTAACATTATTACGTTCAGTTACAGGCATCAATTCGCGTATCCTATAAAAATTTAATATGGTGTAGGTACCAACGTCGTTACATGCATGATTATTTTTTACTATGTGACCTAGCTTCTGCTTTTAAACTAGGTTAAAGGCTGTAGCACATCTCCGCCAAGAAACTATGAAAGTGATAGATGCACGTCTATGTTAGAATAGTCAGTTTGCGTCTTTAATAAAAAAACTTAAACACTTTTGGATTACACAGATTACAAATTTTGGTAGTTATCATGTCTTTACAGAATATGAACCCTTGGCAATAGTCCCTAAAACATAAATGGCACCAAAAAATTAAAAAAATTTAAAACCCCCGACATTCGCCATTTTGTTGTGGCGGCCATCTTGGATTTGCATAGTGCTATTCTACTTGACTACTAGTTCAGCGGCGGCGGCGGCCATCTAGGACCAATTTTCATCAAATATAGCTAAGAACACTTCCGACTAATTCACCTTTCAAACAAAAAAACTGCATTCAAATCGGTTCACCCATTTGAGCGCTACGGTGGAACAGACAGACACGTCAAACTTATAACACCCCGTCGTTTTTGCGTCGGGGGTTAAAAACAATTATACTCGACCAGATATCAAATCCGGCCCTTTTCTAGAGAAGTGGGAATACCTTCTGAACAAGTTTCGCTGATCACCACGATAGGAAAATAGCTGCTAACTACCATATATTTCTTAGGATACACATACATGATCCATCAAGTCTTTTGCATTACACATATTATAGATAGCCGACCCCCGCGACTTCGTCCGCCTGGATATAGGTTTTATATAGGATCGGATTGGATCCCATAATCCTTTTTTGTACCTAAACTAAATGTAGCCTAAGTTACTCCTTATAACATCACCTATCTGCCATTGAAAGTTCCATTAAAATCGATCCAGCCGTTTCAGAGATTAGTTGGAACAAATAGACAGAACGACAAACATAAATTTAAACGCACGCCAGTTTAAAATAAGCCGTACGTACAAAGATCCGGGTCCCAAGTTATTGGAACCCACTAAATGCCTGTCATTTCTGAACTAAAAAACCTATGACCTTGAAATATTTACGGGACAATACTTAAAGTACTACCTTTCTAATAAAAAAAGAATGAGTGAAATCGAACAACGCGTTAATGAATTACAGCTAAATACACGTTTTAACTTTCATCCCCTCTCCCAAGGGAACCATGCTGAATTTCGGGATAAAAAGTATCCTATAACCTACCTCGGAGTATAAACTCAAATTGTACCAAGTTTCATTCGAATCCATTCAGTAGTTTCGGCGTGATGCGCGGCCAAGATACAGACAGACAGACAGACAGACAGACAGACAGACAGACAGACAGACAAAAATGAAAAAAATTGCAGTTTTGGTTTCAGTATCGATTATAGAGTGCCCTCCAATAAAAATTTTCAAAATATCTTCAATGTACAGAATTGGATCTGTTACAGTTTTATTATATTATATAGAATAGATATAGATAGATGAGCTCTAATGCCTAAGTTCGCGACAGTCAGTGATCAATTTTGCTACAGATGCGCTGAATATCCATGCCGGTAATATTTTACTACTGGGGGATGACGGGACAGTTTTTGGTGTTTAACGCCTTTTTAAAAGCAAGATTCGAGGAAACTGAATTACTTACTTCGCTGGATGAGTGAGCCAAAGTTGATCTTGGCCTCTGACATCAGAAGCTGCATATTCGTGCCTGTCCTACGCCGCTTCTGAAGGACTTGCGGGTCTTTGATTGTACAGGCATTTCCTTACTAAAGTTGGGACATTAAAAACGTGTGAACTGAGCCATAAAACATTACGATCATAGGATTGTGAGTGCTCTCCGTCGCTCTTTATACTATCAAAAAATCCTTTAACTTTTTATATCCTTCCAGTTTCATAAGGCCTGTAAGTGCGAGCGAGAAGTCCAATAAAAGTGATTTATGACTCGGTTCGCACGTTTGTAATGTCCCAGCTGTAGACGACTCAAGCATTGCTTTTCTAAAAGCACGGTACTCTCCCATCCTCTCTAGATCTCCAAGATTAGCTGGTTTTGAGAAACCTTTTCACCGATATAAACTGTCGCAAAACTGAAACGGCAATGAGCGGGCCCATAGCTTGTTACGATGCAATCAAGATCTTTTAATAAACATATTCTTATCATCATCAGCATTTCAGTGTGTGGACGTCCACTGTTGGACAAAGGCCTTTTGCAATGAAGTGGACCAGACGTGGTGAAGATCACATAATACAGTTATAATTCTACTAGCTGATGCCCGCGACTTCTTCCGCATGGATTTTGATCATTGGTTTTTTCGTGATGCAAAGTAGCCTATGTCCATCCACATAATCCAGTCTATCTCTAAACTAAAAATCAAAATTGTTTTAGTGGTTTAGGCATAAAAACATAACAGACAGACAGAGCTACTTTCGCATTTATAATATTAGTATGGTTAGTATATGGATTAATAGCTATTGTTCTATGTCACAGAAAGCAACTTGCCATCCGGGAATTTTTTTCATCTCATAAAAGGAAAAAAAAGTAGTATCTGATTCAAATGGATTAAAGCTCCTTTTAGTCCGATTAAAAATAAATAAGGGGAAAAACTGGGGCCTATATGGTAATCGTTAACGAAGAAGGCCAGTCAAAGGGGAGCACGGTTGGCTGCTCAATCGCATCAGTTTTGTCCTTTGAGAGTTTTTGCGATTGTTTTAGTGTTGCAGCGATTAAAAAGATCAGTTTTTATCGATTGAATTGCTGCAGAAAGTGGGTTAGCTGCAACTTTAAAGCCCAAATTATAGACGGTAGCCCGATCGGTGTTTACACGGTTCATTTTCGATGACTCATCGGTGAAGCTTCGAAAATGAAAGCAAAATCACGTGTGATGAAAAATGCCTCCACTTTTGTGATATATTTCTAAACTTCTGTGTTTACAGTTTGAAAAAGCGCAAAATGGCACTTTCACGGTTATTTTTGTGCTCTAAAACAAACACAAAGTCGAAATCTCAGTACATACTGAGTGTGATTTTGGAAATTTATGCACAACTGTGTATTAATTTGATACCTCAGATTTCCTCTCATTTCGCCGTTCTATCCTTGATAATAATATATTTATATGCCTGTTTGTAGCAGTACTTAGGACGTTAAAAAAACTGAGATGGTGGACGTTATCCAAAACTAAATAATAAGAAGACGCAATAAACATCCAATCCCACAAGACAGTGACGGATAGTGAGAAGTAAACAGAAAATTACATCTAGGAATGTGTCGCATGCCTCGTTGCCGCCTTTTTATTATGGGCTTAGCCGCCGAATCTTTTATGCCTGAGATTAATATCACTAAAGTTTAAGAAAAAGAAATGTCTGGGATATTTATTATTGTTTAGGTATACTCGATTTTTCTTGGGTTATTTTTTCGTGTGTGAAATTTTAGTTTTATTTGTGACGGTGAACCACTGGATATAAGCGACGCAAGACCGTGGTGTGTGAAAGTGCTAACGAAAGTCCTATGTCCAGAAGTGGACGACTATTGGATGGCATTGTTTTTTTTTTTTTATTGCAGAAATACAACTTTTACAAATAACATTTACGAAATACAAATATCGTTTACCACGATCAGCAAGTGGCGCAGAGTGAGAAGAGCAACATATTTCTTACAATAAAAGTACTGAAAATGCATGTTACGTCAGTAGCAAGATTCGGCTGCATCGGGCGCATCCAAGAAAATACTGATGACGTCAGCAATCGGCGCTGACGTGACTTCTGCTCCTACGTTTTCGATGTGCACTGAATTGAGAGCGTTCTCTTTTTTATTTTTTATTTTGGAAATTAATTAAATAGAGCTCTAGGCAACTAAATAGATCCATAAATCACCCATTGGGTTCCTATCCAAGATAGGCAGTTCATATTTTGTTTCAAAGACATGTAACAT
Source organism: Melanargia galathea (assembly GCA_920104075.1). Lineage (NCBI taxonomy): Eukaryota > Metazoa > Arthropoda > Insecta > Lepidoptera > Nymphalidae > Melanargia > Melanargia galathea. Next base: position 4,506,821 of record OV049865.1, read on the forward strand.
AATAACTTCACTATAAATTCTTGCTACACGATTGCAGAAACCGTGCATAATAGAAAGTACTTGACATTTTCATAAAAATTCAATTATCTACATAGTTGCATACACATAAAGGTTAAAGTAGCGTGAACTTTTATGGATTGGAGCTAGAGTTCGCCACATTACTCCTCAATAAAAGTTGCATTCGTCGTTTTAACTTGAATCTTTATATCTAGGTAATATTATGCATTTTATTACTCTGTAACACATTTTTGGATGAGGAGGTCTACAGGATGAAACCTTGAAGTGGCAGAATGTCACTCTGAATGCGTGCTTAAAAATTATAACACAAGGTAAGGTTGTAATTTGTGATACAAGGTACGCCATACTGTCTGCGTAGCACATGTCTGCGTAGCAGTGCTACGCCAGAAAGAACAGAGTGCTTAGTCTCAGTTTGAAGCGCTCCAAAACTTTTTAGTATACTATAAGTATACTATTGATTGAATCACCATGACTTCAGAGTAAAATGGACCTAAAATAAGAGTCTTTGGGTTCATTTTGCTCTGAAGTCATTTGTGATTCGATCAATAGTATACTTCTAGTATACTTTTAGTTTTCGAGCGCTTCAAGCTTAGACTAAGCACTTGGTTATGGTGACGGCGTGCTACGGTTACTTGCTCTGCCTAATTTTAACATGAGTTAATAACAATACCCGGAATTATTTACAGGATAATTCGGGACGTATTTACAGAAAACAGTAATTTGCTAAAGGGGTCATGGTATACCTACCAAGTTTTTTTAATCTTATAATTTTTACGGGACTTTTATAGTTACCCTATCCATCGCTACACATTAAATTACAAACAATAACTTATAATTAAATCTTAAAATAAGGTAAAATATCTATTTATTTAAACATTTTATTTCCTAAGAAGAAAGACCTTTGTAGTTAGTATTTTTTAATATATTTTAATAGCTAGACTTTAACGGTTGCAAGGTTTTACTAAGAAGTAGCACTTGAAGAAGAAAAATAGTTTCATGTTTAGTTTGGACGCGGCAAAATTTTAACTGATTTAAGATCTTTGTAATTTTTTCCGGTTTTTATTTCGGATAGATGCGCCTTTTTATTACGCGGCAGTTATGCATCTTCAACATACAGCCTTATCTGTGAAAATGACTGAACACAATTTACCATACAATAAATAAAATAAAATAAATAAAAAAGCCTTTATTTCTAATACGTATCGAATTAAGTTATTACATTTTACAAACCTATATCATCATATAATTTTATTAATATTACAATGTATATTATAATTATAATGTCAACAATAATAAAGATAATTAAATTAAATGTTATTTACAATTTTGTCAGTTTGTAATCGTACAGTTTTATTAAATCTACGTAAAAGTCGCCTCTACGGCGTAGGCCTCCCCCAAATCTTTCCAAATCTTTCTTTCCCGAGCCTGTCGCATCCACTCTGGTCCACATTTCTGTAGAAAAATATCTTTCCATCTTTTTCTCTGGCGACCTCTTTTTCTTTTCCTATCTCTTGGAATCCACTCAGTTGCTTTTTTTGTCCATCTAGTGTTGTCCAATCTACATACATGTCCTGCCCACATCCATTTTAATGTCCTAATTCTCTTCCTTATATCTATTAATTTGGTTTTCTTCCTAATCGTTTTATTGCTAATTCTATCTTTTAACCTTAAACCCAACATACTTCTTTCCATCTTCCTTTGGCAAATAGCTAATTTTTCTTCCTCTTCCTTTCTTAATGACCATGTTTGACATCCATATGTCAAACATATTGGTATATTTGCGTAATCAGGTATTATTGCGACTTCGAACAATTTCTTTTTAATTTTCATATCGATTTCCTTGCTCTTCAATACTTCCTTGAAACTCCAAAATTTTTTCCATGCTAAGGAAATTCTCCTGTGTATTTCTTTTTCGGTACAATTTTGAAAAGAGACTGACTGACCCAAGTACACATAATCTTCCACGTACTCTATATTTTCGCACCCTATTCTTATGTCCCATTTTTCAGCGTTTGTCAAGATTTTGGTTTTAGAGATGTTCATAAATAAGCCAGCTTTCTCACTTTCCCGGGCTAATTCCTCTAACATGTTGCCAAGATCTGTAGCATTTTCTGCAAATACTACGATATCATCCGCGAAGCGTAAATGGCTTAGGTATTCCCCGTCAATCTTAAGACCCTTATTTTCCCACTCTAGTTTTTTAAAAATAGTTTCAAGGACTGCCGTAAAGATTTTAGGTGAGGTTGGGTCACCTTGTCTTACGCCTCTTCTTATGGGAAATTCAGGACCAACCTTTTCTAATCTTACTTTTGCTTGGCATTTGGAGTAAACGCTTTCGATGAGATTGACATATTTCTTATGGACTCCTTGTTCCAACAGTGATGGCCATATTACACTATGGTGTATAGAATCAAACGCTTTCGTATAGTCTATAAAACACATGTATAGTTTTATGCCATATTCGTTTGCTTTCTCTATTAATTGTGTAACGACATGGATGTGGTCAATCGTAGAGAATTTTTTCCTAAACCCAGCCTGCTCGCGTGGTTGATGCTCATCCAAAGTCTTTGACATTCTGTTTAATAGTATTTTTCCAAAAACTTTATATATATTTGACATGAGGCTGATTGGTCTGTAATTGCCCAGCTCGCCTCTGTCACCTTTTTTATGTAAAAGTGTTATAATCGATTTAGACCACTGCTCTGGGGTCAACTCTGTTTCCAAGATCCGGTTGAATAAAGTATGTAGAGGCTCCCGCAATGCATTAACAAACGATTTCAACACTTCATTGGCGATATGATCGTCCCCAGGAGTTTTTCCATTTTTTTGTGATTTAATAGCATGCTCTATTTCGGAATAAGTTATAGGTGGTACATGAAAGTCTTCAGACTCGTTGTCCACGGAGTATACACTAGTGGATACATTCTGGCTCGCTGAATATAATTTTTTATAAAATGTTGAAGCTTCGTTTATTATATCTGGCCGCCTTGACAGTATATTTCCAGCCTTATTTTTTAGATTCGCAGCCCACTCTAATTTGTTACTAAGTTCCTTATATGCTTTCCGTACAGCTCCTGTTTTAGATATAAAATTTTCCAATATTTCCTGTCTTTGCCTTTTTCTTTCTTGTAAGATATTTCTGTTAATTTGTTTGCTTATTTGGGTTATTTTAGATTTTATTTCCTTTGTTCTTTTTTTATTATATAGTAGTTTTCGTTCTTGAAAGAGGTTCATGATTTCCTAATTTACATATCTATTTTTTCTTATATTCTCCTTTGGTAATTTTTCTAATAGTATCTTCATTTCACGCATAATATTATTATACTGCTCTTGCACATTCACCGATTCTTTAAGTGACTCTATGAGTCTACTTTCCCAGTATTTTTCGCATTCTTCTGATATTTTGGGTATGCTAGTTACATATTTTCTGGACTTTATGAATCTCCTATTCTTCTTTAATTTTATTGCTATTTTGCATCTTATCATACGGTGATCAGTATTGAAATTTATATTGTTCACAATATCGAAATTTAGAACTTGATCATCCCGATTTGTAAGCATATAATCAATTTCATTAAAGTGCCTTCCATCCGGGGACCGCCAAGTCCATTTTTTATGTGCTTTCCGTTGGAATGCGCTATTTAAAATTTTTAAATTATGTTCTAATGCAAACTCTACCAGCTTTTGCCCGCGAGCACTTCTTTTTCCACATGAATATCTTCCAAATACTCTCTCTTCGCCTTTCTGCATTCGTCCTATTTGTGCGTTGAAATCCCCTAATATTATTAGATTTTTTGATTTTACAAAGTCTAGAGCGGACTCTACCGACGCATAAAAACCTTCGATTTCTTCCTTATCACAATTTTCAGTGGGAGCATAAACTTGGATGATAGACCAGACTTGATTTTCCGTGGTTCGGATCTCTAGCAAAGCGACTCTGTCGGAAAATGCTTTAAAACTCATGATGTAATTTTTTAGAGTTCGCTTTATCCAAAATCCAACGCCATTTCTTCCCTTACAAGCCGATGTGTGATACAGGATGAATTCTGAGTACTCTTCTATGGCCTCTTTTCCTCTTCTTGTTTCACTTAGGCCTATAATATCCCAGTTAAGTTTTTCCAGCGCCAACTGTAGTTCTGTTATTCTATTGTCGGAGAGTAAGGTGCGTACGTTAAGAGCTGCAATATAGAGAAATGAATCTTCATAAGACAAAGGAGTTTTGTTGGGTTTAGTATGGGGTAGTATATTATAATTATTTGGGGGGTGTTGGTCATACTTCTCCACGGTGACCAACCGGCTTGGAGAAGGTGATAAGTCATATTTTAATTTATATTTATTAGCGATTGAGGGGGCCTCTGCATGTCATGCCTCAGTATTTTGTTTGAAGTATGCCGTCATAGTGTTTTTATGTGATCTGTGTTTCTTAGCATTATGATTGCTTTTCCAGTCACTATGAGTTACACTTAAGTTGTCTGTGTTTTGGATTGCTGTGGAAGGTGTCATCTGAGTTGGGGAGAGGGATAACTGTCTCTTTTTGTTCGTGTTGTCAACTGTTTTCTCTTTGATGATGAGTTTGTCATACTTAATATAAGCTATATTTCCCTTCTCTAATTCCTTCTTCATTTGTACTTTTAATTGCTTCCTTTTTTCCAAGATTGGTGCTGGAAAACCGTGTGTGATGTATATTCCCGAACCTTCTAGGTGCTTTTTGTTTTTTAAAATATTAATTTTAGTTCCCAATGTTGTTAAAACTAACGAAATAGGTCTAGGTTTATTACCATCTTTTTTGCCAAGTCTTTTTACGGACTGGATTTCTGTGGTCTGGATATGTATTCCCAATTTTTGGTCTAAAAGTTGAAGAATGCTGTCTTGTAGCTCGAAATACGATCTTTCACCCTCGCGAACTCCAAAGAAAATCAAGTTTCTCTCAACGCTTATTTTCTCTAGGTGAAAGAGCCTTTTTTCTTGATTTTCCACACGAGAACGCAGATCTTGCAAGTCGCGGTTCAAATCGTCAAATTTTTGGTTAATATGTGCATTCACTTTGGATGTTATTTTCTCCTCCATTTGTGATAATCGCGATTCTATTGACGTAAATTTACAATCAATGTCACTCCTCATTTGCGTAATTAACAATTTTAGTTCTTCCATGTTAGAACTCATGCTGCCCTCTTGTGAGATTTTTGTAAACTATTATCGATTAAATTGAGGCCGGGCGATCTAGTTAATTCGCTCAGATGGCACTAGATGGAGTAAGCAACGTATTTCGGAGTTGATTCGTTGGTTTTCCGATTGTGTCTCAAGTATTTGTTTTTTGTTTGAATGATTTAAATGTATTATTCAAAAGATTTTATCTAGATAGGTATGGTTACCTTAACTTGCCCACACTATTTCATAACAAACCAAAGTTAAGTTTCATCTAACTGTTAATTTCTTATAATAAGGTTGCAAATAATTTATTTAAAATCTTAACACCACTTCCCTAGCACAAACAATAGGTTTGTCAGTTCGAAGTTATATTATAACAATAGATCTATATACATCTTCTTCTTCGTCGTGCACTTCATTACTGAAGGTCGTGCTTGTCTTGGAATGCCTTTACTGAAGAGTCAACCAGCTGCCTCCACGCCACTCTGTCTTCGGCTTGTCTCAGGGCAGTCGGAATATTAAGGCCCAATATAGCCTGTATCTGGTCAGACCAGCGGGTAGGTGATCGACCCCTTGATCTTTTGCCCTCGATCTTTCCTATTACAACCAGTTTATCCAGATTGTCTGGTTGTCTCCGAGCAATATGACCAAAATAACTGAGGACTCGTTGGTAGCAGATAGTGGATAGTCTGGTAGTAATGTTTAGTTGGTTGAGAATGGACTTGTTCGTTCTCTTTGCTGTCCACGGTATTCGTAGCATTCTCCTCCAACACCACATTTCAAATGCATCGATTTTCTTTCGGTCGGCTGCACGGATTGACCATGATTCGGAGCCGTATAAAAATATTGAGAACACCAAGGCACGCACGAGTCTGGTCTTGGTGGTATTTGACACTCTCCTGTTTTGCCAGATTCTGGTTAACTTGCTCATTGCTGCTTTGGCCATCTGTGTACGTCTCCGAATTTCCGCGTCACAACCTCCCTGATTGCTTATCAGTGACCCTAGGTAAACAAACTGGCTCACAAACTCTAGATCCTCGAGTTCACCCGTTCGTGTAATAAGTCCAGCTCGATCCACCACCATGACTTTGGTTTTCTTTTTGTTTATGGAAAGTCCGACCATTTCACTTGCATGCTCAACTCTATCCACCAGTTCAGCCATTTCCCGCTCCGAGGATGCAAATAGTGTGGTATCATCTGCATATCGGAGGTTGCTGATTTTATTTCCCCCAACAGAAATGCCACCATCCCACTCTTCTAGCGCTGTCCTCATAATATATTCGCCATAGATATTGAAAAGTAGAGGGGATAGTATACATCCCTGTCGGACTCCTTTTTGCGGTTTGAAAGATGTTGACACCACTTCATTTACCCTGATCATTGACTCTCCATTCTCATATAGGGCTGCGATTAGATTTATTAAATGCTCAGGAACACCCATCTCTCTTAGGATTCTCCATAGACAGTCCCATCGCACACAGTCAAATGCCTTAGAGTAGTCAACAAAACACTATATACATACTTATTGCCTATTGATACAGTCATCACAAGAATTTCATCGACACATTAACACATTTCTAGCAATATCAATGACTGATTTATTTTATATTTTTGTTACCGTCAATCACAACTGTAAGAACACTTAATTGATATGTACACTGCAAACATAATTAAATTTATAATTCAATTAAATGTTCATTTGTTATTTATAACATCTATTTAACATCTATCTGTACTAGTAACAGTTGAGTCTACTCAAAACAAATAATAATATTTACACAATCAATTGTAAGTATATAATTTCATAAAATGTTTGTATTTTTTTGATTAATTAGTTAGTTATTTTAATTTGCGCATATATGTATATTATATTTTTAAAAGTATTATGTATAGGTAAGTATGCTCATTTTCACTGATTAACTCTATAAATCTAATCTAATGTAAGTTAGTTCATAAAAGGTTTTTCCTAAAATGTAGTAAATTGCTTATTTAAGTCTACTCACACACTCAAACAAACATATATAAGGTAATTATAATACATCTAAGTATTCATTTCTATGTCAGCTTAAACTTAATTTATACAATTACAACATAATATTAGTAGTGGTACTAGTAGTGCATAGTATAAGTAACCGTCAATCAAATCTAAGGGTACTCAACTCATTAGCGTTGAATTATTAATTATAGTGACTGTATAATATTTTTTGCCAAGTTTTAATATTTATCTACATAAACTATAATAATATAGGTAAATAACATCTGTCTATACTAACAATATCAGTTGAGTCCACTTTTAACAATAGTTACCCGATTAAATTGTTACTTCACTATTCATAGTAGGTACCTAGTTACTTTTGGTTTATATACCTGTAATATTAATTGAGTCCAAAAAGCAAATTGAAGATGTCTTACAATAAACTACAAAGGTTCAAGCTTATAATATTATGTAGTTAGTGATAACTAAGGTAAAGTCTCCTTATTCCGTGGTATTCTAAAATTGGCACCCAATTCCGAGGTATATAGAAAAACAGCGTTTTCAACCGATCCCCAAGCTATTTTTTACTGCAACATATCTTAATCAATTGATAGTTTATCATTCCATAGATAAATGACGAAATTGTTAGTTTTATATGTATATGTTTTAAAATAACCAGCAAGTTTTACACTAGCAGCCGGCCCGAACGCATGTTTCATACATTTCGGACCTCGTGCACGAAATACCTACATTTTTTTAAATAGTGTTTATCCGTTAATTTTGAGCTTTATTTGTTTTTATTTAGATTTGAATATTTGAAGGACTATATTTTCAATCGTAAACAATCAACTTTTGTGAATATTTGTAAAGAAATTAAGGTGAAAATAGGTTTTGAAAATACCTCGGCGTTAGGTGCCAAATATTTTAGCCGGTTCCTAACGCCGTGGTATACCGCGGAATTGCGATTTCATAGACTTCATAACTTTTTCAATTTTTAGAGTCGTTTTATGTTAAATACTTCTTGTTTCGGTTTTGAATATTTAAATAGGCAATAAGGTTACAGAGTCCTAATTACGAGGTACACTTTGGCGTCTCAATCACTAACTATACCGTGTCAAAGTTTACCTATTTAGGTAATTTATTGATAGATTGTATGGGAAAGCTAAAGAAAATTAATTTAAAAGAAAATTAAATTTATACATATTTCGATGCAATTTTGAGAGAGTATTGTACATATTTACGAAGATAATCTAATTAAGCTTTAAATTATTTGTTTATTATGGAAAAATCTTTTCTTTTTTAACACTCGGAATTAGGAAACGTGTTTTTTGTTACAAAACTCAATTCCGTGGTATTACCTCGGAATAAGGTTCTATGAGCCCCTAATTATGTGGTATGGATAGAAATACTACCTCGGAATAAGGTTCTATGAGCCTCTAATTACGTGGTATGTATAGAAATAAAATACAGGATGCTCACAATATTTCAGTATGGTTTCAGTTACACCAAGTATCATTCGCGTTCAGTCACGCAAACATTCATATTCTAAAACATTTATCTTATTATTGCTCGTGCTGATTCATTCACTGACTCACTCATTGATCACCCCTCCTGTAAAATTTTGTATAAAAAAATTTTTTTCACTAATGATTCCGTATAGAAGACAAAAATTCATTCGGAACAAAAATATGGAGAGAGCTGATGATTGAGGATTTCGGAGACGGGTGAAGAGCACGCTTAAGGTATTGAAGATAGGAGGGGGGTGCTTGAGCAAATGTCATTCAAAACGTCATCCAATTGGCAGTGAGCTGAAAAAAATTCAAAATGGCGAAAAAAAGATGGCCGCCATACAAATTTCGTCGGTGTCCACCTCGGAGGGTAAAAAAATGGAAGAGTGGTTTCCTAGCAACAGATGATCAGGATCCAAAGGTTTATTCGATGAATAGAAAAAAAACCAAAATGGTGGAATTTATTTTTCCATAGAAAATGTATGGCGAATATTGAAGAGACTACAAGTTGTAAACTATGCAAGGCTTTGATGTGGTTTTTTGGAGAAATCTCAAAATAATGGAGAAATACGAAATTTGTATGGCGGCCATCTTATTTTCGCCATTTTGACTCTTTTTCAGCTCACTGCCAATTGGATGACGTTTCGAGTGACATTTGCTCGAGCACCCACCTATCTTCAATACCTTAAGCGTGCCCATCGCTCGTCTCTGAAATCCTCAATCATCAGCTGTCTCCATATTTTTGTTCTGAATGAATTTTTATCATCTATACGAAACCATTTGTGAAAAAAATAATTTTCATACAAAATTTTACAGGAGAGGTGATCAATCAGTCAGTCAGTCAGTGAGCGAATGAATCAGCACGAGCAGCTATATATATATTAATAATATACATATATTAATATTTTACACACAAACATAATTAAACAATTACATACGTATCGAATTGATTTTGAAATCTATTAATAAATACAGTTCATTTTTGAACACCATGTAGAATTCATTCTACTCGTTTCCCTTTGAATTTTGTACCCTCGGAATTAGGAGCCATTTGCCTCGGAATTAGGATTTTTACCTCGGAATTGGAGCATTCGGACTTTCTTCATATTTAATTTAATTTTACATTTAAATCAAGTTGTAATTGTTGTCCTTTTAGGATATTTCAAGAGTTAAATAAATAACGCTTCTGATAAAAATAGCCAGTTCTTCAGAAAGGTGTAGTAAATGCTTAATTTTTTACGTTCTTTCGAGTTTTTATGAAAATACCACGGAATAAGGGGACTTTACCTTAATTAGTTCTATTGGTGCCTTTATTTTAAGCATTTGTTTTACATGTATTGTTATGACTTAGTTGTCCTGTTTAATAATAAATACCACCAGTTTAGAGTAAAAGACACAAAAACACATCTAAAATTGGAAGCACTGAAAAAAGTCCGTTATGTGCCGTTTGCCTCTTGACAGTTTTATATATTTCACATATAAGTTAGTAAGTAATTATCATGTAATTCTTCTTTTTATGTAGTCTTTTATTTTTTATATAACTCACTAACTGGTCTCGTAAGTATTATAATATTGTCTAATATTGTCTATCAGAGTAGTTTATTCACTTAATTTACTGATAAAAACTCATCGTGATGTCTTGTCAGATTTTAGGTTATATTTAATTAGTCACATAAACAATAATATTATGGAATTCTTTGAATATTATAATGGTTACTCAATTCTTCTTGTCAATAATGTTCTCAATTAAAATCCGTAGTGATATCCAAATATATTCCGTTTGATAATTGTTTCAATAAATAAACTTTCCACTCGTTTTGAAATCACAGTCACTGTCCGTTAGAATTTTTATATTTGTATTTTTGTTATTATCTTGAGGTTTTATGTATAGACAACACTTTTATTAGTTAAATTTGCAGTCCCTCTTCAAAATTTATTCACCTTCAGCACTGAACAATCACATTAATTATTTTAAATTGCAATAAATACGTAGATGCAGTGTAATCACGAGCACGTTAGCGCCCTCACACCATACAATAGGAAGCCACTAAAACATTCGTAGCACATTTACGAGTACGTATCGCTGTTCGTAGCTCTATCGTAGCGCAAGACATACTTCCGCATGCATCATACCGACCGGTCAAAACATGTCAACAGGATAAGTGTGCGCGTAGAGGAACAAGAATCTACAGCTGCTGATTGAGACAGAACATTATTTTAAAATATCTGTCTCTTTCACTCCCTCTTTGCTAAAGGTTTAGACGACTTCCATTAAGCATATAATAATGGTGGGGGTCTTTTTGAGAAAATAATGTGGAGGTAGTGGTGCTTAGACAGAAACAGAATTTGTATGGTACAGCAGAAAAGCACGTCTGCTTTAGCTGATTATATAGCAAAATAATTTCGTATTTCATTATACTTTAATGATGCCCAAAAACATATTCGTCTTAAAACCTGTGTCTGTTATTTTATTATTTTTCCCTATAGTAGGTACCACATTTTACTTGAATTATATACTTTATTTTCTATCTCTTATTCTGGAAAATAACATTGAATTAACAGCCATAGAAATATTGGCAACCCTAACAACGAGGAACGGAAGAAAGGTAAAGGCCATCACGATCAGATTCCGTCCTTGGCAACATTTTTTTATTCACCTATCAACTGTGTCTTCCAGTAAACTTTCTTTATAGCCACGTTCGCAGACAATGCGAGTTATTTGACGACGCGGCATCACACACTGTCGACAGACAGACAAACAACTCGCAAAATAACCATTACGCCGCGCACACACGCACGCACACTCACAATGGTTCCTGCCATTTTTCGGGACTCTATCTTTCGCCGTTCTAATAATGTATGTATAAGGGACAAAGGTCGGAGGCCCTTTGTGAAGAGTATTATAATATAGACTACTGTAGCGTTGATATTGTGTAAGATTCTCTCTACGGCTACTTATTTTGGCGTCAGAAATTTTCCTTGTAACACAAACCTGTCAGTTTTACAATGAATATAAAATTATTTTGCTATAATCCGCTAACAGTGACAAATTTGTAGGCACAACACCACACAATCTTGTAGGCACAACACCACACAATCTTGTAGGCACAACACCACACAAATTTTTTTGTGAATTTGTGTCCATTATTTAATAAAAGTGTTTGTGTGTGTTTGGTCCATTATTTAATAAAAGTCAGGTGTGTACAAACTCAAGTGCCCCGAATGTAGTGCTATATATGTTGGTCAAACTGGGCGCAATTTTGTAACTCGATATAAAGAACATATGGCTGCCTTTAGAAACAACCAGCCTCAAAGATCTCATTTCGCAAAACATCTTTTGGATAGTGGACATAGGATAGACGAGGGTCATACATTTGAAATTTTACACACATGCTGTAAAAGTTTAAGACTGTGCGTGTTGGAACAATTGGAAATAGTTGGGCACAGCGGTAGAAGTGTCGAATTGCTGAATGAGCAAATAAATGTGTCATCTTCACCGTTGCTCAACATATTTAGGGGGCGTGGCCAGAGAGAAAGAGAAAGGAGGGTAGATGACTAAGCGGGGATAGTATATATAAGACCGCTCATTCGACACGAACTCACTTTGCAATCGTCCGTTGTGAAGTCGACATCTCCTGAAGATGCTCCGGTGTCGGAGCGAAACGATCGTCGAGTTTGTTTTGTGGTGAATTTGTGTGGTGTTGTGCCTACAAGATTGTGTGGTGTTGTGCCTACAAGATTGTGTGGTGTTGTGCCTACAAATTTGTCACTGTTAGCGGATTATAGCAAAATAATTTTATATTCATTGTATATCATGGAATTCCGCAAAGTAACGCCTGCTTCCATTCAACATTTAAAACCTGTCAGTTATTTTATATTTAAACATACTTACCTATTATATAGCTGTAGAGTATTTGAATCTTGGAATTTACCGCATTATTATCCCAATGAAACCCCTACTATTTTATGATTAATGGAAAGTGTTCAGGCCATTCAGAGATGAAGAGGAGAGAAATAAGTACAATGCAGAAACTTTATTTTTGGATATTGTTTTGCAGTGTTTGATTGGGATTATGTCTACTTTGACGATCTACTTCATGGCGCAGTGATGAGCGCTGGGGTCTTGTGAGAGGTCCCGGATTCGATTCCCGGTAGGGACAATTTGGAAATTTATAATTTTTAAATTGTCTATAGTCTGGTGAGAAGCGTGCCGCCAAGCGATTTAGAGTTCCTTAGATTATTATATTTATTAGTTCCTTAGATTTAGATTAACTAATCAGGGGTGGGTTTAATTAAAAAAAAAACCCGCGCACCAAGGGTTCCGTACTCCAGAAGTATAAGTACAATCTGTTTTTCATTAGTTTGTCTTAAAAGGTAAGGTGCTAATTAAGCTAGGCCTCTAAATTGTATGAGCGCTCATACAACTCAGAGGTCTATTTTATTCGCTCAACTATGTACATATGTATGGGGACACCCTTTAATTTCCAACTTTTTTTAATTTTTGGAATTTTTCCTTTATTTGTGCTGTGAAACCTGGCTTTTTACCGAATTTCCTAATTCGGTAAAAAGCCAGGTTTCACAGCACAAATAAACTATTAAGTATTATTAGTAGGTCAACTGGAACTACCATTTAGGTTTTCGACCCAAAACCTATAGGGTACTTCCGGTTGACCTAGATTTGTCAATTTTGGTTAAAAGCAAGATCTTACAGATCAAGTAAAGGAAAAATTCCGAAACATAAAAAAAAGTTGAAAATTCAGGTAAATTTTGGTACTTACAAGTTTTCGTGAAAATCTAAATTTGCCCATATCTTTTTATTGTGTGGACCTTTAACCCTTAATTTTTATACACCTAATAGAGACTATAGACCTTAGTATCTGGTATAAATTTCAACTTGCTATGTCCACCTGTTCCTGAGAAAATCGGTGGTGACACACGGACAGATGGACAGAGAGACGGACAGACGGACAAGAAAGTGATCTTATAAGGGTTCCTTGTTTTACCTTTTGAGGTACAGAACCCTAAAAACTTCCGTACCTCTTTTTGTCTAGCCTGCTTCCATCATGAGATTGAAGTTTGGGCTGACTTGTGGATAAATAAAAAATCTCAAACATAATATGCAAACAGACAGACAGACATACAAACGGACAAAAATTTTGAACTTCTGGTTGTGCTATCAAATCAAGTAATAAGCTTAATAAGAAGAAATCATTGCAAAATCACAGAAAGATACTACAACTCTATTCATCTGTATAGATGCAGGCAGATATACTCCGCACTGCCCCATACAAACTATATATATGCGACTTAATTACGTACCATCCATTCGCATTCCAAATAGACTGGTGAATGTCATCGATCGGCCAAAATCTAGGGATCTCTATACCTACATCGCAATAAATTAGGGGCAAATTGCTTCCGAGTCCAGTGCCGTTGAAATACTGCCAGGGGTCGTTTGAACCTCATTTTTATCGGCTACGTGCTTATTTATGTAGTAAACGATGTCAGGGAACCGATTACGTAACATATGATGCAATCATAGTGATCATTGAAGCCGTCCCTATTGGCTGGCGCGTTGGCGATTTACAGTTTTAATAAGACTTTGGATTCACACTCGTAATGTATGCCGGCGTTAATCGTTTGAAGACAGCGTTGGCGCAGCGCTGTTCGCTTCCTAGATATCTAATATCGCTCCGATTTTTAACACGCTTTTATTAACCCCCGACGTAATAACAGAATAGAATAGAATCGTTTGTTATTCAAATAAACTTTTACGAGTACTTTTGAATAGTCAATTGAATCTACCACTGGGGTAGTTACTATCAATGGGGTGTTATAAGTTTGACGTGTCTGGGTGTCTGTTCCACCGTAGCGCTCAAGCGGGTGGATTGATTTGAATGCGGTTTGTTTTGTTTGAAAGGTGAATTAATCGAGAGTGTTGTTAGCTATATTTGATGAAAATCGATCCAAGATGGTCACCGCTACAAAATGGCGGATTAAGTACATATTTTTTCTCAACTCCCTTAATATGGGTATCAAATGAAAGGGCTTGACTAGTAGTATAGCACTGTGCAAATCCAAGACGGCCGCCACTACAAAATGGAGAATATCGGGGGTTTTTTTAATTTTTAATTTATACTTGTATTAGCTGTGGGTTTATTTGGTTTATTTTAACGATTAAGTACAATACATTACACTTGGTGACGAGGGTGTTATGATGGCATTAGCTTTGTATAGAAATATTGTATGCATAGCTTCTTTAGAGGTTTGAAATGACGCGCGACACTAAGCCATAGATAGAAGTCGAACGACCGACATAAGTGTCGCTTGTCGCTGTAGTTGCAGTCGCGTACCTCAAAGTCTACCTTAGTCTAGTCTTATGGTCTTTAACCGGATCCTAAAATAAGTAAATATTTGTTATGCCGAATCCATTTTTACGAGCATATTTTTTGTTCCGTCTAGTTTAGATACAATAGAAAATAATAGAGTTTACTACGGCATAAAGTAATTCCACGCTGAAACTTCGTACCGTACGTCCCCGGTCCGGCAACATCAGTTAGGTAATCAAAATTAACGAACTTGGTAAATTATTATTATTTATTTAACAAATTATAATTTGTTTGTTGAATTTTTTTTTTTACTAGCTTCTGTCCGCGGCCTCGCCCGCGTGAATTTCGGTTTTTCACAAATCCTCAGGGAATCGTGGATTTCCGGTTTCCGTTCCCACTCTTTTTTCCAACCTTTATACCTACTTTCAAGGAAATTTACTATTGTAATCTACTGGTACCTATATAGGTACCTACTGTAGATTTTGGTTTTTTCAAAATCCCGCGTAAACTGTGGATTTTTCCAGGATAAAATGTGTTAAGAGTGCTCTCCATGGGAGCGACAAGTCGTTGGTGGGTGGAGTCTAAAACAGTAATTTCTGCATTTAGAGAGCGAGACGTCTTCAGTAAAGAAGAGTACTAAAAATATATAAATAAATAAATAATAAATTAATTAAATAAATAAATTTTGCTTGTGAAATCATGATTTTTAGTGAAAAACAGCAAAGTAAAAAGATGCAAATCTAGGTTTGGAATTACGTCTATTTTAGCAAATATTAGGCAATTTTTTACATAAACTAAAGACATTTGAAATTATTATGAAGTAGCGTATGATATGACTTTGGTCGTCAATTTTCTAGTTTCTTAAATAGTTTATACGCACGAAGTTGCCTCAAAATTTTCCCTAAAATAGTGATTTTTCAAGCGTCATAACTTTCAAAATAAATATAATTTTACATTTTTTTTTATTTTATAGCATAGATAATGGAGATACAAATTGATATCTGGCTTAATTTTAGATCTATTGCGACAAATATTAGAATAATAGGCGTAAAACGTTTGTATGGAGAAGAGTATAAGGAGGGCAACCTTAAGCCTATGTGTTAAGCCAGAGCATAATCTATCTCCACTCAAAATTTCATCCAAATCGGTTTAGTAGTTGCGGCGTTATAGAGTAACAAACATACACACATACATACACACAAACTGTCGCCTTTATAATATTAGTGTGATCACAGCAAGTTGAGTGAAATTGTGATTTGCAGGGCCTGTAACTAACACGAGTGCAACACGCACTACCCCGATTTATTTTATTACTTCAACTAAATAAAGCAAATCGCATATATGTTTCCATTGAAAATGCCGCACGCAGTCTCGCAAAACAGCGTACGTAGGTACGTACTGTACGCAACGCATTCAGATTAAGCAGATTGCACATATTCTGCCCACATTTATGCCGCTCGCAATAATTTTGCTGATATTCTTTGTATTATATATCGCACACAGGTATTAAAATCATGGGTACTAAATTAATCACGCATACGCGGCCTTATCTCTTAAAGAATTAATTTATTTACGTTATTTTGTAGGTATGTAAACACGGCATGCTTTCCATTTTTGCCGTCCATTGATGTCGTTATTGACTTTGAGGGATTAATTTATTTAATCTTATGCATAACTTTATACATATTATCGCCAAAAATATGTTTGTCGCAATGACATCATCAAGTTTTAATACCAAGACTAATACGCAGTACTAAGGTGTAGGTGTGTGACGTTGGAATTTCAAGTCGAAGGCGATGCGTACGATATTGGCGACAAATGTGCGTATATGTTTATTTCACTCCTCTAAATAATTCTACTGATGTATTACTCGGAACGGCATGAAAAATGTTACAGAATAACAAATGTAGTCGTGTAACAATGTTTTATTTTATCTACAAGCCTGGTTTTAAAAATTATGGTCACTTGTTTTTTTTTTTTGTTAGTGTAATCTGTTCAGTTAAAAAATGCTTTACACGAAACTCTAGTATGACAAATATTGGATTAAAATGTTGCGTATATCAGGATGGTTGAAAAAGTACCAGATATTTCAATTGTTTTTTTTTTATTTATTTACTCAATCAAATGGTCTTTTTTCACAAAATTAAAACGTGTACATATATAATTTGCTGTATGATTTTATGTACCAAAGTTATGGTAACCTCGCACCGGTTAGCGCAGTGTTGGCAGACCCCCCACTGCTGGATATAGCTCTTGTACGAGGGTCGCCACAGGATACGATCTTGTGCCGCTTGTGCCCAGCGGCTGTCAGCGTCCCGCTTGAGACCGTCATCATCATCATCATGATCAACCCATTACCGGCTCACTACAGTGCACGGGTCTCCTCTCAGAGTGAGAAGGGTTTTGGCCATAGTCTACCACGCTGGCCAAGCGGATTGGCAGACTTCACACACCTTTGAGAACGTTATGGAGAACTCTCAGGCATGCAGGTTTCCTCACGATGTTTTCCTTCACCGTTAAAGCAAGTGATATTTAAATATTTAAAACGCACATAGTTCCGAAAAGTTAGAGGTGCGTGCCCCGGATCGAACCCACGACCTCCGATTAGAAGTCGGTCGTCCTAACCACTAGGCTATCGCAGCTTGAGACCGTATATCCACCTCTATCCACTAAAAATGCTGCATTTTCCGGTACAAGGATTTACATTTTCCGGAAGGAAGCTATTCAAGCATCTTGGTACATCTTAACACCGACCGTTCACTATTCACAGGCACTGTGCCTTAGCAAATACTGTATCGTGCATCGTTCATCGCAAAATGAACGATGAACGGGGCAAAGTCAATTTGGGCTTAAGCTTTTGTAACTACTTATTATCGCAAACATCAAGAACTCTGTTGTTGTTCCTGGCCAATTTATCAATAAATTTTCAGTAGCAGCTTGGAGTTGGTAAGTAGGCAATGTGGCCAATTCTGCTGTACATAATCTCTAAACTAAACTAAATTGACAGGTTTAAAAATAGTGCTATCTTTTTCCGCAGGTATCACTGTGAAAAAGATAAGAATATATTTAGCCCTGTCATTTTAGTTTAGGTTTAGAAATTGTGTACAACAGAATTAGCTACAGTGTTACATTTCCGTGCCTCGGTGAGCACGCAAAACCGTCAATCCTGCGCCTCTCTCATGTTATGTCGGTTATGCTCCCATCGGACTATGAGAGTGAGAGGATTGAGGCTGTGTTAGCGCGCACACTTGTGCACTGTAATATATCCTGCGTATTTTGCTACTTTCCGTTTGCCGGCCGTGGCTGGAATTCGGTCAGGAGTAAGTTATTAAAATTCACAAGCAGTGAAAACTACCTCGGTACACAGCTTAGTGGGACTTTCGAGTGAAACTTTGTATGGCTTTTGGCAATTACTAAGTTTTCAGTTTGCTGAAACAATGAGTTTAGTTGTGACAAACGTTTCGTATCGATTTAAAGAGACGTTGCACACTGTCGACAAATAGTTTCACACACACGGACAAAGCATTCGATGCTTCGATTCCCGGGTCGGGCAAATAATTGTTAGGTATTAGGTTTTTCTGTCAAGAAATTCTCTGTGCCAGCCCGGAGTTGGTAGTTGGCGGTGTTTCACCCCCATGCCTCGGAGAGCACGTTAAGCAGTCGGTCTCGCTTATTTTCAATGTCATGTGACAATAGTCGTTAAAGCCCGCCAACCCGCATTGGAGCAGCGTGACGGGTCTAAGCTCTAAATCCCTCTCTATGAGAAAGGAAGCCTGTGCCCAGCTGTGGGACGTTAAAAGATTGTAGAGGTGGTGGTGGGTATGTTAAGCAGTCATAAGCTTAACGTAAGCTTATCGTGCTCTCCGAGGCACGGGGGTGAAACACCGCCAACTACCAACTCCGGGCTGGCACTGAGAATTTCTTGACAGAAAACCCCAATAGGTTTATGCATTACTCTAGCGGCACGCTATGATGGCCGGTTTGACGTTTGTCCGCTCATGAAGTTCCGTATTAATTGATAACGACTTTGAAGGAAATAATTGTATTACTTTATTGACGATAGTGATGTGCAGAGATTCATAAATTTTATCGAATGTAGTTTTAGGTTTAGGACTCAAAATTTATTTATTAAATTGATTTCTTAAATGTATACAAGTGTAGAAAAATCAGTTTGCACCATTTAAGGGGTGAATGTACTTGTGAATATGAACAATTTTCACTATGTGGACAAACCTCTGAAATCGCAAAAAAATATCAATAAATTTTTAAAAATGGAATCTAATACGATCGTCACATAGGATCGCTGGCTAGCACAACTACTACCTCCGGCAAACTCGCGTCAATGCTCAATGCAAAACAAAGCAGTTTCGAATTGACGTTGCTTCGAAAAGTATAAACTGTCAGTGCAATGCGATTGTGATATAGTTTTGACCTGGCTTTGGATTTCAAATATTGATACTGCATTACTGTTGACCCTTGCTCGTTAATTTGGACTCTGTTCAAGCCCTTTGTTGTGGATTTCGTCGATATGACCGAACGTACGCAGAGAACTGTTCTAAATAGTCAGACACGTGAGTTCGTAATACGCCTTCGTAACTATTTCGATCGTGAAGCTCAAAATGGAGGGCCAATTTTACCTATAACGTCAGTGGTTGAACGCGTAGCTGATGCGCTTAATATTGGACAACGAACTGTTAGACGGATAACTAAAAAAAAATATGGCGAGACTGGCACAGAAGAAAATAAACTTCACACACCAAAAAAGAGAAAACGAGCAAAACCAGTCGTAGGCATCGATAGCTTTGATGCCGATGCTATCCGAAGACATGTTTACGGCTACTATTTACAGAAGGAGTATCCAACAAGAAAAAAGTTGGTGCATTCACTGAAGGAAGCTGGATTATTCTTCGGTGGGGAAAGTTCTTTAACGAAGATTTTGAAGACCATTGGATTTCGATACAAAAAATGTAACAAACGCAAAATATTGATGGAAAGATTTGATATAGCGATGGCAAGGTATACTTTTTTACGGCAAGTGAAAGAAATCAAAAATTGGCAAAATGTTGTGTTCTTGGATGAAACATGGCTTAATGCTAACCATACTGTAGGCCGTTCTTGGAACGATGACACAGCAGCATCTACTTCCAAAGTTCCTGTAGGAAAAGGATCGCGACTTATAATTTGTCACGCCGGAACCATCAACGGGTTTGTCGAAGGTTCTCTCATGGCTTTTGCGTCAAAAACCACTGGAGACTATCATGAAGACATGAATGGAGAAAAGTTTACTGAATGGTTTACCTCAATGTTGTGTAGCCTCCCTGAACCATCTATTATAATTATGGACAACGCCCCATACCACTCGATGCAAATTGACAAGCCACCTGCCCAATCCCAAAAGAAAGCTGATATCGTCGCATGGCTTCGTAAAAATGGCGTAGATGCAAACATGAATATGTTAAAAGCGGAATTAGTACGTCTTTTAAAAGAAAACAAACCAACCAAGATCCGATACGTCATTGACGAAATAGCATTAGAACATGGGCACAGAGTTATACGGTTACCGCCTTACCATTGTGAGTATAATGCGATTGAGTTGGTGTGGGCTCAAATTAAGGGATATGCTGCAAGACACAATACAGAACCCCCATTTACCACAAAAAAAATGCTAAAATTATTAGAAGAAGCTTGTGAACATGTGACTAAAGGAGACTGGGAAAAGGTTGTGAATAGAACTGTTAAATTAATAAGGGAAGATTATGAAAGAGATGTGAAAATAGATAATATTATAGAAAACGAACATATAATTATTAATGTATGTGATGATAGCAGTGACGACAGTGAAAATAGTAGTATGGACGAATCTGATTAATTATGGCCTTTTGTGGCACCTTTTTTGGTATCTTTTGTATTCATATGTTTCTTGTGTGCATATAAAGTATGTATATTCATTTTCGTTCAAATATTCAGTTCGTTCAAATAAATTAAATAAACATATACATTTTTGTTTTATTAAACCTATTTAATCAGGTACAAAAACAAAACTTAATTGTTTTTTGTTCGAGAATAAATTGACATTCCACATCACTATTGTAATGTGTCAAACCGGCCATCATAGCGTGCCGCTAGACTATTTGTACATATCAATTAAAAAATGTAAGACAACACGAAAACAAAAAGGGGCTAATGCATAGGGATCCTTATTCCCACTGCCGGGCAAAGGTCTTCCATTAAACAACCAAATAGAAATTAAACAAGAACAGTAAACAATATTGTGCCGCGCGCATACTACGCAAGTCACCGCAAACTGTTTAATCTCAAGGAACAATGGCGCAGAAATTTATATTGTGGTGCGTTTGAGGGCACGTTATTAGCCCGAAACTTTAACTACAAACTAGAGCCAGATTTAACGGCCTCTATGATTCTAGAATATTCAGTAAAAGCGCTCAGGTTCGATTGGGTCAGTAGATATTATTAAATATTTATTACTAGCGACCCGCCCCGGCTTCGCACGGGTAGTAGAGCATTTTATGCGTAGGTACTACCCGCTCAGGGATTAGGCAGCGTTTTCGATGAAAGCTCCCAGGCGGCTTTTACGACTTTTTACGATATTTTCCACAATGAACTTATTATATCTCACCTTATACCCGAATTACTAATTCCGTGGAATTCTGACGTTTCATAATGTTACCAGAGATAAAACAATTCCCACAAAAAAGATGAAAAATTCAAAACTTATGCAAATACAAATCAACTGCTGCATGTAGATATGACTTTCTAGTTTCCATTCTTAGCAATTTCTATTTTAGGGCGAAACAATTAATATTATTAAGCGGCTTAGAGCTTTATATGTTGACAGGGAATTAAAGTAGTTTGGGGTAAAATCGTACTTCGTAGATGTTAACCCTGTTCTCCATATAAATAACTCATCTGTAAATGAAAATGACAGCTGTCAGAATTAAGTCGATATTAAGTCAAAAATAAGGAGAAAAACTAAATATTTCAAATCAAATAAATTAGTGTATTTGGGACATAAGAAAGTAAGTTTTCACCAGATTCCGTGAAAAAAAAAATTATTTTAAAAGATAAAAATAAAGAACCAAAAACTTGGTTTTTTGAACTTTTCACATAAATTTTGAGGTTATGTGAAAAAAGTGTAAATATAAAAGTTGTAGATCTTTTTATTACCTACAACTTTGCCATTTAATTTTTTTCCATAGGACTTCTAGTTTTGCCGGAAATCGAGATAAACCGTTTTTTACCCTTAAAACTCCCCCCCTTTTTTCCCGAGCTCAGATCGCCCGTAAATTATTTTTCCTTGTATTTTATAATATTCTCCTCCTTTTCCAATGGGTTTCATCCTACGTACTGTGATTTTTTTTTTGGTTTCAAAAATTATCGACAATGGGCTATAGGGAGAACCGCGGCCGCCGACGCGCTTATAGGCACGCTCCCGCGCCGCCGCAATTTTTAAATCTGTAATATCTTCGAAAGTATTCATTTAAATCATATGCTGTAAAGGACCATATGGATTTATATAAAATCAACAATGCATTTAAGGTATTTAATTAGATAAGGATTAATGCTGTATTGGTTGAAATCGCTTCGAAAATTAGCCATTATTTGTCGTAAAAAGTAAATGACAAAAAAATGTTATTGTGGGATATCCATAAGAGATAGACATATACCATCGCGGACTTTTCTGTAGACCTTTTCAATGTGTACAATACTTAGTACATTATTTTGATAAATCTCGTAGGGTTCAGCCTGCGTTTGCAATGTAAGCGGAAAAAATGTAATTATTTACGACATCACATTAGAAACCTCAAAAATAACAGTATTTCTCCACAATTTAATGGATGTTATTATACATATAAACCTTCCTCTTGAATCACTCTATCTATTAAAAAAAACCGCATCAAAATCCGTTGCGTAGTTTTAAAGATTTAAGCGTACAAAGGGATATAGGGACAGAGAAAACGACTTTGTTTTATACTATGTAGTGATTACGTATATTTGAAACGTCGCTAATATCTTCCTTTCCCCTCCAACTAAACATAAAGAACTAGAACTGGTTCGTCTCAATTTATTATTAAACAACAGAAGTTCTTCAATATGCTTAAAATAAATAACATGAACTTGTGTGGTGTGAAGTGTTTTGAATCTGGTGGTTTTTGTGAAATGACAGAAAAAGGATGCAAGAACAGAGTAGTGACGAGTCCGTCATAATCGGAAATATACCTACATCGGAATATTATAGGCAATTATCCTATTGTCCACCAAAAATTGGGATTTAAACATTGGCTGCAGTACAATTTTTATAAAACAGTTATACACAGGTGATACGTGGGCATGAAATTGCTGCGGATCTTAGATGGGACTTATGTAGAAGTGGCATTCTATATTATAAACCACGCATAAACCCCAAATTAGACGGTGCCCCGTTCATCGTTCATTTTTGCGATGAACGATGCACGATAAGATATTTGCTATGTCACAGTGCCTGTGAACGATGAACGGGCGGTGTTTAGACGGTTCATTTTCGATGACTCATCGATGAAGCCTCGAAAATGAAAGCAAACTCGAAAAATGAACCGTTTAATTTAGTCTTAAGACCCTTCCCGCGACCCGTAGTCTATAGAGGTTTCAATATCTAAACAATATACATGAGCCATTAACTGGGCACCTATTTCCGTATATTTACAACACTATTATTTCAACAAACAACCCCAACGAACGGCAATAATGAGATGAAAATGTACGTACATTATGTTCGCGAGACGCTGACTAACCCTAAAATGATAGATGTAAATAGCTCCATACGACCCATATAGAGGGTTGGTTGCGGGGACATAAATTATTGGGGCAATTGTTTGCTGTTTGGGGCCATTGTGACCCACTGGGTATAAGAATGTTGAAATATTTCATAGTTCCCGAACGGGCGATTGTGCTAAATTATTCGATACAATACTTTCAAAACGACAGGTCATTCTATGCGTGAAATTTACCGGTATAATGCTTTATTAATAGCAACTAAATAACTCTGAAAAAAAGTATATTTTCTTACGTATTTTGTCATCATAACAAAAATACCTACATATGGAAGACATCATAATTTTACTGTTTTTCTTTAAATTATTAAAAGTCAACTTATCTATTTGAATGTTAAAGCACCTCTTTGTACCTACTTAAGAGCATCTTAAATATTAAGTAACAAACTTTTGGTATTTTATAAAAAAACAAACATTTAGTATTCAAAAAGCTCTTTTATATTGTGATACTTTAAATAAATACAATAAATTTTATCTTCTATGTTTTAACATTGAGATTCGTAATTATAATTCTAATACCTGTAACATTATAATGTTTTCGGTTAAACACATTCATCATAATAGAAAATGTTTCTTATTAAGTACATAAAGTTTCTATAAGTAAGTATATTTTGAATATAAAACCTTTGTTCGATTTATAAATATTTTATTAGCCATGCAAAAAAATATATATGTGGCACACATAAAATGTACGTAAGTACGTAACAATATTATTATGTTTTCCGGAAAGCTGACTGACCCTAAAATGATACATGTAAATAGCTCCACACGACCCATATAGGGTTTGTTGTGGGAACATAAATTCGATTCAATATCGAAGCGATTGTTTGCTGTGCCGGGGTCATTTTGACCCCAATGCAGGAACGGTGGAATATTACATACTTTATATACAGTTCCGGTAGCAAAATTATTCCATGCAATTTTCTAACCATAATACTATGTTGATCACACAATGTTTTGATGTGAGAGTGTTTCGAATAAAAATCTTGTTTGGATGAGAGATAAAATAGTGAGACTCCATGAAGTAGCAGGTAGGTAATACTTTGCATACTCTGTAAATAGGATGTTTTATTAGCACGTGTTCTTAGATATTTAGTTGATAAGTACTAGCTTTGTCTGCGATCACGTTGATTTAGTTCATGCCGTAAAAACTATACTTCCGGGATAAAACGTAGCTTAATATATTACTCTACGGCTTCTTAATAAAATCCTAACACAATATCGCGTCGATCTATTGCTTTGTGGTTGAATAAAAAAAAGACAAACCAACGAATAATAATTCGTAATATAAAAAGTTTAATATTATCTATATGTATATGTATGACTATGCTTTGGCTATCCGTTGGATATAGAGTACAGAAGTTCGTCAATCCGCCCTTTGAATATGACTTATTATTTACGAGCGGATACCCGCGACTTCGTTCGCGTGGATATTGATTTTAATAATCCCGTGCGAATCATTTTGTTTTTCCTAAGCTCCTTTGAGCTTATACCTTGCTAAAAACTGTAAAAAGTTCACTGGCGGATGTTTGGTACATCAAAATGTAAACATCCGCCAGTGAAAGTCCCATCAAAATCGGTCCAGCCTTTCAGAGATTAGCCAGTAGTCTTTAAAGTATCTACTTTCTAACAAAAAAAAAATGAATGAAATCGGATCACCCGTTAACGAATTACAGCTAAGTACACATTTTGCCTTTCATCCCCTCTCCCAAGGGAACCGTGCTGAATTTCGGGATAAAAGGTATCCTATATGTTACTCCATAGTATGAACTTAAATCATGCCGAGTTTCATTTCAATCCATTTAGTAGTTTTTACGTGATGCGCGCACAAACATACAGACAAACAGATAAACAGACAAACAGACAAAAATTTCAAAAATAGCTTTTTACGTTCTATTACTTATCCATAACATCCCCCAGTTATTATTTTGCAAAAATCTTCAATGTACAGACACGGCAATTCTACGATTTTATTATATGTATAGAATAGATATAGAATAGAATAGATAGATTTTATTTTATTTATTTCTTTATTTAAAAAAAGAACTCCTCATCAAAGTTTAGTGGTAACCCCGTCGAGGAGAGTTAGTTCCATAATTTGTAATGTAAACGTAAAAGAAATAATATAACAGAGCAAGTGGTCAAAATATACCCGGGAAGCAGGTGGCAAGGGTTATAAAGGTTGTGGTGGCGGTGGTGGTGGTGCAGTGTAGTGGTAGGTGTAACATGGTACATGATATTAGACCAAATAATTTAAAAAAATCCTAAGACTACCTGCTACCCGCTATAAAAACAATGGAATACGCAAAGTACTATCGTCTCTGCGGTGCTCTAAACTTTCCATTGTGCTATAGTTACTAAACAGTTGCTAGCAGGGATATTGTACCTGGGAACTGTTTCAAAGCCCGTACACGAACTACGCCAGAGAGATCATGTTTGTTTCCTTGATTATATATTTTTTTTTCATCAATTTTGATACCTTATTTCATTTTATTAAGGAAACATCGCGAGTGCCCTCTTTAAGGAGCGTTATGGGTAATAAAGCTCCATATCGAATGTTATATTTTACAGCCTTCTATTAAACAGGGGAAGGTAGGGATACTTCACGGTATTCATTATTTAGCTTTATAGCGGTAGCTGCGAAGTAGGGGTTTAAATGGCCCCGTCATATCAAACAACATTATAACACCTGTGAGATATTTTACGTGAAGATTTTATTAGTAGGTTTAGTTGCTTATTTGAGTGAAGAGTTGATCGCAAACTCTTTTACTTTGACATTTAATTTCAACCATATTATGGTAAAGTAAATAAAACAGAGTTTAAATTTTTATCATTAAAAGACGCTCGCTTTAGCTCCAATCGAATGCATTGGACCTTTATGTATTATGACGAATACTCGCAAGTAGTCCTAGGGCCATTTGAGTCAACAAATCGGAGGGCTGATGTGACCCGAAGTTCACCACTCTCCACCACCGCCCACTATGTTGGATAAAGGCAATGCAAAGAACACTCCGTCTCTGCGTAGTATTCTGGTAGTTGTTATGTTGGGATAGTAACGCAGTGCCAGATCCTTCCGCCTACGACCGATAACGCCCGGTACCTAAGTATACGTATATTCAATGTATGTAAATTATGTAAATTACCTAGCGACTTTGTTATTTGCCAAAAATTGTATGGAATTATTGGACTAAATACAACGTCATTTGTCAACAGATTACAGATAAATGAGAGTAGGTACAATTTCGGTTCTCAATGATTAACAAATTATAATCACATGTTATTGATAAAATCACGGTGAACGACGATTTAACGTGCTCGCAGAGTGAAAGTCGCAGAGCGAACGAAACTATCGAATTCAGTTGAACGTCAGTCACCTATTCAGTTACAGACTTGGATGAAGTTTGCTTATCCAAAGCAATGATCGTCTGATATGCGCTATCTAAACCACACTTTTCTCTCAAACGAGACAATATATTTTGCGAAATTGAATTGTACATATCTACTAGCGAACCATTGTCGAGTCTACAACGTACCTACGA
This sequence comes from Melanargia galathea, assembly GCA_920104075.1. NCBI lineage: Eukaryota > Metazoa > Arthropoda > Insecta > Lepidoptera > Nymphalidae > Melanargia > Melanargia galathea. Next base: position 4,534,166 of record OV049865.1, read on the forward strand.
CAAGAATACGGCGTGCAATTCGATGGCATATTAAATCGAACAAGTGACAGATTGAGATATTGCAGCTGCAGTCCACCCGAAACCGGTTCATTCCGGAGTAAACTTGTTTGAGCCGGAGCAAACCGGTTTGCAGCGGAGAGAATCAGTTTAAGTGGAGCGTCCCCGTTTATTTATATCACTGAGGATGCACCTGTATATTGTGATTCGATTCGGTAGGTACAATTAACTTGGTTCGTGCTTCCTTTCGAAAGTATTTGTTTGTTGGAGTAACTTGTCATTATGGTCTTTATATACCCACGTCCACTGCTGGAAATTGATGTATTTGAAGGGACATGAGACCTAGATTCAGCTGTGGTGATTCAGCAGACCTAGTGTCAGCACATTTGTAAGAAAATTGTAGCAAAACCAGCAGTACTAACCACAATTTAATTTATGCACCCAAATAATTTGTGCGTCGACAATTATCGTCAAGTTTAGCTGCCAAGTGAAATTGTAGCAATCAAGCTTAATGTACTACCAACACGCACCGAGTCGATTTAGGTATGTCATTGCACTAAATAATTCTAGTGAAGTATTTCGCTGTACGCTATGAAAAATGTTACAGAATAACAAATGTACCTACCTACTTACCTATTTGCACGGTATTTTGTTATACTTAATTATAAACTTACGTTGGAAATTCCACTATCCCTTTTATTATTAATATTTAGTTAGGACATTAGATATTTAATAGTGACGTTAGATATTTTTATCCCGGAAAAACAGTGGGTTCCCGCGTGATCTATAAAATCTACTATATAAAAATAAGTCGGGTTTTCCTTCCTGACGCTATAACTCCAGAATGCACGAACCGATTTCCACGGTTTTGCATTCGTTGGAAAGGTCTCGGGCTCCGTAAGGTTTATAGCAAAGAAAAACAGGCGAACGAAGTCGCGGGGGTCAGCTAGTAAAAAATAATTTTATGTCCACCCTATGGCGGCCAATGGCAAATCGCAATGGAAGCGGAAACTATTCAACTACACAGGAGATGTTATAGTGCGCAAGTGCGTATGCAAACACAGATGCAAAACGTAGTCCGATGGAACGCCAATCGATACGACTGGAGAGTAATCAGGCGCAGGACCGATGACTTTACGTATCTACTCTCCGAGACATGGAGGTGTATCAAGAATCGAACTGAGTTGGCGACTGTGTGTGCGTGCGTGCGTGCGTGCTTGCATGCGTGCGTGCGTGCGTGCGTGCGTGCGTGCGTGCGTGCGTGCGTGTGTGCGTGTGTGCGTGTCTGCGTGTCTGCGTGTCTGCGTGTCTGCGTGTCTGCGTGTCTGCGTGTCTGCGGGTCTGCGTGTCTGCGTGTCTGCGGGTCTGCGTGTCTGCGTTTCTGCGTGTCTGCGTGTCTGCGTGTCTGCGTGTCTGCGTGTCTGCGTGTCTGCGTGTCTGCGTGTGTGTGTGTGTGTGTGTGTGTTTGTCTGTCTGTCTGTAGCGCTCAAACGGGTGATTTTTTTTGTTTGAAAGGTGAATTAGTCGAGAGTGTTGTTAGCTATGTTTGATGAAAATCGGACCAAGATGGCCGCCGCTACAAAATGGCGGACTACATATTTTTTTCACAATTCCCTTAATATGGGTTACAAATGAAAGGGCTTGACTAGTAGAATAGCACCGTGCAAATCCAACATGGCCGCCACCACAAAACGGCGAATGTCGGGGGTTTTTAAATTTATACTTGTTAATTTGAAACTTCTACATTCTACAAACTAGCTCCATTAATGTTGTTTGTATCTTTATTTTTATTTTTTATGTGGTGTACGTACAATACACTAACTCTAAAAGAAACTGTTTTGAAAGCATCTAGACTCTACAACTCAATAGGTAAAGTATTTAACATACAAGTTTGAAAAATATGGAAGATTTGGTCGAATAGGTGCCATGAAGGGTAATTTTTTTTCAAACGTATAATCACGGAAGTATAGGCTTCAGCCAAGTACAGGCCAATAGCTATATGTAAAGGATTTATGGTTAACATGTTTTGTAAACGAAACATTCTAAACCGTATTGACTCGTTATCTAAAATGCTTTTAAATAAATAAACATCCGCAGAACTCAAAAATATAATATTTTAGTGACCAACCATTATGGAGAGTGTTTTTATTTAAGTACATCCGTAGTAAAAATATTTTTTTGAGTTCGTCATACAATTTACTCTTGAATCAAACTACCGTTAGTTTTGAATTTCTACTACGGCTTTTTCAATAATCAAAATAGGGTCGCAATCGTTGTAAAAACTAATTTTTCACGGATACTTTTTCAAGTTATAAGTTTGACGTGTCTATGTGTGTGTGTGTGTCTGTCTGTTCCACCGTAGCTCTCAAACGGGTCAACCGATTTGAATGCTGTTTTATTGTTTACAAGGTGAATTAGTCGGGAGTGTTGTTAGCTATGTTTGATGAAAATCGGCCCAAGATGGCCGCCGTCTCAAAATGGCGGATTACATATTTTTTCACTACTCCTTCAATATGGTTATCAAAAAGGGCTTGACTAGTAGAATAGCACTATGCAAATCCAAGATGGCCGCCACCACAAAATGGCGAATGTCGGGGGTTTTTTTAATTTTTAATTTATACTTATTTTACAATTAATATTGTTTATCAGTTCAAAAAATACGACAACGCTTGTTTTCCCCCTATCATCTCCTAATCTTGTTTAAATAAAAGTGAAATATATACCATTTCCTCCCTCACTCACTGACTAATCACGAAATCTTAGGAACTATAAAACCTACAAACTTGAAATTTAGATGGTAGATTCCTTCTAGGGCTTAAGCGTCAGCTAAGAAAATGTTTTTATAAAATCTAACTTTAAGGGGGTGAAATGGGGGTTGAATGGTTATATAAAGCCAGCGACATGAAAATCGGCATTTAGTTAGTAGTTTTAAGTAATAAAATCCTGTATAAGTCAACTGCATGACCCATCGATGATGGTATGTTATGGGATGAAAATTTGTATGGGAAAAATCTTATTATTGTTACGTAAACGAAATAACAGAAAACCGCTAGTGCGTAATATATTATTGTTATTAACTCATAATAATTTCATACTAACATCCCTACCCTCTTCGCCTTTTAAAGCTTAATCTATTCCATTGATCCCCCCAAGGACAGTCCAGAGGTCGCGAGGGCTCACAACAATTTCCTATAGCAAAATGAACCAGCCTGAGCTTTATCTCAGCCTTCTCAGCTTTTAATTCGATACCGACCTATTTTCGTCCCGTCTTTCATCCATTCTATAACTTAATCAAGTTTGCAGAATAAAATTCTCTAGATTTTCTTCTCTCTAGTCTAAACATCTGCAGGTGAATTAATTAGAGGCTAATTGATAGCTATGTCATACCCCTGACACTCCATTAAAACGAACTAATTTAATTACCAACTACTACTACCAGTGTGCTTAGTCTAAGATCGGAGCACTCGAAAACGAACTCGAAAACTATTGATCGAATCACAAGTGAATTCAGAGCAAAATGAACTCAAATACTCGTATTTTAAAGTCGTACATAATTCCATAGTTCGAATATGTATTTTACAACATTTCTGCTTGGGGCGCTCGTTGTGTTCGAATGCTAAATGTATTGGCGAACTCAAACCTTAATACAAGCCATTTTAGGTCTATTTTACTCTGAAATCGATCAATAGTTTTCGAGTTCGTTTTCGAGTGCTCCGATCTTAGACTAAGCACTCAGAGCACAGGCCTGTCCGCACGTTTTTGTCAGTATATTATTATTTATAAGAATATAATAGATAATACTATTCTGTGGTTTAGATTATTCAATCTAAACCAATGGAGCCACGACAATAGTACTAGCCTGCACTATTGTCGTGACTTGATTGCGGCCGACGATAAATTGACGGGGGTGTGAATGTCGCTTCTTTGCGTAGTAATAGCTATTATGGATTCTGTGGTGACAGTTAGTGTCCTTTGGTTATGTTAAATTAATTGTTTTTCCCAGTTTTTCCCAAATTCGGAGTCACAGAATTTTTTCAGTAAGACCGAAAAGATTTCTCGCACTATAAAATGCTCACGAGTTCATGACGCCCAAATAAAAGCTACTTTGTTCCAATTTTTTTTTTTTTGGTTTATTCAGCGGGTTAGCTGAGAAAGGAAACAAACAGACAAAATTTCGCGTTTATATTAGGTACTTTATAGTATTTTAAATAAAAATTATTTACTTACGTATAGTAATAAAAATAAATAATAGAATTGGTTGTTATTTATGATGTGACACTAAAATACGGCTGAGTTCGCACACCTGCGTCTAAACATCATTCTCAAATATCAACAGTATGAATGTCAGTCGAATAACATTAATTCAAAGATGTGAACTATCACAGAGATGGCTTCACCGTTCACACGTAAGGAGTAACATAAATAAACTGGTTTGCACTGGGGTAAACCAATTTTCTCCGGTGCAAACCAGCCCCATCCGGTTTCGGATATCCACCGCCGAGAAATTCACGTGCAATCTCAATCTGTTTCTCGCTAGATACATTTTAGAGCTGCTCGGTGTAACGTGTTATATGATATAGACTCTAAAACGAATAGCTGAACTAGCGCCTGGCGGGTTACGGGACTTCACAGATCTAGTTTAGTGTAATAACGTTAGCTTGTGAGCCGTTTGAAATACAATATTTGGGTGAATAAAAGTGTACGGTATCAGGAGAAGTTTTCCTAGAGTGCGTCACGTTAATGAGTTCAGAGTGTTCAAAGTTACACGCGCTCAATGATTTGTATGGGAATCTTTGAGCCCGTGGAACTTTGCAATTGGATTGGAATATTTTTTACATAAATCTGATGGACTATAGACAAATTCTGACATTTTCTAAAAACGAGTGCATAAATTAATTTATAAAGTAGAGCGATTGAGCTCGTAATCGCATAGATAGTGAATTTTCATTGGTTTTAGAGCCAAAAACCTCATCATAGAAAAAAAAACTTGTATCTATATACTTACAAGATCAAAATCAATCTACGAAGTAAGGTGACATGGTGTCTAATGTTAGATTGCTCGACCCCGATGAACTTGCATCTATTGCCTCTACTATAAGTGTTCTCACATTTTTTGGGTTTTAAATATTGAATTTTTTAAGCTATTTTTTCATTGATTGAGTTAATTGATATAATTAATCGAGTTAATTGGGTTCTATTGACGATTAGTATAAAGAGGAATTTGGAATTTCCAAAACCAACGAAAATTCACCGTGTATAAAGCTAGTGTTACCCCTCCACAAGCTTACGTGAAACAGAGAATATTTACTTGATAAATACAACTTGGAGAAACGAGTATAATGACGCAATCACTACTGAGAGCTTCTGCAATATATATCCCTGCGACAAATATAAGATCACGTGGGTAAATATTGTCAAATAATAAAGTTGATTACGTATAAATAACATCTTCGAAGACGTGAAAAGAATAAAACTACAATATGGAATCGGTACCACGACGGAGAGAATACGGGCGTATATTATGTTAATCAAACACAAAGGACCCGAAACGATATTACCAGAACTCGCATAAGTAAGGAAATAACTGGACAAGGGCGTGTTGAGACACACCTAAGGTAGGGTTCTGTATAGTCATGCTAATAACAAATTTCGTATTATAAAAAACAAGTCTAACAAAACAAACAGGTTGTAGTTTCTATCACTATTTTATTTCATTTATTTATTTACTAGAGAATGCCCGCGGCTTCGCCCGCGTGAATTTTGGTTTTAAACACATCCCGAGGGAATCGTGGATTTCCGGTTCCCGTTCCCGCTCCCTTTTCCAACCTTTATACCTACAGCCAAAGAGTTCCCAAGAGGGAGCAACGCGAAATATTATTACTCGTCAAGACGGCCGCGCCTACTGGCTATGTGTGCGTGACCTCGGTAATCGCGCCGTGTACGATACAACCTCGAATCGCATATGTGTGCGCGCCTAGGGATACCGGTTATTTGGACAATTGCACAATTTTTATAGATAAATCAAGTATGGTGTAGGATAAAATTTTGTTTTTATTAATTATTTATCTTTAATCTACGTGTGTGTAAAACTGTTTGTTTAATGTAAATCAATAGTTTGCCATGGAAACAGCATTAGTAATTACTTGATTACAGAATATTCATTAGGTATCTACCTCATTATTTAAATATCGGCTGGACCGATTATGATGGAATTTTTGGTGTGTGTTTGTGTGGGTAAGAAGATAGTTTGTATCTACAATTGGACCCTGTAGGTGGTGCTGCAGTCATGTTCTAGGATTTTTTTTATTACGAACAAATTTTGTTGAAATTTTGTAAGTTTCTTGTCCCTGGGGAGTTTAGATTCATAACCTAATTGAATCCGGTAGGTGGCGCTGCAAATTCGTAACACTAGATACTAAATAAAAATTATTTCTTGATTTAGTCAAATACTTTTATAATACGTTTCCAACAGTCGTCATGTCGTGTCCTTCTGATGACAGCTGTCCAGCGATGTCTTAGTATTGGATCCGTTGGAAATCTACATTAATTAAGTATTAATAATAATTATAAACTAATTAGAAAATTTATTTTTAATTTTTTTTTATATAATTTATATTTATAATCATAATTATTTAGAACTAGGAAATGCCCGCGGCTTCGCCCGCGTGAATTTCGGTTTTAAACAAATCCCGAGGGAATCGTGGATTTCCGGCTCCCGTTCCCGCTCCCTTTTCCAACCTTTATACCTACTATCAAGGAAGTTCTCTATATTAATCTACCTATAGCTGTAGCTATAGATTTCGGGTTTTTCAAAATCCCGTGGGAACTGTGAATTTTTCCAGGATAAAAAGTAGCCTATGTTTTAAGTCAGGGCATATTCTATCTCCATTCAAAATTTCAGCCAAATCGGTTTAGTAGTTGCGGCGTGATTGAGTAACAAACATCCAAACATACAAACATCCAAACATCCAAACATCTAAACATCCAAACATCCACACTTTCACATTTATAATATTAGTAGGATAATTATTATTTAAAAAAATTATTGAAGGTCAAAATTCAGTAAGTATAATATTAATAATAAATATTTACTATATTCCGGGACTTCCCTATATTTGTGGCAAATTACCTCACTACTGGCAACAAATTGATTTTATTAATAATTATTAATGTTCACACACGTATAACATACAACAATATATTTTTGCACAATAATGTGCAAAATACCACAATGCTCAGCTGGTATCACCGGCCAGTTCGACGTACCTATAAAACATCGAAATTAAAAATCCTATTTTCTCAAAAAAACATACGCAAATGTAAAAACTTACTGATGATATGAGATCTTCGACCTCTTATTTTGTTGTGAAGGATAATTACGACATAATTTCACCGCACAAACCGGCATATTTTTTTATTTTTCGGGAGCTGTTTACTGCGTAGTTTATTAAGTGACACTGAAGTAGGTGAGAGCGATCCTACCAATTTAAGTGAACATTTTTTAGGGCGCACTCGTGAGTTACATTATCAATCTGGCCATGTGGATAATCAAAGCCTACAGCTATCAAGGAAGTTCGCTATAGTAATCTACCTATAGCTGTAGCTATAGATTTCGGGTTTTTCAAAATTCCGTGGGAACTGTGCATTTTTCCAGGATAAAAGTACCCTATGTTTTAAGTCAGGGCATAATCTATCTCCATTCAAAATTTCAGCCAAATCGGTTCAGTAGTTGCGGCGTGATTGAGTAACAAACATCCAAACATCCAAACTTTCACATTTATAATATTAAGTAGGATTTCAGGTAATACAAAAACCCATCACAACAGACAATAAAATATATAAAATAATAAACATCAATCATTCTCAGGGTGTTCCTTTCAAAAACTCGACTACTTTTTAAAAAAAAAATCTTTTAAAAAATGGGTGACATATTTTCTGGCAGACATCATTATTTCATGAACAACGATCTGAATGGATCTTATTGAAGTGTGCATGAAATGTTTATTTATTATGTCGTAGTGACACATATTTCTTCGGTCAGTGTAAATGTGTAAATATAGTGGAGGCGGAAAACCTCAAAATTCGAAAATTATATAGAATACGCAGGAAATATTTTTTGTGTACCCATTTATGTCTAGCGCTAAACTGCCGTTCCATCTATCCATCCATTTTAGCCGTAACAAGCTTCTATAAATAATCTATACTAATATAATAAAGTGGAAGAGTTTCTTTGTTTGAACGCGCTAATCTCAGCAACTACTGGACCGATTTCAAAAATTCTTTCACCGTTGGATATGTACGTGATCCCTGAGTGCTATAGGCTATATATAATGTACCACGGGCGAAGCCGGGGCGGACCGCTAGTAATTAAATAAAATTTCGACTTTATAGTTTTTATAGTTTCTGAATAAACTGTGAAATACAGACAGACGGACGGAAATGAACTTATTTTGCTGCGGAACCCTGAAAAATATATCCAGGGATGTCCAACGAGATTATACTTCTGCGGCGTCTGCAAATCCAATAATTCGTTATATTGAAGAAAGTTTCCTTCAAAGTTGCCGTCTCGAAATAATTTTCTTCGACCTCGTTTCGTCCATCATTAGTATTATTCTGATTTGCCAATATACCAGGCTCGGGGATTTATGACTTTCCCTTTTCACTTTGATTTTTGGAATGCTTTATGAATATTAATCGTGTCGCAGTGATCACTTCGATTAGGTTCTTCATTTTAAAAAGAAATCAGTAGGATTAGCACAAGCTTGCATTGTGTCAGCGTTGATCGATTTCGAGTATTGAAACACAATAACCTCAAAGTAAAATAGACCTAACTATCTTGTTTTAAGGTTTCAGTTCGTCCATGCGTCCACAGACGCGCTGACTGTAACCAAGCTGAAATTCTGCTTAGTTAGAACGGAAGTACTGAAGGTACGACTTTACAAGAAGTAGAGATTGTAAACTAAAACCTACGCTTAGAATTTAATTCAATATAAAATAATAATTTAGTGCACAGAAAGAGCGGGCAAGCAGCTAGTGGCGCCATATATTATGTCTATCCGAAACTAAATAATATTTTACTTTAGTCGCTCGGTCGTCGCTTCTCGATTTTTTCGTATATAAAATGCAGCCTATGTCACCCGAACTATAACATCGAATCAATTGACACCTCATTCATTAAAATCGGCCCAGAAGTTTAGGCGCTACGGTGGAACACACAGAATCTCATACAAAAATCACCCACAAACATACATACATTGACTGCTAAAATTTCCTCTTGGCTTTGCCGTAGTCAGGAAAAAACAGGAGGCGTCAACGTAACGTCAGTTTTCTAACATGATTTGTAATATTAAACTCGCTTGTAAGCACCTACTAACAATAACGTGAAACTGTACATCAAAATGAATATCACAAGGTCTTTAATAAAACTCTCATGGCTCTGGCTTTTGGTACGAGTTAAGACTGAGAACGAACGTATCTCAAAAGTGTTCAGAGTGCTTAGACTTAGTTTGAAGCGCTCCAAAACCTTATAGTATACTATTGATCGAATTACAAATGACTTCAGAGCAAAATGAACCCAAAGACTCTTATTTTAAAGTCGTAATTCAATAGTTCGAATATTTATTTTACAACATTTCTGCTTGGAGCGCTGGCTGTTTTCGAATGCTCAATGTATTGGCGAACTCAAACCTTAATATAAGTCAAGAAGTCATTGTGATTCGATCAATAGTATACTATAAAGTTTTGGAGCGCTCCAAACTGAGACTAAGCACTCAGATGCGAACGCTTTTACATTAAGTTCAAAAGTTTTAGCACTTCATTTGCAGTTTATGAAGTTCAGCGAGTAAAAGCGTAAGATATTGTCTGAGATGGACAATAGGTTATTATATTAATTACTTTTGCCCGCGAATTCGTCGGCGTGGAGTTAGGTTTTTTAAATATTCCACGGAAATCCTCGGTTTATATTCATGCAAGAAAAACTAAGTCGCTCCGTTGTTCTATCGCGGCGGGATGAAGGACAAATGAGTAAAATATAGCATCATATCCCGCAGGAACTTTTGTTTCCGGGATAAAAAGTAGCTAAGTCCTCAGCCACAAAAAAATACTTTAATTAGTAGCTCTGTTTAACCTAATAGCACGCATGCTATACAGTGAGACGGAGTGGAGAAAATATGGGCAGATGCTGAGAAGTATAATGGTGAGGCGAGAGGCAAGAGAAAAAGAAGAGAAGAATAAGAGAGATGACACCTAGAGGGTCGGCACGAGGAAATGCAAAAGCGGTTCCGTGTTGATCTTGGCGCTGCGAGGGGGTTGTTTTAGTCCGTGCAAGTCGGACACGCCCTGCCACAGGCAGAAGTCCGTAGGGATTTTTTCCTCCTCCACAAGAAAAAAAAAAAAGTAGCTCTGTTTAGACTGAAGGACAAACTAACAAACAAACATTCTTTCGCATATATTAGTAGGGATTGTGATGTATATTATAACTGCTTCGTTACTCTAGCAGTTGGCATGGTCAACTTTACGAGGTCCTGGGTTCGATTCCCGGATCGAGCCAAACATGATGAGATATTGAGTTTACTGTCAAGAAATTCTACCGTTTATTATCACTATTCAAGTGACATAAGGCGTTGAAGCTCGCCAATCCCGATTTGAACATCGTGGCGGGTCTAAGCTCTACATTATTTTGACTTTTAGAACAGAATTAGCTTGCACTCCAGAAACGTACATAGTCTACTTTTTATCCGGAGAAATTAAATTATTTCTATCAATCCACGCGGACGATGTTGCAGGCATTATCTAGTAGAAAGCTATACCTATTTGTTCTAGTACAATAGACACTTGTACTCCTAAGTCGTAACTATCAATTCTCCAGTCTATATTGTGTTACGTGGCACGATTCGATAGCATATTCTATCTAGCGAGCGACACATTGAGATATTGCTCCTGCATTCCGTGCGGCAGACCTCTACAACCGGTGAGGGCCGGTTTGCGCCGGAGAAAACTGGTTTGGACCGACTATAGTAAAATTGGTTTTGTTAGCGTTTTACGGAAAGGAACTTTATTAAGATTGTTTTGATAACTCTATCATTAGTAAGTTCTATTTTTAAGACAACGCTCAGACTACACCGGTAGACCTAGAGATTTGTTACGAGTTAGGAATATTTGAAATTTCATCCCTAAAGGGGTGAAAGGGGGTGAAAATATTTGTATGAAGAAACATTTTTAACCCCCGACGCAAACACGAGGGGGTGTTATAAGTTTGACGTGTCTGTGTGTGTATGTGTGTGTGTGTGTGTGTGTGTCTGTCTGTCTGTTCCCCTGTAGCGCTCAAACGGGTGAACCGATTTGTACGCGGTTTTTTTTGTTTGAAAGGTGAATTAGTCGAGAGTGTTGTTAGCTATGTTTGATGAAAATCGATCCAAGATGGCCGCCGCCACAAAATTGCAGATTTTATATTTTTTTCACAACTCTATTTATGGATATCAAATGAAAGGGCTTGACTAGTAGAATAGCACTATGCAAATCCAAAATGGCCGCCACCACAAAATGGCGAATGTCGGTGTTTTTTTTAATTTTTAATGTATACTTGTTAAAGCTTAAATCCACGCGAACGAGGTCGTTAACACCGGCTATTTACTATAATATTGAGAAATGGCGCTTCACGATGCTCTATCAATTTCTCCCTAAACTTAAGACATCTTATTAATTTTCTGTCACATCAAACCATTCACTCGGGCTCAACTCTAATTATGTTACTCAGGATTTAACATTACCCTTTGGACTTGTTCCAGTTTTCCACTGAAAAGTTAATCAGCTAAAAGCCTTTTTAGTTCCCGGATTAAGAAAAGAGTTAATTTATTGCGAACTGAAGACGAGATTTTTTTTTTAATATATTTTTTCCCCTTAATTATAATGGCGATGTTTCCCCCGGGACCATTAGGGATCTCGGGGTCACGGAATGCCGAAATTGTTTTTAAATTCCGATTAAGTTGCCTCTCGAAGTTAAATTTAGTATTCTACATGGATTTGCTTTCAATATTTTAAGAAACATTTTCTATTTTTTTGTTAAAATTGAGGCCACCATAATTGCAAAGAATTTTTATTTTTATGTAAAAGAAAATTAATATTTACGAGGAGCTTATCGCGAACGTATCCCTTATGAACGAAGTTTATTTGAACTAATCAAACCTAATACAAAATTTTAAAAACTATAATAATATATGTGTGTGTGGTTTATCAGATTTTTGTAAAAATCTTCCTTCCTTCCCTCGCTACTTCCCATGCCTCTCGACCAGTGTGTGGCAGGGGGATTAAAGTTTTTGGTTTGCAATGCGTCTGTGATCTCTCTGACTATAGCAATTTTATTTCACCTTCCCACGAAACATTTTTTTTTTTCACCATTCCGCTGAGATCCCGAATTTCTAGGTGAACCTTCCGCAGTGACGAAAAACGGATACCCATCTGAAAAGGTCAATCCAGATCTGCTTCGATATCTACAGAATAGTTTAAAAAAACACTCACCAGTAATCCATCCAAGTAGAACTATTGAAATCACCCTCCTAAAGACACTCACGGCCACCGTCCCCATGTTTACCGTATAATATAATATATGTCACCACCAATCTATAGACTCTAGCCTATTTACACGGTACAGATTTATTTTCCTTACATATTTTATAGATTTTTCTTTCTTTTTTTTATTTCAACACGTCATCGTTGAGTCGGGTCCCTTTTGTTGTCACCTGTAACAAAGAAACCAATTTTTAGTATCGCCCAAAGAACCAGCCTTTGCATTTATAACATAAAAAAGTTGGGTAAACGCGCGACGAACGCGCACTGAGTGTTCCGTAGGGTACAATAATTTTATGACAATTTTAAATAAACACAATATAAAACAACAGATATTTCTTCTACTCTAACTTAGAACTTCTCTAACAACAGATATTTTTAAATGATTGAAAAGTAACAACGCGAAAATTTTGCTGAATATGCAGTTAAATCAAGATTTTATAGTTAACTAGCTTTTGCCCGCGGCTTCGCCCGCGTAAATTTCGGTTATTTAAATGCAAGCTTAAAAAAAGAGTAAGTAGGTACCTACCTAGATAAGTATCTAGGTTTACTTAAGTTGGAATTAACGCCAGTACCTACCTACTAAAAATAAAAATAAACTTGGGTAGGTAGGTAGTAGGTACTACCTATATACTACCAGTACTCTGTGCCGCGGTGCCGCGTGTGGTGGGCGCAGGGGCGCGCGGCGCGGCGCGGGGAGTTCCGTGCAGCGCGACTCGAGTGTCGGCCGTCGCGCGCAATACTACAGGACGTTTTTTAACATAGGTACTTACCGCTTTCAACACAACTCCTTTTTTGAAAGTCGGTTAAAAAAGTAGCCTATGTTTCTCCTTGGTTAATCCTCTACTTGTCTGTGAAAGTCCCGTCAAAATCGGTTCAGCCGTTCCGAAGATTAGCCCGTTCAAACAGACAGACAGACAGACAAAAATTTTAAAAACGTGTGATTCGGTTATGGTACCGTTCAAATAACCATATGAGCTTAATATCTGGTAGTTATTTCGAAATTACAGACAGACACTTCAATTTTATTTATTAGTATAGATAAGTCATAAACATTTTTAAGCAACTACTCTAGCGGCACGCTATGATGGCCGGTTTGACGTTTGTCCGCTCATGAAGTTCCGTATTAATTGATAACGACTTTGAAGGAAATAATTGTATTACTTTATTGACGATAGTGATGTGCAGAGATTCATAAATTTTATCGAATGTAGTTTTAGGTTTAGGACTCAAAATTTATTTATTAAATTGATTTCTTAAATGTATACAAGTGTAGAAAAATCAGTTTGCACCATTTAAGGGGTGAATGTACTTGTGAATATGAACAATTTTCACTATGTGGACAAACCTCTGAAATCGCAAAAAAATATCAATAAATTTTTAAAAATGGAATCTAATACGATCGTCACATAGGATCGCTGGCTAGCACAACTACTACCTCCGGCAAACTCGCGTCAATGCTCAATGCAAAACAAAGCAGTTTCGAATTGACGTTGCTTCGAAAAGTATAAACTGTCAGTGCAATGCGATTGTGATATAGTTTTGACCTGGCTTTGGATTTAAAATATTGATACTGCATTACTGTTGACCCTTGCTCGTTAATTTGGACTCTGTTCAAGCCCTTTGTTGTGGATTTCGTCGATATGACCGAACGTACGCAGAGAACTGTTCTAAATAGTCAGACACGTGAGTTCGTAATACGCCTTCGTAACTATTTCGATCGTGAAGCTCAAAATGGAGGGCCAATTTTACCTATAACGTCAGTGGTTGAACGCGTAGCTGATGCGCTTAATATTGGACAACGAACTGTTAGACGGATAACTAAAAAAAAATATGGCGAGACTGGCACAGAAGAAAATAAACTTCACACACCAAAAAAGAGAAAACGAGCAAAACCAGTCGTAGGCATCGATAGCTTTGATGCCGATGCTATCCGAAGACATGTTTACGGCTACTATTTACAGAAGGAGTATCCAACAAGAAAAAAGTTGGTGCATTCACTGAAGGAAGCTGGATTATTCTTCGGTGGGGAAAGTTCTTTAACGAAGATTTTGAAGACCATTGGATTTCGATACAAAAAATGTAACAAACGCAAAATATTAATGGAAAGATTTGATATAGCGATGGCAAGGTATACTTTTTTACGGCAAGTGAAAGAAATCAAAAATTGGCAAAATGTTGTGTTCTTGGATGAAACATGGCTTAATGCTAACCATACTGTAGGCCGTTCTTGGAACGATGACACAGCAGCATCTACTTCCAAAGTTCCTGTAGGAAAAGGATCGCGACTTATAATTTGTCACGCCGGAACCATCAACGGGTTTGTCGAAGGTTCTCTCATGGCTTTTGCGTCAAAAACCACTGGAGACTATCATGAAGACATGAATGGAGAAAAGTTTACTGAATGGTTTACCTCAATGTTGTGTAGCCTCCCTGAACCATCTATTATAATTATGGACAACGCCCCATACCACTCGATGCAAATTGACAAGCCACCTGCCCAATCCCAAAAGAAAGCTGATATCGTCGCATGGCTTCGTAAAAATGGCGTAGATGCAAACATGAATATGTTAAAAGCGGAATTAGTACGTCTTTTAAAAGAAAACAAACCAACCAAGATCCGATACGTCATTGACGAAATAGCATTAGAACATGGGCACAGAGTTATACGGTTACCGCCTTACCATTGTGAGTATAATGCGATTGAGTTGGTGTGGGCTCAAATTAAGGGATATGCTGCAAGACACAATACAGAACCCCCATTTACCACAAAAAAAATGCTAAAATTATTAGAAGAAGCTTGTGAACATGTGACTAAAGGAGACTGGGAAAAGGTTGTGAATAGAACTGTTAAATTAATAAGGGAAGATTATGAAAGAGATGTGAAAATAGATAATATTATAGAAAACGAACATATAATTATTAATGTATGTGATGATAGCAGTGACGACAGTGAAAATAGTAGTATGGACGAATCTGATTAATTATGGCCTTTTGTGGCACCTTTTTTGGTATCTTTTGTATTCATATGTTTCTTGTGTGCATATAAAGTATGTATATTCATTTTCGTCCAAATATTCAGCTCGTTCAAATAAATTAAATAAACATATACATTTTTGTTTTATTAAACCTATTTAATCAGGTACAAAAACAAAACTTAATTGTTTTTTGTTCGAGAATAAATTGACATTCCACATCACTATTGTAATGTGTCAAACCGGCCATCATAGCGTGCCGCTAGTGTAGAATCAACATTCTTAAATATCATTAACAATTTTTTCCATGTTTGATAAGAGGTAGTACTCTAAAATAGAAGCTTTGTACACATGAACCCAATACGTTTGGCCAATGTAGATATTTAGTGAGCAAGGCCGTCTTTCCGTATAATATTTGCCGGAATCAGCGTTTGCAAATTGGCAACGAATTGGACTAATGTGTACTCAATTTTTTGCTAATAAACTGTTTATTTTACTTCATAATTGTATGTGTTGTGTACATACATAGGGCAAGACTTTAAATATTTTACATAATAATATTATGTAATTAATATTATGATTGTGGTAATTTCGAGTTTCTAATTTCCTGTACATTGTACAAGAAAGGGGAGAGTGGGGTGAAACCGGATACGGGGTGAAACATGTTATAGATAGCTCTTCTCTTAGCATTTCCGATATATGCTTATTTTTTACTTGCTATTGAAGTTCCAAGTGCACTCAGCGTAATCGGCCAGAAGTTCACCACCTCGCGTGGTTTTCTAATTTTACTTTAAATACCAACGGATTTTACCTTTTTTCCTCGACTACACAACAGCGAAGACGGGGTGATTTTAACACGTATCTGGCTATGTATATAATGATTCTTTAAATCTATACTAATATATATATATATATATATATATATATATATATATATATATATATATATATATATATATATATATATATATATATATATATATATATATATATATATATATATATATATATATATATATAATAAAGCGAAAGAGTTTGTTTGTTTGAACGCGCTAACCTCAGGAACTACTGGATCGATTTCAAAAATTGTTTCACCGTTATATATGTAAGTGATCCTTGAGTGCTATAGGCTATAATATATGTACCACGGGCGAAGCCGGGGCGGATCGCTATATATAATATATCCTCGAAGTATGCCAACGGCAGGATGTATTTTATGGACCGGCAGCCGACGAACAATTTTTTTAGTGATTAATAACAGGCGGAATCATCGTGAGTAGGTTCTTTTCGACGAGACAAAAAAAGTTTTCCTTTATGAAAATTCTCGGTGGAGGTAGCTAATTGTGTACAGGTGTTAAGCATTTTGATTCACTCGGGTGAAAATCGTTCCATTAAATTTGTAGGACTATGTGACCATTTCATTATACAAGTATTTACTAAGCTACATACAAAAAATCGAAGATTCAGCCTGTTATTAATCACTAAAAAAATTGTTCCTCGGCTGCCTGACTATTAATCAATGAGTTGTCTATCGATTCGTCTAAACCGTGCACTGGTTATGGGCTACGGTAACGGATATTGATCTATTGTAGTTTCATGACAAGTTAAAGTATATTTTATACGTAGTATATAAAATTATGTAAGTCCTTTTTTTAGATGTTCATTTGTAACTTTTGTTTTAGTTTTCCCCTAATTACTTGGTGTCACATCTTCCCCTGCCTTATAGCCAACGTTAGACTGATTAAAAAAAATCTCCTCAACAAGAGGATTCCATCGTTACAAAACTGAACCCTAAGAATAAAATTGACGCGTAGGTGGTAGCTCTATCAAAGGGAAATAATATTTGACGTTTCCATTAAATTTTCCAAAGCTGTGTTTACTTTGGTCCAGCTAAAAATCACAAACAGGTATTTTATTATTCATACAATAAACACGGGCCCGTGAAAATTTAATACAATTTCATTGAGATTTTATTATTATCAAAGTAAAATGCGTTACGTGGTCTTAATTATTATTTACTAGATGATGCCCACGGCTTCGCCCGTGTGTATTTAGGTTTGAAAAAATCTCGTGGGAACTTTGATTTTCCAGAACAAAAAGTAGCCTATCTGTAGTAAGTAGTAACCCGTCCACAAAACGGAAAAATTCCGTGGGATATTCCTTACGATTTCGGAATGCAATTCCTTACAGCATCAGGGTTGAGGAGTTGGACATGTACCTACTCGAGGTCATTCAACAATAAAGTCTTTAATTGGTATCCCCAATATCAATTTAAATAACCGACAGTGCCTAAATCCCATTAGTTTTAAGGGATCAGATCCCCTACAGCATCAGGATTGAGGAGTTGGAATCCAAATTTTTTGTAGGACAGTGTCGCAATGTTTCTCTATCGATTAAAAAAAAAATTACGCAAATCGGTTCAGAAATCTCGGAGATATCGTTGTACATAGGTAGAAAAACACAACTCCTCCTTTTTTGAAAGTCGGTTAAAAAAGTAGCCTATGTTACTCCCTGGTTAATTCTCTACTTGTATGTGAAAGTCCCGTCAAAATCGGTTCAGCCGTTCCAAAGATTAGCCCGTTCAAACAGACAGACAGACAGACAGACAGACAGACAGACAGACAGACAGACAGACAGACAGACAAAAATTTTAAAAACGTGTGATTCGGTTATGGTAGCGTTCAAATAACCATATGAGCTTAATATGAGGTAGTTATTTCGATATTACAGACAGACACTTCAATTTTATTTATTAGTATAGATTACAATTTAAAGTTATTCCCCTCGGGGGTGGACCCGTATCCCTTTGAAGGCACGAGTTTTGTCCTATTCTAAAATTATATGACTGGTCATGTGCGTGTTAGAGCAGCAAGAATGTAGAGTTTCGTAGTCATAATTTAAGTAAACGCTTTCATTTTTCCTGTTGGCGAGGTGCGATAGGTTTTTTTGACGTGATAACGTCTTATCGTCTAAATCGATGAACGCTGGACGCACGCACGAAAAAGCATGACTCAAATCGAATCAAAATTCATTTATTCAAAGTAGGTACACTGTACACTTTTTGAACGTCAATATAAGAAGTACATGAAAGTGAGGTAATGGTGATAATTACTACAAAAACTTAAAACTAAAACTAATATTAACTCATTGTTACGTAGCCAAACGTGCAAGCAAGAGCGCAGAACAAGCGACAGAGAGGCAATGTTTTCTTATGACGTTATCACGTAAAATTATCGTCCGTAAACTGACTTTACAGACAACCAACTTTTTTTTTTTTTTTCATTTAAGTTCACATCTCTGCAGCGGCAACCAGTTTCCAACCAAATAAAAAAACAAATTGAAATCGGTGTAAATACCCATAATACGTCTAAGATCCTTATCACAGCTAACAAAAGAGCTGATAACTTTGAAACGGCTGAATCGATTTGGATAAAACATATCTAAGAACCATCCCTAGAAAACTTGCTTTCAAATAAAAAACCGCATTCAAATCAGTTCATCCGTTAAGGGCTATGGTGAGACAGACACACATAGCGGTCAAACTTATTTAACACCTCTCTATTTGCGTCGGGTGTTAAAAATAACATCTCGTGGAGGGTAGGCATAAAAAAGGATCTGTAATTTATAGCGCCGCGTTGACGCGTGACGCCGGAAATGATTGATGGGGATGAGATTGTGGATGATATTGTAGAGAAAAGAGACATAATAAGGTAAAAAATTGTAGTAAACTTTTCCTTGAGCACGTAGCTCCTAACTGGTACATTGTGATACCAGGGCGGTAAGTAAACAATCGGCTCGAGTTTATAATAACCTTAACGTCCGTGTATTAAGTACACGAAGTTTTTCAATACATTTGTGAGAAACATGCTACGAGTATAAATAAAAAAAAATAAAAACACTGCCCTGCCCTGCCAAAAAACCAACTAAAAAGTAAAAAACCAACAGCCAGTGCCACTCGGGATGATGTAAGGATTCTGAAGATATCCCATACATCACAATCTGTTCAGGCATTGGTGATAACACTACACTCCTTTTTTTGTGCAGTCGTGTAAAAAAGACCAACTGGTTGGTCAAGCCAGTAGGTCAACGGGTCATACAACAAATGAACTCGAATAAAATCCCCTAATTATCTCAAAGTATTATCGGAAAGTCGTAATTTTTCGTAATTTTCTCATTGTTAATTTCTGTTTATTTTTCACTTCGTCACTTATTTCAAGTAAATTGTAAAATTGCAATCTTTGATACTTACAAAACAAGTAAACTCAGGCCCATTGGACCAAATTGCGTATAAGTAAATAAATTTTATAATTCTGTAACTTTTCAACAAGCTTATTCCAGGGTGCTAACTTTATAGAAACAGATGATATATATGTACAAAACATGAAATGTAATAGGATTTTGAAAACAAGCACTGGAGCATTAAAAAAAATTAATAAGCATGAAAAGACTTCAAAAAGGAATTTGGATTTGTATTTTGCATTATAATGATGCTTCACTACAACTATTATATTACGAGCGGATACCCGCGACTTCGTTCGCGTGGATATTGATTTTAATAATCCCGTGGGAATCATTTTGTTTTTCCTATGCTCCTTTGAGCTTAAACCTTGCTAAAAACTGTTAAAAGTTCACTGGCGGATGTTTAGGTACATCAAAATGTAAACATCCGCCAGTGAAAGTCCCATCAAAATCGGTCCAGCCTTTCGGAGATTAGCCAGTAGTCTTTAAAGTATCTACTTTGTAACAAAAAAAGAATGAATGAAATCGGACCACCCGTTAACGAATTACAGCTAAGTACACATTTTGCCTTTCATCCCCTCTCCCAAGGGAACCGTGCTGAATTTCGGGATAAAAAGTATCCTATATGTTACTCCATAGTACTAACTTAAATCATGCCGAGTTTCATTTCAATCCATTCAGTAGTTTTTACGTGATGCGCGCACAAACATACAGACAAACAGATAAACAGACAAACAGATAAACAGACAAACAGACAAACAGACAAAAATTTCAAAAATAGCTTTTTTACGTTCTATTACTTATCCCTAACACCCCCCAGTTATTATTTTGCAAAAATCTTCAATGTACAGATACGGCAATTCTACGATTTTATTATATGTATAGATATCAACATATAAAATCGAATAAATCCCTAATAGATTAGATGACAATCCGAGAAGGGTCTTGCATGTTCCCAACTTATCTATCGAACCGTATCCCGCCCATCCGTCACTGTCTATCAATTGAAAAACGTCTCCGTCGATCGGGGGAGCTATTTAATTAACTTTTTCGGGGACATTATGACCGGTTTATGCCCGCATTTTATGCCCGGGTCGGGTATTGTGTCGACATAATATCGGTTGGCTTATTGTCGACGGAGTTCGACTTCGATATTCACAGTCGAGCGGTAGATTGATATGTATCGCTGAGTCTGATTGTGATTGCGTAATGATTCTGCATACATAAGTAGTATTTGGTGAGTACGTTGTAATTGCAATATGTCTTTTAAGTATTTTGCATCCTAAAACAATGGTATATAAACTTTTTTTTAATGCAAAATTTTAGTAGATATTAAATTCACTTTCTCGGGGTCATTATGACCGGTTTATACCCGTATCGGGTATTGTGTAGAAATAAATAAATGTCGTACATTACCGGTTGGTTAAATGTCTATAGAGTTCGAGTTCGATTCTCAAACTGTAGATGGATATGAATCGCTGCAACTGATTTTAATTGCGTTGTGATTGAAAATACGGAGGTTATGATTGTACTCAATTTATTTTTAAATAATATTTCGTCATAGAACACGCATAATACGAATGTTATTTTCAAACTTCGACCAATAATGTATCAAAGTCAAGGCCAAAATTAAATGCACATTGCGACATCATGTGATGTGTTCATATTGGGTTTCTCACAAGTGAACTAATGAACATAGATACACGTAGGTTCCCAATCGGGGGTGAGAACTCATTTCTCACGGACACTTTTTGACGATCGACAGCTTGTCCAGCAGATTATTGATTGAAGTTTCTAATGGTCGAAATATCAGTGAATATTGCATTAAATTTTCCGGGTACATCATTACTGGAATGTACCCGGATAAAACCGAATACCCGGTCCGGGCGTAAAGCCAGTTCTGTATTGTGTCGACATATTGGTTGGCTTATTTCTAATGTCAAGTGGATTGATATTTACTCTGATAAATCCATGTGTAGCAATGTCAGAAAAATGCTAAATATTCACTTTCAAGCGACAATATGATTTTAAACTAAATTAATCTCAGATATACCTATTTTGTACTTTACGTTACGATTTTGTATTTTCGGTTTAAAATATTTTTTTAATTTTTCAACAATATTTTGTCACATTACATACTACTAATATTCTTCTTACTGTACTTAGGAGTAGGTATACCACCACCACTACAGCCTTTGTACGTCCCGGGGGTGACACATCCCAACTACCAACTCCGGGCTGGTACAGAGAATTTCTTGACAGAAGAAAAAGGAGTGGGTATAACAATAGTATATTTTTTTTAAATGTTAAGTACGATAATAATTGTACCTCTTATCTTAAATTTCAGAGCTTCTCCTCTAAGCACGCTTCTTAGATTAAGTATATAACGTTACGTTTTGATTACGCTCAAGCGTTTACAGAAAAAAAAATCACTTGTTCCCTTTTCCCACCCACAAGTGTGTACTTCTTACATCGTATAAAAGCTTTTTTTTTCCAAGGAGTGCTCTCTAACGTGCAATTCAAAACAACAGAACAGAATAGAACTCTTTACAACAAAATTTAAACTTTATCTTCCACCGGACCAAATAAAAGAGCGCACCGCTGCAAATTCATGATAGATAACAATCTGAAACTTCCAGCCCCGAACCCATTCCACTCCCAGATACTCCGCTCCGTAACCTTTTAATCTGTCCAATAAAAGTTCGCGATCATTCCCCCGATAAAAAACATTATCGGACCGATATTTCAAAAGGAAATCGCCTGAATCACTTCATATCTTGCCCTCGGGCCTGTATTAATGGATTGCTCCCAACCTCGGATAGATTTTAATTCAATGTCAATCCTCGTACTGGGTGCTCAGAATAATCTGTTGTAATTTGATAATAGAGATACGAAGGCTTCAATGGCGAGAGTCACAATTTTTTTTATTTTATTCAACTACAACTTAGCCCTTGACTGCAATCTCACCTGATGGTAAGTGATGATGATGGAAGCGGGCTAACTTGGAAGACGTATGTAGGTATACCCCTGATCGGTTTCTACGCGGCATTGTACCGGAACGCTAAATCGCTTGGCGGCACGGCTTTGCCGGTAGGGTGGTAACCAGCCACGGTGTAAGCCTCCCACCAGACCAGACCAGAGACAATTTAGAAATTATAAAATTCCAAATTGTCCCTGCCGGGAATCAAACTCGGAACCTTCCATTTATAAGACCACAGCACTCACCACTGCGCTAGGGCGGTCGGCAATAAATTGAATTAATTATTCGATTGGACATTGTTGCTCTATTTTTCAAATCATTAAATTCCAGTTACAGTAACCCGTTTAATGGGTTCAAGTAAAATTTTTCGTAACTATCTGTGATAGTTAGCATTGTAAAATTTAATTAACCAGTTTAAGCAGTTTGGTGCAAATGGGCCTAAATCTCTGATTAATCTCTGAAACCAAGACATAAAAAGCCTTCAAAAACTAATTATTATTAATCAGCTTTGAAACATCTCGTGACGGTAGAATACGATTTAAAAAATTAAATTTTCTAAACTAAGTAACTATCTCTATGTATAATATAATATAACAAGTAGAGTTTTAAATTAATCGAAATGAGTTTATAAGGAAATAAAAGGGTTTCTACACTAGAAAGCCGGGATAAAAAGTCCTATGTCACTTCTCTTCTCAGGTCATTAACTATAAATAACTCATTTCGTCTACTAGCTAGAGACCTGTGACCGGCGGACAGACAGACAGACAACAGAGTGACATTAATAGGGTTCCGTTTTTTACCCTTTGAGTACGGAACCCTAAAAATCACATCGATCCGTAACTCTGTTGCGGCGATATTGAAAGACTACCCAACGAACCGAGAAATATCACAGTGAGTAGGTACATCATAAAATAATACTGTGCATTGTTTCAGTATATAATAAAAAATCAGACTGCAATAATATTTTCCAATTGTAATTCGTCAGAAGCCGCGGAATTGGCGCAAAAAGTGTATTTTAAACGTGTGATAGTGTCAGAGGCCGCGCGTCGCCTGCAGGGCGGTTTTATGCTGCCGTAACGGAATTGTGGACATAAACCGGTATTTTCGTGATAATCACCCTTTACCGATTTCAGAAATAATAAAAATTACTTTTTACTATTACGGAGTGACTGCCTACCTGTACCTATACTCCAATACTAAAACTTATATCAATAGGTACTTAAGAGAATCCTGAAGGCTACTTATGTTATTGTTTTCTGACGTTTGTAGGTGTTTGTAGTATTGACAAAATGTCGAAAATACCATATTATATTATCAAATGTTACTACTGTATTCCACCGTGATATTTATTATTGTTTACTAGCTTTTGCCCGCGGCTTTGCCCGCGTGAATTTCGGTTTTTCAAAAATCCCGAGGGAATCATTGATTTCCGGTTCCCGTTCATGCTCCCTTTTTCAACCTTTATACCTACTTTCAAGGAAGTTTGCTATAGAAATGTACCTATAGCTGTAGCTATAGATTTCGGTTTTTTTCAAAATCCCGTGGGAATTCTTTGATTTTTCGGGATAAAAAGTAGCCTATGTTATAATCTATCTCTATTCAAAATTTCAGCCAAATCCATCCAGTATAGTTTTTGCGTGATTGAGTAACAAACATCCAAACATCCAAACATCCACACTTTCACATTTATAATATTAAGGTAAAGGCACCCAATTCGGAGGTATTTTCATCAAAACTCGAAAGAACGTCAAAAAATAAGCATTTACTACACCTTTCTGAAGAACTGGCTATTTTTATCAGAAGCGTTATTTATTTAACTCTTGAAATATCCTAAAAGGACAACAATTAAAACTTGATTTAAATGTAAAATTAAATAAAATATGAAAAAAGTCCGAATCCCCCAATTCGGAGGTACAAAATACAAAGGGAAACGAGTAGAATGAATTCTACATGGTGTTCAAAAATGAACTGTATTTATTAATATATTTCAAAATCAATTCGATACGTATGTAATTGTTTATATGTTTGTGTGTAAAATATTAATATTATATATTAATTTATATACATATGGTCGTGCTGATTCACTAACTGATTCATCACCTCTCCTGTAAAATTTTGTATGATTTTTTTTTTCACTAATAGTTTCGTATAGAGGACAAAAATTCATTCGGAACAAAAATATGGAGAGAGCTGATGATTGAGGATTTCGGAGACGGTTGAAGAGCACGCTTAAGCTATTGAAGATAGGTGGAGGGTGCTCGAGCAAATGTCATTCGAAACGTCATCCAATTGGCAGTGAGCTGAAAAAAAATTCAAAATGGTGAAAAAAAGATGGCCGCCATACAAATTTCTTCGGTCTCCATCGCGGAGGGTATAAAAGATGGAAGAGTGGTTTCTTAGCAAAAGATGATCAGAATCAGAAGGTCTTCTTGATGAATTGAAAAAAAATCAAAATTGCTGAATTTATTTTTCCATAGAAAATGTATGGCGAATATTGAAGAGACTACAAGTTGTAAACTATGCAAGGCTTTGACGCGGTTCTTTGGAGAACTCTCAAAGAAAAATATGGGAAGACATAATGATTGAGGGTTTGGAAGATGTTTGATGAGCCCGGGCAGGGTATTGTAGATAGATGTGGGCTGCTACACAAAAAATACTCAGAACCTCATCCAATTAGCACTGGTTGAAAAAAAAACTCCAAAATGGCGGATTCCAGATGGCGGCCATACAAATTTCATCGGTGTCTATCGCACTAAGTATTAAAGATAGAAAAGTGTTGTTTGGAAAATGATGATCAAGACCTAAAAGGTCTACCTAATTGATGAACGGAAAAAAAATCAAGATGGCGGAATTCATTTTTTCCTACACAAAATATTTTTTTCATTTTGACAAGACATTTTGACATTTTAACATTTGACATTTGACATTTTGAAGTTTGACATTTTGATATTTTAACGTTTTGACATTTTGACATTTGACTTTGATATTGACTAAAAGAAGTTCCACTCCAATAAAAAATCCAGCTCTCCCTGAGGATGAGTTGATGAGAGGATGAATTGGATTAGGTTCTGAATATTTTTTGTTTGAGCAGCCCCCATCTATCTACAATACCCTGCCTGGGCTCCTCAGTTATCTTCCAGACCCTTAGTCATCATATTGTATCCCCATATTTTTTTTTGAGAGTTCTCCAAAGAATCGCATCAAAGTTTCTTCAATATTCGGCATACATTTTCTATGGAAAAACAAATTCCGCCATTTTGAATTTTTTTCTATTCATCGAGTAGACCTTCCGATCCTGATCATCTTTTGCAAAGAAACCACTCTTCCATCTTTTATACCCTCCGAGATGGACACCGACGAAATTTGTATGGCGGCTATCTTTTTTTCGCCATTTTGATTTTTTTTTAGCTCACTGCCAATTGGATGACGTTTTGAGTTACATTTGCTTGAGCACCCCCTACCTATCTTCAATACTTTAAGCGTGCTCCTCACCTGTCTCCGAAATCCTCAATCATCAGCTCTTTCCATATTTTTCCTCTGAATGAATTTTTGTCTTCCATACGAAACCATTTGTGAAAAAAAAAATTTATACAAAATTTAACAGGAGAGGTGATCAATGAGTGAGTGAGTGAGTGAGTGAGTCAGTCATCGAATCAGCACGAGCAGCTATATATATATATTAAAATATATATTTCTATCCATACCACATAATTAGGGGCTCATAGAACCTAATTCGGAGGTAATACCTCGGAATTGGGTTTTGTAACAAAAAACACGTTTCCTAATTCTGAGTGTTAAAAAAGAAAAGATTTTTCCATAATAAACAAATAATTTAAAGCTTAATTAGATTACCTTCGTAAATATGTACAATACTCTCTCAAAATTGCATCGAAATATGCATAAATTTAATTTTATTTTTAATTAATTTTCTTTAGCTTCCCATACAATCTATCAATAAATTACCTAAATAGGTAAACTTTGATACGGTATAACTAGTGATTTAGAGGTCAAAGTGTACCTCATAATTAGGGCTCTTTAACCTAATAGCCTATTTAAATAATCAAAACTGAAACAAGACGTATTTAACATAAAACGACCCTAAAAATTGAAAAACTTATTAAGTCTATGAAATCGCAATTCTGCGGTATACCTCCGCGTTAGGAACCGGCTAAAATATTTGGCACCTAACGCGGAGGTATTTTCAAAACGTATTTTCACCTTAATTTCTTTACAAATATTCACAAAAGTTGATTGTTTTCGATTGCAAATATAGTCCTTCAAATATTCATATCTAAATAAAAACAAATAAAGCTCAAAATTAACGGATAAACACTATTTAAAAAAACGTAGGTATTTCATGCACAAGGTCCAAAATGTATGAAACATGCGTTCGGGCCGGCTGCTAGTGTAAAACTTGCCGGTTATTTTAAAACATATACATATAAAACCAATTATTTCGTCATTTATCTATGGAATGATAAACTATCAATTGATTAAGATATGTTGCAGTAAAAAAGAGCTTGGTGATCGGTTGAAAACGCTGTTTTTCTATATACCTCCGAATTGGGTGCCAATTTTAGAATACCTCCGAATTGGGTGACTTTACCTTAGTAGGATTTTAAATTCACTAAAGATCATTTATGTTCAGTTTCCATTTTTTTTAATAATACAATTTTACTTAAGTAAGTATATCATTAGTATTATGTAAATAATGTTAACTTCGCTAGCGCACCAGTGTAAAACAGATCTTGTTTACTTTAAAATTTGAAATATTAGGAAATATACCTAATACCAAAGGACTCGTGTAGAATAGAATAGAATAGAATAGAAAAGTTTTTTATTCAAATAAACTTTTACAAGTGCTTTTGAATCGTCGATTGAGTCTACCACAGGTTCGGAATGCAGTTCCAGCCGAGAAGAACCTGTAAGAAACTCGGCGGTTGCTCTTTTTAAAAATAACATTATAACAATTATTATTATTAATGTACATGATTGAAATTCCGTCTCGCGCATTGCTGGAACGAGTTAAATCCAAGCTTTTTTATCGTTTATATAATCTTCAGTTGTATAATAAGCTTTTTTTATGAGCATACTTTTAAGAAAGTTCTTAAACTTGTGTAAAGGCAAGTCTAAGACATATTTTTTATTCGGATAAACTTTTACAAGTGCTTTTGAATCGACAAATGAATCTACCACTGGTTCGGAATGGTGCTTACAATTCTACACGTTAAGAAGGGCAGACAAAAGTAGCCCCATTTCCGACGGCGGCACCCGTTCACGAGCATGACGCATGATCCAGCCATTGCTTCGCTCAACCATATTTGAGGGAACGTAACAACCCGCACCACACGACACCACCACAGAAATGTTTAAAGAGAGCGTGACATACTTTAGGCTACCCATGATTAAAGCATCGAATTGAACACCAATAATCGAATACTCCTCAAGTTATAATAGCGTATAAAGCGAATAAATTAAATCCATGCTTTTTTATCATTTATATAATCTTCAATTGTATAATATGCTTTTTTCATGAGCACACTTTTAATAGAATTCTTAAACTTGTGTAAAGGCAAATCTAAGATTTGTTGTGGAATTTTGTTATAGAACATTACGCCCATTCCCACAAACGACCTTTGGACCTTTTTGAGGCGTAATCGAGGAATCACTAGTCCATCTCTATTTCTTAACCGCCTATCGTGTAATTCACACTTTTTATTGTAACTGTGAATGTTTTGCTTAACAAAAATTATGTTTTTATAAATATATTGAGAAGCTAAGTACTGTAAGAATACCTATTTCTTTAAATTTCTCTCGAAGGGAATCCCGCGGTTTTAAATTATAAATTGCGCGAATTGCCCTTTTTTGTAAAACGAAAATTTTTCCAATATCAGCTGCTTTACCCCATAGTAAGATTCCATACGACATAATACTATGGAAATATGCAAAATAAACTACTTTTGCAGTTTCTACGTCTGTTAACTGTCGAATCTTCCTAACAGCGTAAGCAGCAGAGCTAAGCTTGCCAGCAAGTGTTGCTATATGGGTGCCCCATTGAAGCTTTGCATCTAGGGTTATTCCCAAGAACACAGTTGTGTTCTCAGTTTTCAATGGCTGAGTGTTATCTTGCTCATAACAGCCAACGCTACAATGACGCGTACCGGTACAACTATAACAGCGGAAAAGGTGACATCAAAGGCTGTTTTTGATATAGACTGCGTGACAAAATAGGTCTTAATATAATAACATCAAGCCGATAGAACTAGTTCCTCACAGGTACTAAGAAGCCAAAAGCGAAAACCGATGATCCAATAAATATCTTATAAATAAAATGTCGACATCATTAGCCTCCTCGAGATACAGTTTAATACAGCCCAGATTTATAGCCGTATCAGTTATACTCAGCCGGCGCGGCGGCCCTCCTGAGATGCCGGCACCTACCGCTCGACTACAGAAATAGATTCCCGATAAATCCTTCACTTAGTTTATTTTACCCGAGTACTTATATCGGTGCTTTATTACGAGTACAAAATATATGAAACAGTACATAATGAAGCAAAGCTTAACTGGAGAAAATGTATATGAAACTTTACTTTATGAAGCGAAGCTTCTTATTTCATTAAGAAGCGTTTGGGATGGAAAACTATCGAATTAGTGAAACGCATCTCATTGACTGGGCAGTCGAACGAGTATCTTACGTCTGTTTCCTCGTTCTTCTTTTGTCCGCCTGATTCAACATAATAATAATATGTACAGTGTATACTTGGGCTTGCTGGGCTGCTATGCTGGCTTGTAATGGGCGTATGCAGTCGGTTTTTTGAAAAGAATTTTTATTTCAAGCTTTTTATTGTAAGTTTATATCAATTAACAATTGACAGTTCCTAAATCCTCACGACTTATGAGAGGGCAGTTCCCTGCGACATCTAAATCCCAACGGTTTATAAGAAGTTAACCTGCAACATCAGGATAGAGGAGTTGGGACCTGGGGGGTTATTCTGTAACTTAGTTAGCAACTGAAAATAGTTGCCAACGAATTAGTTCGATATACATTGCTGCTTTACTGTGTAAAATTATGAAAACACTTTATATTTCCCACAGTAAAGCAGCAATGTATATCAAACTAATTCGTTGGCAACTATCTTCAGTTGCTA
Source organism: Melanargia galathea (assembly GCA_920104075.1). Classification (NCBI taxonomy): domain Eukaryota; kingdom Metazoa; phylum Arthropoda; class Insecta; order Lepidoptera; family Nymphalidae; genus Melanargia; species Melanargia galathea. The sequence goes on from OV049865.1 coordinate 4,564,072, forward strand.
ACTAAGTTACAGAATAACCCAGCTGGAGTTTAATGATGAAGTATATACTTGGTACCACTGATAACAATCTGTAATCGACAGTTCAGGTGGACAATAACCATGTAGCATCAGATTAGGAATATGGATCACAAGTTCTGCTACATGAAATAAAGAATTTGTATATTTATAAACCAACTAGAAATATAACATGAGGAACTCACTGACGTAATAGGAGGAACTCTTAAAAATGCATATGTTCAAGAAATTCTCGTTCATTTTAGACCACAGCGAATAGGTATCTACATAAAATTATATGAAGTCGAACATCATTTAACTACAGTATGGCCTGCACTTTTATAAATATACTGAAACACCCCATATCTATGCGGGATATAGGAGTATTAAAGTTATATGCGGTTCCGCGGCTTACCTGACCGCGGTTTTTTTTTTTTTTTTTTTTTTTTTTTTTTAAGACCCCGACATAGTCGAAGTCACCCGTTGTCCCCCGACACGGTGGTCGGAGACCTTGTGTAACATTATAACTTTAAATTTCTGACATTCTTTTATAAAATTTATTTTTCCTAATTTTCATTATGCATTTTAAAATTTTATCAATTTTTATTATTGTTAACTTTTATGTGTTGTGTATATTGAGAGTTGTGTTGTGATCCGTGTGTGTATAGTTTTATTAGTATGTATGTTACCTATATTTTTTTCTTATATTATTATAATATAATGTAAATATAAGTCTATTTTTACATACTACTGCGATTTTGCTATGTGGTTGTGTTATTGACAATTTTCTATTTGTGTTATGATTAATTTTGAGGTAGGTTGTTATGTAAATGCAATTATTATTTTTAGTAAAATTTTGTTATGTATTTATGGTTGATTATTTAAATTTGATTGTATTTTATAATTACTGAGTGTAAAAGTGTGCGTGATTTAAATATTATGTTAAAATTGTAATGTTTCGGTATTAGTGTCTGAAGTAGTGATTCTGTTTTAGTACCAATTCCTAATAATATATTATTAGATTTTGAGTATATAGTGTGGTTGTAGTTAGGAGTTTTAATTGTATGTATTTGTTTATGTTACGTGTATTACAACAAAAATTTTGTAAATAAAATCGCTGCGCATGTCTACTTATAATAATACATCGCCCTGTTACATACAAACTGGTTGCGTGTATTGTAACGTATGGTAGGTTTTCGCAGCAACTAAATTTTGAACGACATAAGCAGTTAACATATATTTTTAGGTCTCCGTCCTGAATGTCCTTCCCTTTTGAGTCCTGGGCGCCCTTAGCAGTAGGCAACCTTCGTCCTTGCCAGAGCGTCCCACTTCTTTCTTACTGGACAACTCTCGTCAAAGCTATTGTGATTTGTCTGTTGTAGTTTGGCGCTCTGGCAATTACGGCATAACGGCTGGTCTCCGGCTAGCCACGCTGGACATTCACTGCGCAAGTGGGAACCTGCGCAGTGGCTGCAGGTGTCTGTAGTTTCCGTACAGGACTTCCGTCCATGTCCGTAACCCAGACACCTGGAGCACATTACCAGCGGGGATTGGTCTTTGACCGCTAGCCGTTGAAGGTCAATATGGACCTTTCCGGCACCTACCAAATTTTGCCATACTGGCGGTGACACCTGAAGGACTACGTGGTTTTCGAGCGGATTCCTCGCCCTTCTGCGATATCTCACGCTGGCCCTATAGTCTTCCTCAGGTATCACCCCCAGTATGTTGTCATTCTGTTTCTTAAGGGCGCTCAGTACTTCCTCGTCCGTATTGATTTTAAGGACATTCTGAATAATTACTAGGGGATCCCGGTTGGCCTTTTCCTCTATTAGTAGCGTTGGGTTGCCCAATTTGAGCTTCTCCGCTACTTTGGTTAGCTCCTCACGAGTTTGGCAACCCAACACTACTTTTTGATCCCTCGCTTTTCTCATCCTGTCCACTCGCAGTCCCGTCGTCTTGGCGCTCACCGCGGTACGGATTTTTTCCACGACATCTTCGCTAGTATCCATAGCGTCCGTAGACGACACGACTATCGAGTGCACAGGCTGAGAAGTGAAGGGTGTCGTGACGACGTTTTTGGAGTTGGTGGCCGCAGCCACCGTCGCATATGAAATGCCATCTGTGACGTATTTGGTGACATTTGCGTTTAATTCCTTCATCTGTTCCTTCATGGCACCCATATCCAACTTGGCCGCAGTCACCAACCCCTTTTGTGTCTTTAGCTCGTCGAGTATTTCTTCTGCAAAATCTGCTGAAACAGTCGAGGCAACGGTGTTGGTAACGTCACTTAGCCTCATGGCTAAGGCGTGGAGTCCATTTAGGCAGTCCAGCACCGTCTCTTTTATTGAAGATTTAATATTGCCGGATTGGTCTAATTGCAGTTTGGCCACCTGGAACAACTGGTTGGCCACTGCCGGCAAGTCTTCCAGTGGAGCTTCTATTGCCGATGTAGCGAAAGAAGGATTTTCTTTTATAGGCTTCGCTGCAGTTCGCTTGCGAACCTCTGTATCTGCAGATTTCACGCTTACACTGGTCGCAGCTTTTTGTGGGTCAATTTTTGTCTTTGAAGACATTATTAATTTAAGGCCTAACCAACGGGTATAAATAAATTTATTAGAATATTTTAAAAATCGAAAAACTAACCTATATCAAAATAATCGGAAGGTGTAAAGTGTCTCCCGATTGTCAATAATTAACTATCACAGACTAAGATATCAATTGAGAGGTGTAAATACCTCTCAATTGTCAATTGTCAATAATTTATAAAAGCCAGTCAAATAATTCACCTAATTAGGATATTTTAAAATAATTGGGAGGTGTAGATTGCCTCCCAATGTCAAACGAATTGATACTAATAATACCTAACCTAACTCTGACCTGAATTGAAATGATTGGGCAGTGTAAATGATGCCCAATGTCGAAATGTCAATTAATTTTTATTGTCTGGGTTGTGTATAGGGCAGCCCAGACAATAGTCACTAGTGTTAAATAAAGTGTCTAATGTAGTTGAGAGGTGTAAAGGCCTCTAACTGTCAAATAAAATTCAAATTAATCAAGTCAATTTTTGCTGTTTTACGGGCCCCCCAGGGTAAGCCGTGCACCCAAGTGGCTGTGTGGAGGGTGTATAAAGCCCTCCAAACAGTTGTGAAGGCGCCCACAGTCGCAGTTTGCCCAAAAAGTGACTTTAGAAAAATTCGGCTCTCCCTATGGTCTTGCCAAAGGCCGCTAGCCGGCAGGCAACACTAGAGGGTGGGTGGGCGGGCGAAAAATCGCGAATTTTTGCAACGCGCTGCTCCCGCGCGCACTACAGGGCACGCAGGGGTGCAAACGCGAGCCTTTGGACACTTGAAAATTTGGAAAAACTGCGAAAATTCGATGAAAATCGATGAAAAATTTTGAAAATTCTAATGTTTTAATTTTTTCTTTCTGTTTCAGGGCGACGACGCAGGCCGGACTCGACACCCCGGGACCACGAATTTAATTTCAGCAAGAAATTTCGTATACTTTGTGAGTGTTTAGACAGATTCTATCTAATTTTGTATGGGAGCGAGCACCTATAAGGTAAACTCGGTATCGAATAAACGGTGTGTAGGCGAGCAAAAATCGCGAATTTTTGCAACGCGCTGCTCCCGCGCGCACTACAGGGCACGCAGGGGTGCAAACGCGAGCCTTTGGACACTTGAAAATTTGGAAAAACTGCGAAAATTCGATGAAAATCGATGAAAAATTTTGAAAATTCTAATGTTTTAATTTTTTCTTTCTGTTTCAGGGCGACGACGCAGGCCGGACTCGACACCCCGGGACCACGAATTTAATTTCAGCAAGAAATTTCGTATACTTTGTGAGTGTTTAGACAGATTCTATCTAATCCCTGACCGCGGTTTAACATTCTTGGCTCCCGCCCAAGGCTTTTAAAGCTAGACTTTCACATCTTTTACATCGCCACAAAGGTTGCTAATTCGGGGAAAAAGATGACTGCACTTTCGGGGAACATTTTTATTTCGGCATACTGAATTTTTGAATACCTTAGCATTTACCACCTACTACAATTTTATATTTGGATGGCTTTTACTTCAAAGTGTTAGAAGACTTCGTAGAATAACAACACGTAGACTTATTTCACAAGTTTATTCACCAATTTTCGTGGGAAGACTGATTCCCTCTTTTCAACTACCATGCTTTTTATAATCTCGTCATGAACGAACTAAGCTATTTCGTAACAATGTCATGATATAATATGTTCATTCGTCAAAATTCGTCATTGGAATATCTTAATTATTTAAAATATAACTAAGCAAACAAAAATACTTCTTTGATAAACATTTTACGGAATTTGAACTATTATCGATCTTAATAATTATCAACTTAAATAATTATACATTTTACGGTTATGCATTTGATTGAATGGTTGACTTTTAGCATTAATACAATGATAAACATTCAATCAATATGTTTTCTTATTATTATTTCATAAACTCTGTTAATTATCTATATTAGTGTACAATTCATCATTACATTGTTGTCATTGTTTAACACAATTATCACATTATTCATCATTATTTACCTAATTTCTAACATTCGGCCTTCCTGACAAAATAGTTTGTCCTCAAACTTAAATACATAAAAAAAGGCATTATTAATCGATAACTTATTCGTATCACATTCGTTTAAAAACATTGTAATCATTTAACATTCATTTAAAAACATTATACATCATTGTGCATATCTACTGTTTAACTATCAATCATTCGACTTTAGAATTAACTAATCTTATCTTAATGCACTTATCTCTTAATATGAAAAAAAACATTTATCATTTCTCTCTTATCATTTCTCTTTTATCATTTCTCTTTTATACTCTCTTTTATATATATATATAGTTTATACATATATACTCTATTATATACTTATAGTATATAGTAGCTTATACAGTTTCAGTTTATCGTTTATTCAGTTTACCATTGTTTATAAAGTTTATCGTTTATATAATTTTTTTTTTATCGTTTATCGTTTACATCATATTTTATCGTTTACCGTTTATATCATATTTTATCGTTTACCGTTTATATCACATTTTATCGTTTACCGTTTATATCACATTTTATCGTTTACCGTTTATATCATATTTTATCGTTTACCGTTTATATCATATTTTACCGTTTACCGTTTATATCATATTTTATCGTTTACTGTTTCTATCATATTTCGTTTACCGTTCATATCCTATTTTATCGTTTACCGTTTATATCGTATTTTATGGTTTATCGTTCATATTGTTTATCGTTTATGTCAGGGGGGTGAAACTGCCATACAAATACAAGTGAACAAAAAAGGCGTAGAGAATGCTGCCCTCTAGTTACTGCGGTACATAAACTTGTTTTTTAGAAATCAGTATAGATGGCGCTAATTAATCCAGACACCAGTCAGGTTGACACTTGACAGTTTTCAAATCATTTCAAACCATGAACTTATTATTATTATCTCTATGTTTCAAACGTACTCTTGCTTGCGATATTGTTATTTGAAAATTCTAGATTATCTGCTTGTTTCTTGTTTTGTTATATTTTCTTCGAATGTTTGACCTTTTTTATCCCCTGGAACCGTGTTACCTGCCTTTGACGATTGACCATCTCTTGCTAACTGGACTTTGCCGCTGTCAACTTATCGACCCTGCTTTTCCCTACTGGACTTTGTTTACCGCAACGAATTTGGATAAGATGCCAAGAAAATCAGCAATAAAGTGTTATTTTGGGTGTCCGACTGAAGGTACGTCATGATTTTCATCTAAATTTTTGAAGTATAAACATTAAATACATGTTTTGATAATGAGTTACACTGTACTTGTGGAACCCTAACAACATTTTGTACATACCAATAGCATTTCCTACCATAATAATAGCAAAATTGCCTTTAATGTAACATTTCTTGTATCAATAAGAACTTATTTTACCACTAAGTTTCAGGTAGGTATGTAAAATGCAATTGTTAAGCACAACACCTCCGACCCAAAATGATTAAGTAATTTATATATTAGAAAGAGACTACACAAAAAAGTCTAGCAAGTATCCATCGGAGGCGTTGTGTTCATTCTTAAGTGAAGTTTGTATTGTACAAATAAAGAATACTTAAAATTTAATAACTCAAAAAGTGAAAATATTTTGTGACTTTTCGTTCCTCTCCTGTAAAAATCATAATAAGAAGCTTTGTGATTATTTAATAAATTGAACAATAAATGTGGTTGTTCACAGTTGGTGCACCAATGTTAACAAGCTGCTTAAGGGAAAATTAACGTGTTACAATAAAGATGATAATGTTAAAGCTCAAGCAATGAAATATTATAATATTCATAAAAGAAAAAAATAAATTATTAAATATTCATAATATGTTCTTTTGATTTTAATAAATATATTTTTTCTGTGAAATAGGCTAAGTTTCACTTAATATTAATGTTATCTATACAATTAAGATTATTAGTTTTTTAACTCCATTAATTTTTACTCTCTAGTACCTAGTTAACATTAATATTTTTTAAGACTTTTCGTATCTCATTACTTACCACAAAGATTTTTATTGAGATAATATAAAAAACGAAATCTAGCGGTACCGCCAGCCGCGTTGCACATGAATACAGCGCCATCTAGCGGCCACGGTACACTGGTTTAAAAATTGAAATGAGAGTGGCGCATCTATCTTTATAGTATTAGTGTATTATCTATGGTTTATGTAGTCTATGTCGTTTATTCATTTATGTCATTTATAGTTAAATGTCATTTGTCAATTATCGTGTTATGTTAATTATAGTTTATCAATTATGGTTTATGTCAATTATAGTTTATATCAGTTGTAGTTTATATCAATTATCATTTATATCAATTATAGTTTATATCAATTATAGTTTATATATATTATCGTTCGTTTATATCAATTGTCATTTAAATATATACCTATATTTTTATTATTATTTTTATTGATGTTAATATTTCGAACCATCACGGTCAATGAGTGTACAAATCCAAGTTTCTATCTGATCTACAGCCCATATATCGTAATAACACTTCATATCTATCATTTTCTAGTATTTTAGTTATCTTTATAAGGCCCTGAATAGATGTAACAGTTTCCTATTTTACCTGTTTAGGAGCACTGAGCATCAAATATTATTCGGTTATAACGCTCCACTTGTCCATTGGGATCTAGGCAAAGCAACCGCATTCAACAATGCGTTTAATATGTGAAATATAACAATGTTTCAAACTCACTGATGAACTTTGGTCAGAGATTAGGTAATCTTGTTAGAAATCCGAATGGAGAGAAAATAGTATACCAAAATTTAGTAAAACCGCCAAGAGGCAAAGAAACCTCATTCTAAATTGGTCCACTGTCACAACATTGGTTCTTTTGAATCATCAATTTAATAAGTACATAAAAGTGAAGTAATGGTGATACTTACTTACAAAGACTTGAAATTGAAACGACGAGATTATTACCATTTCAATATATGGTTCAGTATAAATAAAGTTTGAACTGGTTTGACTTTTAGAGCTATCTATGCCCATGGTTTTTCTTTGTCGTTAAAATAATATCCTTCACGCTCTATTTTTATTAAATAAGATTTTTCAATTAGTTTGCGTTTTATAAAAATCTTTTATTAATATTCAAAAGAAAATATAATCTTCAAATAGTTTATACTGTCATCAAATATACACTGAAGCTATATATATTTCAATTCATTTAGGTGAAATTCCTATAATGTTGCCGATGTTACAGAAAAACAACCCATGAACAAGTTCAAGTCTTTGCAGTAACTTTTATTATTATTTTTCCTACACATATCTCTATTTTCGGGGTTACTATATTTAGAATTTTTAAAGTAACTTATAAAAACAATCGCCTGTTGTTTTATCCGAAATATTACGTTATTTAGTAATACATAACCATTTTGTTAAAATAATATTCATTACTTTCAAGATGAATGGCTCGTTTTAAATTCTGCTACTAACCAAATTCAATTATCGATTTGTACCTTCATACCATTTTTAGTATGAACTTTTTTGATCGGAGAAGTGCAATATGGGCCGTCTGTTAATCATTCTAATTATATATCTTAGCACACTCACTAAACTCGTAAATCCAGAAACATTAACATCACAATTCAACATACCAGACTGCTGTTTCGATCGGTTGCTCATTACGTGTGGACTCCCGGCTGCATCGCCACCCGCACTCCCGGCTGCGTTCCCACTGAGAGGTCGCTCCCGGCTGCATCTCCAGCTGCACTCCCGACTGCGTCACCAACTGCGTTTGCCGGCTGCACTCACGGCTGCATCACCGGTTGCGCTGCGCTGCGTCGCCGACCGCGTCGCCAACCGCGCTCCCGGCTGTATTGCTTGCTGCGTCGCCGGCCGCGTCGCCGGTTGCGTCGCCAGCCGCGCTCCCGGCTGCACCGCCGACCGCGCTCCCGGCCGCGTCGCCGGCCACGTCGCCGACCGCGCTCCAGGCTGTGTCGCCGGCTGTGTCGCCGGCCGCGCCGCCGGCCGCGCTCCCGGCCGCGTCGCCGACCGCGCTCCCGGCTGTCGCCGGCTGTGTCGCCGGCCGCGCCGCCGGCCGCGCTCCCGGCCGCGTCGCCGACCGCGCTCCCGGCTGTGTCGCCGGCCGCGCCGCCGGCCGCGCTCCTGGCCGCGTCGCCGACCGCGCTCCCGGCTGTCGCCGGCTGTGTCGCCGGCCGCGCCGCCAGCCGCGCTCCCGGCTGTGTCGCCGGCTGTGTCGCCGGCCGCGCTCCCGGCTGCGCCGCCGATCGCACTCCCGGCTGCGCCGCCGACCGCGCTCCCGACTACGTCGCCAACCGTGTCGCCGACCGCGCTCCCGGCTGTGTCGCCGGCTGTGTCGCCGGCCGCGCTCCCGGCTGTGTCGCCCATGCAGGCCCGCGACTGTGATGAGGGCTGGTCAGTGCACCGCAAGCGCACTTGCCCTCTGCAGCTTGTAGTCTCTCGTCAGGCCGTGGTGTGCAAGATAAAATGGTTTATGGTTAGAATTTGAACTACGAAAACTACTTGGAAATCGATTTAATGCGGGTAGGTAAAAATATTCATCATGGTAATCTAAGTTAATTCTTTTAATTTGATTATCTGCTTTTTTTTTTTGTGCTTTTTGTTTAAGAGACATATATAGGGTAGATCGGCGATCACCACTTTTTACTATTAATTCACGCGTGCCAAAATAAACGGTTACGTGTGATACCAAATAACCTCCTTTTTTGATATTTATTTTTAAATATCTGTGTTTAGAGTCAAAAATAGTGAAAAAACACTTGTACGGTTATTTTTATGCACTAAAACTATATTAATTACATCGAAATATCTATGTGTAACGAGTGTTATTTTGAAAACTTGTTTACACTTGGTAAACAAGTTTGGCACACGTTTTCCTCCCATAAGGCCTTTTCCACCGACAATATATTTCTGTGTACTTTCATGATAAGTACCACAAGCACTTAGATTTTAAATCACTTTAGAATTTACACAAACACAGCAAAACAATAGACAAATAAATGAATAAATCACTTGTTACCTGCGTTCAGCGAATCCCGCTTCTGATTGTTAGAAGACTTCGTAGAATAACAACACGTAGACTTATTTCACAAGTTTATTCACCAATTTTCGTGGGAAGACTGATTCCCTCTTTTCAACTACCATGCTTTTTATAATCTCGTCATGAACGAACTATTTCGTAACAATGTCATCTAGTAATATAATAAAACTGTAACAGATTCAATTCTGTACATTGAAGATATTTTGAAAATTTTTATTGGAGGGCACTCTATAATCGATACTGAAGCCAAAACTGCAATTTTTTTCATTTTTGTCTGTCTGTCTTTCTGTCTGTCTGTCTGTCTGTCTGTCTGTCTGTATCTTGGCCGCGCATCACGCCGAAACTACTGAATGGATTCAAATGAAACTTGGTACGATTTGAGTTTATACTTCGAGGTAGGACATAGAATACTTTTTATCCCGAAATTCAGCACGGTTCCCTTGGGAGAGGGGATGAAAGTTAAAACGTGTATTTAGCTGTAATTCATTAACGCGTTGTTCGATTTCACTCATTCTTTTTTTGTTAGAAAGGTAGTACTTTATATATTGTCCCGTAAATATTTCAAGGTCATAGGTTTTTTAGTTCAGAAATGACACACATTTATTGGGTTCAAATAACTTGGGACCCGGATCTTTGAACGTACGGCTTATTTTAAACTGGTGTGCGTTTATATTTTATGTTTGTCGGTCTGTCTATTTGTTCCAGCTAATCTCCGAAACGGCTGGATCGATTTTAATGGAACTTTTAATGTTATAAGGAGTAACTTAAGCTACATTTAGTTAGTAGTACATAAAAGAATTATGGGATCCGATCCGATCCTATATAAAAACCTATATCTACGCGAACGAAGTTGCGGGGGTCAGCTAGTGATATAATATGTTCATTCGTCAAAATTCGTCATTGGAATATCTTAATTATTTAAAATATAACTAAGCAAACAAAAATACTTCTTTGATAAACATTTTACGGAATTTGAACTATTATCGATCTTAATAATTATCAACTTAAATAATTATACATTTTACGGTTATGCATTTGATTGAATGGTTGACTTTTAGCATTAATACAATGATAAACATTCAATCAATATGTTTTCTTATTATTATTTCATAAACTCTGTTAATTATCTATATTAGTGTACAATTCATCATTACATTGTTGTCATTGTTTAACACAATTATCACATTATTCATCATTATTTACCTAATTTCTAACAAAAGAGCGCACAAATGTAACTAAGTAATTTATTGGTTATCAAATATCACTAACAAACACTCTCTTTAACAACTTTCCTGTGCCCATAAAAGGTATGGTTTTAATTGCCCAAATCCATCATCCATAGTTCTAGTAAGTAATAGACTCCTACTGAATTTTTTCACCGATCAATAATCAATTTTCTTTCAAAATATTCTTTTTACACGCTTTATATTAGCTTCACCGGTATGTATGTTTGTAACCGACTTCTTTGACCGCGATTTTGACCCACTTTAAACGGTCAGATTTCATTCAAACTTTGTAGATTTATCGAGGACCGATGACAATACACTAATTTGATAAGATTATTCCATTATTCAATTTGCAAAATAAGATTTTTGTTAAATTATTATTTCGTTGAGTAAGCAACGGAACGAGTTGCTTTGGGCGTATTCGGCGGAGTTTGGTTGGGATTTTCGAATAAATGTGTCAACTGTCGGGGGATTGACACACGGAGGTGAATTGACATGGACTTTTGAAAAAAAAGCTTGTCAAAAGATATCGCTCAGGCGTTGAATCAACCTAAATCCGACACGTTTCGAAAGAAATCCGCTCATATCTGAACTACGTGTGTTTATTTAAGTGTGATTATGCGGTGATTCGTTGTAATCTATGAAATCTATCAAGCGTAACTCGAGTCTTATTTCCGTAATTTACAATGGACGAAGAGCTGATACAACCATCAATGATCGCCCACGGTAACGAGATGACACCTTCGGCCCTCCGTTACAGAAGTGGGACGCAACCGATATGAAAATCGGTGTGAATCAATTAATCGGCTATGACAATACAAAATGGCGCTTACTCATGGAACAGCAAAACCATAACTGCGGCATTGGTCGAGGCAATGAAAGCGCCGTCTACTAGCAAAGATATCCAGCTACCTGAGTTTAATCCGAATAAGAACAAAGTGGACGCTCGCGCATGGGTTACGACCGCGGATATGTGCATCACAGATCATCAAGACTTCTCAATAAAGCAAATCGGTTGTGTGTTTCCGATGTGGTGAGCGGGCACACATATCGACCCAGTTTTCGTCGTTGATCGACGGCGTTGGCAACAGCAGAGTCGGCGGTGGTGTGATCCAACAGCCGGTGTTAGTTGCGCTCTCATTATAGAAAGTATTGCGCATAGCTTACCGGCTGTGCGTTATAATAAAGTGGTTAATATTTCCTACCGCTATTGGAAATTCGAGTGTTAATAGTAATATTTGCTAATTTTACGTGAGGTTACGATAGATGTACCTACAGTCGACTCTCGATAATTTGACACTCGTTAATTTGAATCTTTTGATAATTTGAACTTTTTTCCCAGTCCCTTTAAAAACACTCGATAAATTGAATAAAATCAATACTAATTGGTCCACTAGGTAATTTGAAGTTAAATCTTGCCCGCCAACATTCAATAATTTGAAGTCCGGGCTTCCGTACTCTCTATAATTTGAAGTGTTTATCATGCACAGACCTATCGATTGTTTACATAAATGAGATAATGAGACAAGAGTCATTTGCAGTTCATATTTCAGTCTTTCTTCAAATGTTAAAGTGAGTGAGAAGTGACGGTTAGGTACCTACTTCTCATCTCTCACCACTATCGAAAATTAATTGGACAATGATAGACTGAAGGCTTAACTCTTATTTTGAACTCTTGGTAATGTGATATTTTTCTTTGTCCCTTGAGTTTCAAATTATTGAAAGTCGACTGTAGTTTACAAATTTTGTTTCACGTTATAGGTATTAGAAGAGTTTTTGCGTTTTGAAAATATTACTCGTGATATTTTGATATAATGCTCCTTTGTCATCGTTGCCAACTTTGAATAAGTTAACTATTATATTGAACTAGTGGACCCGGCAGACTTCGTCCTGCCCGGTGACATACCGACATCAGCGCCGCCTACCGAGACCCGGTAGGTTACCTTTACCTACCCGGTAATTGTGTTTTCAATCCATCCAGGAACCCATTGAAATATACACACAAAATTTCATCCAAATTGATTCAGCCGTTTATGAGGAGTTAGGTGACAAACACACGTACAGAAAAATAATAATATATGTAGGTACGGGTGAGAGAGTTTACCGTATCCACGCGACGGGATGTTTGACAGTTACGAAACCCGTGAACATTTTATATGGGAAAATGTTTTTACACGCTTTATATTAGCTTCACCTGTATGTATGTTTGTAACCGACTTCTTTGAACGCGATTTTGACCCACTTTAAACGGTCAGATTTCATTCAAACTTTGTAGATTTATCGAGGACCGATGACAATACACTAATTTGATAAGGTTATTTCATTATTCAATTTGGAAAATAAAATTTTGTGTTCATTTATCAAAAGTCGTCGGTAAGGAAAAACAATAAACATTCAAAATCGCACGGTAACTAACTGTAACTAAGGTAAACAAAATAGATGTCACACACAACTAAAATCTAAGCACAAAACACACTAATGCGAAGATAAAACAATATTAAAACAAAATAATAATATTATTAATTAGTACTTATTTACTTTAATCCTAATGTACGATTTACAATAAAAAACAAATAAAATAATTTATTAATAATTAATATCTGTTGTATTTTAAGTGACATGATTTTTTTAGTGTTTTATAAATCAACCAAACTAAAAAGTAGAAAATAAATAATAGTTTAAAAAAACTAAAAAACACGCTTTTTATAGAAAACCAAACTAAAAAATAGAAAATAAATTTTAATAAATATAAATTAATTATAGTGTACATATGAAAAAATGTATTTTATTTAAAAAAAGCGTGGGGTGATTTTAAGATATTATCGAAATGATAATCCTCTATACACCCATGCACCCCACGTTTTTTTTTTAATAAAATACATTTTTTCATATGCACACTATTATTAATTTATATTTATTAAAATTTATTTTCTATTTTTTAGTTTGGTTTTCTATAAAAAGCGTGTTTTTTAGTTTTTTTAAACTATTATTTATTATCTTTTAAGCTAGGTCTTAAAAGGTAATGACATTATGCTCATAAGACAAAATACCCTAAATATTTATGTGACAAGTATAAATTAAAAATTTGAAAAACCCCCGACATTCATCATTTTGTGGTACCTACTGGCCATCTTGGATTTGCATAGTGCTATTCTACTAGTCAAGCCATTTCATTTGATACCCATATTGAGGAATTGTAAAAAATATGTAACCCGTCATTTTGTGGCGGCGGCCATCTTGGACGGATTTTGATCAAACATACCGAAGAACACTCCCGACTAATTCAACTTTCAAACAAAAAAAAACCGTATTCAAATCGGTTTACCTGTTTGAGCGCTATGAGGGAACAGACAGACATACACACACTCACACACACACAAACACGTCAAACTAACACTCCATCGTTTTTGCGTCGGGGGTTAAAAGTGAGTCTACTTATGTACTTGATATAAACACACTTAAGAGCCGTATGCGATTCATTGATCTGGAAAGTTAATAAAGCTAAACTCGTGCCTCGTTGATTTACGTTTCTCCCTGAGAGACTAGATTTACTCATCACTAATATTCCTGTATTATGCCAATAAGACAGTATTTTTAACCGACTTAAAAAAAGGAGGTTATCAATTCGACATGCATATTATAGTTTAATATACAATAATATCACATATAATAATGTAACTATTAGGCCTTTCAAAAAAATATACAAAATTTTATAGGTATGTAATATGTATGTATGTTTGTCCACGCATTTCTCCGAAACTATTAACCGAATAGTGACTATTCTTTTTTATTAACTTACATTTATTTCAACTTAGGGAACAGTGCAAGTTTCATCGAAATTGGTTGAATATTTTTCTAGACTGACAATCCTTTATTTCGGTACAGTCGGTTTAAATTTTCTTAAAAATAAAGCATCTGATTTCCGTGAATATGGTTTTATAAAAATCATCATCAAAGGAGTGCTTCTTAATCTAACCTCCAAAAGGGATGAAACCGATGTCAAAGTCGTGTATTAGTGAAATAGGCCAAGTGGAGCTCGCTCGCTGAAAGAGCAAGCGTTCACCGCCATTTCCGCTGCTGCAAATAAATTAGCTAACGACGTTGTTTGTAACTGAACGGCGGCAATAATTCCTAATTAGTTCTTTCTGGCGACAATTAGTCGCTTCCCCACTCCCGTGTATTGGCAACGCGCCGTCGTTTTTCACGAGAGTTTACTCTCTCTTTAAGTTAATTAACAAGTTTGTTTACGGAGATAACTTGAGATACGTAAAATATTTACTGTTTCAAATTCCTGTACAATTTAGTAACAGAATAAAATATCAGAGTACCTACTGCGGTAAGAATATTAGAATAGAATAGAATAGAAAAGTTTTTTATTCAAATAAACTTTTACAAGTACTTTTGAATCGTCGATTGAGTCTACCACAGGTTCGGAATGCAATTCCAGCCGAGAAGAACCTGCAAGAAACTCGGCGGTTGCTCTTTTCTAAAAATAACATTATAACAAAATTTATTATTATTAATGTACATGATTGAAATGCCGTCTCGCGCATTCCTGGAACGAGTTAAATCCAAGCTTTTTTATCGTTTATATAATCTTCAATTGTATAATAAGCTTTTTTTATGAGCATACTTTTAATAAAGTTCTTAAACTTGTGTAAAGGCAAGTCCAAGACATATTTTTTATTCAGATAAACTTTTACAAGTGCTTTTGAATCGACAAATGAATCTACCACTGGTTCGGAATGGTGCTTACAATTCTACACGTTAAGAAGTGCCCTTCTGACAATAATATTAAATAGTATATATATAGTATTGCATAACTATAATATTAAACAAGATATAATTTAAAAATTAGAGAAACCCGACTGCCATGCTAAAAAACAAACTAAAAAATTAATAAACTACCACAGTTCACTCACGGAGTACCTAATTAGTTATTTTTTTTTTCTATTATTTGTCACTCCAAACTGGTTTCAAACATATCCACCACTACATTGTATAGTATATTTTCTTACTCTACCTTTATAGCATTTTAATTTGGTACCCCACTCCAGGGTCTTGAAGAGAAAAATGTTTTTTCAGTCCGCACATTAAAGTGCCATAAAGTCCGCCATTTTTAATTTACTCAGTGACACCCGCGTCATCAATACGAATCTAATGACGTATCATTTATGAAAATCTGTTGAGCCGTTGAGTAGGTAACCTATAGCGATGTCTTTGTCTCGCTCGATTTACGTATAGCGCTCTCCTTGTCAGTGGGTAGTATGTTCGTTTGGATATGAAATGTCAGGTTATAAGTTTTCGAGGTAACGTTAACTATGCTTAACAGGTAATTTTCATTTACAAGGGAAATTAACTTTTAGAAAAACGTCATGATTTGACATCCCCATACTAACGTAAGTTTAAAAGTTTAGGGTCTCTAAACGTAGACCTACTTAAAGGTAAAGTAAGAATAACATTTCCAAAAGTTTAAACGAGTGCCTTGATTGGTTAGGCCTTGTGTAGGATTTAAACTTGAGTCGGAGCACTCTTAATCTATTCTATCTATCTATATCTATTCTTCTATATCTGTACATGTAATAAAATCGTAGACTTGCCGTATCTGTACATTGAAGATTTTTGCAAAATAATAACTGGGGGATGTTAGGGATAAGTAATAGAACGTAAAAAAGCTATTTTTGAAATTTTTGTCTGTTTGTCTGTTTATCTGTTTGTCTGTTTGTCTGTATGTTTGTGCGCGCATCACGCAAAAACTACTGGACGGATTGAAATAAAACTTGGCACGATTTAAGTTCATACTACGGAGTAACATATAGGATACTTTTTATCCCGAAATTCAGCAGGGTTCCCTTGGGAGAGGGGATGAAATTCAAAATGTGTACTTAGCTGAAATTCATTAACGCGTGGTCCGATTTCATTCATTCTTTTTTTGTTAGAAAGGAAATACTTTAAAGATTACTGGCTAATCTCTCAAAAAGCTGGATCGATTTTGATGGGACTTTCACTGGCGGATGTTTACATTTTGATCTACCTAAACATCCGCCAGTGAACTTTTAACAGTTTTCAGCAAGGTATGAGCTCAAAGGAGCTTAGGAAAGACAAAATGATTCCCACGGGATGTTTAAAAACCAATATCCACGCGAACGAAGTCGCGGGTTTCCGCTTGTTCTTACTAAAAGACATTCTACATACATTCACCTAACAGCAAATGGTTAAATCTGTTAACGACGTTGTTTCTAAGTAGACGAAAGCAATGATATTATGTACAGATAGATATGTTATATGCTTACTAAACCATCCGATAAAAACGTTCCGAACCTGTCCGAACCCTGCCCCGCGCTCGCCCTCTCAGCGGCCGCACACATACACATTTTAGTGTTTCACTTATATTTTACTATAACCCGCGGCACGTAAGTCGAGCGGTGACCTTCAAGTGCGCGCAGCGTCGTACGAGTGAGCGGGACACAATACGATTGGAGAGCCAATCAGCGCTTACGAGGGATCCGCGAGAGCTAATCAGTGCTTACGAACGATCCCCACGCCCTCCCCACGCCTTCCCCACGACCCCCTCACATCCCGAGATACCTCATTTTCGACTGCGCAGAAGTTGAAGATCACCGCTCGACTTACGTGCCGCGGGTTTTACAATGCCACTACCACACACTACGGACTGAGGAGCGGCGAATTACATTCCATTCGACGCTTCAGTTTCGTAGCTCTAGTAACATATCTACGGATGAAAGCATTTCTCCTTAGTTATTTCTGGCGACAATTAATCTTCTTTCCCACTTCTTTATATTGGCAAGAGTTTACTCTTTTAAGCTAATTAACGTTTGTAGAAGTTTGAAGGAAAGCAATAGTCAATCTCAAGATGGATGAAATACAGCACCAGAACTAAAGAAATGGATTGCGAAGTTAAATGAACCGGAATATGTTAAACTATGTTACCAAAAGACGCACAGACAGACAGCCATTGAAGTTTCTAATGGTTTTATGGAGCCTATGTCATCTGGACCATAATAATTAGATTCGATAATTATTATGGTCTCACACCTCGATACATCATTCATCAAAATCGGCTCAGTAGTTTAGGCGCTACGGTGGTACATACGTAAATACAAACATACATTACGTAGGTATCTACTTTCTTTTCGGGTAAAAATCAATTGAGCCACTTTTAAATTGAAAATGAACTTCTCGGGTTAGTATTTTATTTTAAATTCTTTATTAATTTAAAAATTAAATAAAATATAAATAATATAAATTAATCTGATTAAACATTAATCTGATTTTTAAAATGCTTACAGGCTAAATATGCCTATTAAAATTTACAAAATGATCTAAGTACAATTTTTTTACATAAATTATATATCTATAAATAGTTAGGTAATTATTTATATGTGCATGATTGTTTATGTACATAATATATTAGCTTATAGCAATGAGGTAGAAGAAAAAAATTACTAAAAGTAATTCTCGGGTTTGTAAAACGTGTGCTTGTATTTAGGAAACCTCAGCTTTAAAGGAGAATGCCCAAAATTCTATGGGCGTGTAACCCAGTCGTTTACAAGCGTGTTGTATGCAGCATTTATTGCAGATTTATTCCTGATAACCAAACACACCATTTTAATACCTCTAGGAGCTGCCGTTTTTGAATAAATCTTAGTTTAAGTTTGAAAATGATTCTAGGTTATGTGTAGTTTATGATTGTTAAACTAGTAAGGAAAGCCGTGTATCGTTCCTGCCGATTTGAACTATTTGTTTAGCGCGCACTATACTTAACATACCTGTTGCAACGATGTCCATGTTGAGAGTAGTTTGCAATGTAGAATCTAACGAAGACACATCATGTCTTAGCATCATATCAAAGGCATCATGTTTACATTCAACTGACATTTAATGCACCTCAACAATGTTATCCAAATCACGAACAAAAATCAGAATCCGTAGAAAAGCGTAAAGTCGGCGAGTAGGTGAGATCGAATCCGTATAATATAGCAAAAGTCGTTGGTAAGGAAAAACAATAAACCATAGAATTAATATTGGTCTCCGCTGCGCTACAATAAACATTCAAAATGTAAACAGACTAGACGTCACTAGCGTCACACATAACTAAAACAGTGACAATGTCACATTGGCATCTTGAAATATAATAAGTTTCGTTACACAAAATCAAGAAGGTTGTAGTTATATATTCCATTGCACAAAACGCAACGAAGTTAAAACAATATTACAACAAAATAATATTATTAATTATTGCTTATTTACTTTAATCATATTGTACGATTTACAACAAATAAATAGAATAATGTATTAATATAATTAATATCTGTTTTATTGCAAGTGACATGATTTTTTTTAACAACAAAACTTTTTGTTTGGGCATGTATGCGTAGAAAGTAATGCAAATGGCCACCAGACGTGCCAGAGAAACAGGAAGAGACGGTTGAATTCCTTTTTTATTGCATTTTTTTAAAAGCAGCTTTAGCATTAATAATTATTAATTTTCAAATTGTCATATATTCGTAAGATAATTTTTAGTAAATTACATTTTGTGTAAATGCTTGGGTCAGGGTTGATCATTCTCCTTTCAAGTTATTGATGAAGTGCCCTCGGGGAGCCTTCGTGTACTGATAAAGCTGTCACATTTTGAGCCTCATTCATCGGCTAAAAGATTACCGCTGCACTTTTCAGGTCATCGCTTTGACGAATTTTAAAGCGTCGTTAATACGAAGTCGCTCTTAATTCGAGGGCAGTGAAGTTTATAATGCGTTGTGTAGCCGTACAATTTTAGTACCGGGGCAAAATACATTAAGTATCTAATACCTAATCCCCCCGACCTCGATCGGAGGCACGCGCCATTGGTTTCAACATAACTCGTCACCCCGGCTTTGAGGGAAAACATCGTTGTTCGAGCACTTACAAGTTTTAGAGTGGAGAACGAATGTTTTCTAATAGTAAATAACCACTAGCAGTTGTAGTTTAGTGATTAGTGAAAGTTACTACGGTCCACGCTTACTCTACAATATTAATTTTTAATCTAATTTCAGATTTCGGATACAATTTACATTTATCTACACTCTTAGCTGACACTCCTGATGTTTACTAATTTCGTTTTTTTTTTGCAACAATCGCCCATCGCTACCCATGACCAAGGTATGTAGGTACCTAAGGCTGAGATCTATAAATAGAGCATACTCTGACTCCACTCAGACTTAGGACTGAGTTAAAACGGAACTTATATTATACCTATGTCTCTGACATAAATCTGTCTCGTTTTAACTCAGACAGAGTTAAAACGAGACAGAACAGAACAGAAACAGAACTCAGAGTACGCTATATACCTAGATCTCAATCTAAGACGCTGGTGCTTCCTTGAGATAGTACCTACGCTGTATAGATCTAAGCCTAAGCGCTCGTACGCATTAGCGGTTGCGGTTGCGGCGCGGCCAGCCGCTTTTGTATTTTTATATGCAACCGCTCATTTTGTACGCACTACACCGCGACGAAATTCCAACCGCGGCGGTTGACTGGGAGGCAGCGGCCCGCTTCGCGGCTGGCCGCCATGTTGCCTGTACGCACTTGGCGGTTCGGTTCGCGGCGTGCCGCAGGTGTGTTGTCAAAAAAGAAAATAAGCAATATGGAATTGTGAAGCAGCAGATTATAAAAACAGAGACCTAAAATGAAAACAATGGAAAGAATTAGAAGATATTTTTGGAAAATATCTACTAATTCTTCGTTTATGATAGACTGAACGCTGTTGTCAGACTTCAAGCGGTCCAACCGCCTGACGCGGTTCAACAGCGACTCGCCGCCGGTGGCGGTGAACCGCTGTTTCAACCGCGTCAGGCGGCAAGAACCGCCTGCTACCGCAACCGCTAATGCGTATGAGGGCTAAGACCCTTCATTGAGACAGTTCTGTCATTGGGTATTATGTTTCTGTGCAACTCATTGACGTACTGAAGGATAAGATCCGGTCTTTGGAAATCTTCGTATTTATTAATACGTTCATTTCAGTATATATCTGGCTGAATAAATGCTTTTTTATCTATTTAAATATCAATGAAAAATATTATGTCGTGAATGTTTCAGAAATTTCCATTACACTTCACACAATAATCATTTTTCACAAAATATCGTAGGACCCCGGGTTTCATATCTGGTTCTCGCTAATTACGAGTACGAAGCGCACCTTTGACATAGATTAATGAATTCGCTTCCTGCGTCGAGACGCCGCGCCGCGGAGAATAATGAAATCCACATCCATCCAGCACCTTCCGAGATTACTGCGAACGGATGCTTTTACGAGTATTTTATTTAAATTATTATAATTTATACCTACACTAGCGGACCCGGCAGACGTCGTCCTGCCCGCTATTAGCGCCACCTACCGGGTCCAATTTTTTTACTTATAAACCTTCCTCTTGAATCACTCTATCTATTTAAAAAAAAACGCATCAAAATCCGTTGCGTAGTTTTAAAGATTTAAGCATACATAGGGACATAGGGATATAGGGACAGAGAAAGCGACTTTGTTTTATACTATGTTGTGATTCGCTTCTGTTAATTAATAATACCTTACGTTTAATATAAAGTCTGAGTTTCACTGATCCATAGATTGGTCAATATGAAGCATACGGGGACTCCCCGTAATCGGGATGAATAAAATACGCGAGCGCGACACTCGATTTTTAGGTCTTCAAAATTATGACATTTACGAAAGTTTTATCCATGAATCGTCTCTTAATTTTTATCGGAGGAGGGACCACCGCACACAGCCTTTTTACGTCCCACTGCTCGGCACAGAACTCCTCTCTCGTAGGAGAGAGGGATTTAGAGCTTAGACCCGCCACGCTGCTCCAATGCGGGTTGGCGGGCTTTAACGACTATTGTCACATGATAGTGATAATAACCGAGACCGACTGCTTAACGTGCTCTCCAAGGCACGGGGGTGCGACACCGCCAACTACCAACTCCGGGCTGGCACTGACTTGACAGAAAAACCCAATACCTAACAACTACTTGGAACCGAACCCGGGACCTCGTGATCTGCAGTCGAACATGTTAACCACTAGACCTAGTGCAACGGAAGAGGGACGGGGGCTATTTTAGAGGGTTAATAGGTTGTAGTAGATGTGTTTAAAACACACTATGCATACGCATTCTCGTACAATCCCATTCTTCACTGGAGTCTAAAAACATCAGTGCACATAACAGCGATATTTCAAGCTATTCGTTCCCGGCGGCTATTTCTCATGCTCCAGCGTTTTATCTGCGAAGTCGCGCGGCGCCGCCTTAAGTGGACTTTTTGACTTTCGCCTCCCGCTGTTTTAAGTGTTCCAGTTTATATTAACTTTAATTCTCAGATTTGTACACTTATTCAGACTGTTCTGTGAGAGTTGTATATTGCACTCAATTAGTGCCGGACTTTTGAAAAATAATAACTCGGGAGAGATAATTTTTACTTCTTTTCTCTAGCTTTCAAAGTTTGAAAGCACGCAGTCCCCTCTGTGTTACCATTATACTAATTTCAGCCGTATCTCAGAGTAAATTAAGCTGAATTTGAGTTGTTATTAAAACTCATGACGTAAAAATCTAAGCGGTGTCGTATAGGAAGAAAAAAACTTCAAGCAAGGTGTCAAAACGACCTCGTCAAATGACTACAAAGACGTAAGCTTAGAACTTATTGAGATGTCTTTCTCTTCTTACTTTTATGGTTGATATGATAACGGATAGTGATATTATTGACAGGCACAGTAAAAAGCAGTTCCCGCACCAATGAAGAGTCTAAACAGGCGAACTGCATTTTGACTGCATCAACTGCCGACGAGACTGCGCAGTTCGACTAGAACTGCACGCCAACACAATACAAACTGCACATGGCCTGCGTCACGTCAATCACTGTTTTTAGCATTAGCACATTTTAATTTTTTTTTCGGAAACGCACCGTAAATTCTATAATAACAACTGATGAAATTCATAAGGATGGACCAGATGAAGTGGAAGTAGACGGATCACATGCTGTAATCTGTGATCGCATGATCTGTGTCTGTGATCACATGATCTGTGTCTGTGTGATCGCATGATCTGTGATCACATGCTGTAGATATGTGATCACATGCTGTGATCTATGATCACAGTGCCGCGTGACGCGGTCTCGTATCACGAGAGTATATCGGTCTACCTTTATAAATCAAAGAAGGGCACAAGCGAAGCCAAAGCCCCTTGACACGAATGTTGATTCATAAATCGGCATCCTCATTCGTCATGCACTCTATCCAATTGTCAATTTAGCGTTCCGAATCCGATGATACGTGCACGATAACAGGCGGATGGGTACCTGCTACGATTTGCGAGATCGCATCTAAAATTGCCGGAAAGATTTATAGTCGCTTGTTTGCGCTGACTTCTGATTTGTTTTGTCGTGAATTCGGTCCCGAAATTTTATAAACTTCGTGCTTCCGGCGGAGCGGCGTGCATAACAGAAATTGTGAAAAATCACTGAGGCGCGCACAGCCATACCTATTGGTCGGTTGCCCAATTTAATATTCAGCTGTCAAGACGGAAACGAATGGCGCAATCAAAACGAAGTAACCTACCCGCACTACATCGACAATTTTAAATAGTACAGAATACTATTTATTTGTACGCCATTGCCTTATTGACTGCCTCGTTGGTCTAGTGGTTAGCGTATTCGACTGCAGATCACGAGGTCCCGGGTTCGATTCCCGGATCGGGCAAATAATTGTTAGGTATTGGATTTTTCTCACCCCCGTGCATCGGAGAGCACGTTAAGCAGTCGGTCCTGGTTATTATCACTCATGTGACAGTAGTCGTTACAGCCCGCCGACCCGCATTGGAGCAGCGTGGCGGGTCTAAGCTCTAAATGCCTCTCTCCTATGAGAGAGGAGGCCTGTGCCCAGCTGTGGGACGTTAAAAGGCTGTAGTGGTGGTGATAGTGGTGGCCTCATTGCAGTCTAGTACAACAGAATAATAATAGGACACAGTAGATTTTTTTTAAATCAAATAAGTATAATTACAAGTTATTTTGTGAATTATATATTATGTGATTGAAATATGTTAGGTATGTAGTGGCTAGCTAGTTTGATTGCAGATCATTAGAATCCCAGGTTGATTTCCAGGATCTGGCCTAAATAAAATATATCTGGGATTTTCTGGTAAAAAATTACCAAGGTACCTAGCTAATAGCCCGGAGTTGGGAAATTACTCGTTGTTGGCAGTGTTCACTAATCTCTATTCTGTGCTATAACTAAAACGCCGTTACCTAGTTCCTCCTAAGGAACTAGGTATAGATCGACCAGAATCTCATGAAAAATAGGGAAATGAAATACCAAGGTTAGCAACATTACGGCCGCCCTAGCGATAAACAAAGCAACTGACATTTTTTGTGAAATTTACTTTTTGCATTAACAAAAGTTTTATGTCGAGTAGTTTTTTACCACAGTTTAATATTTCAAATAACTTCAACCGTTTACTGAAATTTAAATTGCCCAAACAAAGTAACTGCACTTACTAACCCGGAATATAAATGCAAAAACCAAGAAAACAACAAGCACAACACAAAAACAAAGTAAGGATGTTGATTACTTTGTTTTTGTATTTAAAATGAAGTTGCTGGATTTTTCGTTTCGTGAAACGATCCCAGGTAAGGTGTTCTGAATGTAATTACTTTGTTTATCACTAGGGCAGCCGAGTTAACCTAGTGTTGCTTACTACAAAATTTAACTTCCCCATATTTCATGAGATTCTGGTCCATCTATAACGGCGTTTTAGTTATACCACGCGGCAGTATTAATACCAATACAATGCGCTAAGAAAAGTGAGAATGATCAGTGATCAACGAATGTTCTCAGTTTCCTACTTCTGCTGAACATATTATTTCATATCTCATACTTTCTTTCCCCGCATTTTAATACGAACTCTGTCACTGAGGCACTACTTGCACATCGATGTATCGAACAAACTCCCTAAAAATTTATTTATCATCACAAATTAACTGGCGACCAAAACCATATGGGCTTTTCCGATGAAAAAATATCGCTCCGTTGCGCTATTGAATAAAAAAATTGAACCAGACGAAGCTGTTTATACATAACGACACGATATCGAAACGATTTCGTAGAGCGAGAGAGAGTGAAAATAATGCGAGCTAAAAAAGCAGTTATTTGGAAACCGCAGGCAGATACTTCAATTTTTTTTATTTGTATGTATACGTAGATGAATGTGGAGTATTATAACAGAAGTGTGTAGCTACACAAAAGAAAATACTCTGAAAAAAAAAAAGCGAATAATTTTACGCTACACAAACCATAAATAGAAGCCTGCGTAATATCGTCATCGCCGATGATTTTATCGCGCGATATAAAACGACGCGTGCTGGGTTTTTCAGTCCATTACCTTTTTTCATCTGAGCAGAGTTAAGCTGATTACGCGAGCCAGAGGTGGAGTGAGCGCGTTGGATATTACCGCCACGGTGTAACAGAGTAACAGAGCGGTCTCATGTCGAGCGAAATCGATTGCCTCTATTAACTAGAAACTGCCTGGCTGAAAGGAATCAGTAATATCTGAACACCTCTGCGCAAAATATAAAGATGGAGATGTTCCAAATTGAAAATTATTGCAATTTATTTTATCTTCGTTTATTCTTTGGTAACCAAAGGGTTACCAACGTTAGTTTGTAAGATATAGGTTTCAATTTGCATATTAGAATCAAAGCATGTAAAACTGTACCAAATGGCAAATGACCTCCGCTCATAATTTAATGTAATTCCAATTAACATTAAAACATGAATAATCAAAATATTTGAGTCGTTTATTTTACAAAAAACTTATGTAATCATGGAATTTGTTTCTTCTACAAAAAACTGTTCGTAAATTCTAAATTTTCGTTATCCAATTACGCTTTTAGCATAATCATTAATTTCGCTATTCATCATTATCAATCATACGGAGTTTCGCCGTCAGATTTTCCGCTAAACGCAGGCATTAACTAAGTTGTTAAGTTGTTGCTTGTGTGAAATTGAGAATTAACTTACTTTTTGCTTGCGAGCTTGGCGTTGACGTTTAAACTGTTATTACATTACATTAAGTTATTAAGAGACCCCGTAGACGTAAAATTTCAAGTTGGCCGACTATCGAACAACTAAATCACGAACTTTCACAATTTAATCGGCCAACTTTTAAATTGGACGTAATCGGAAGGGAATTTCGATTCTGATACAATCGTCGTCCAATTATTTAGTTGAACGATTTAGTTGGTTATGATGTGCGGGGTGTCATAAGTCACTGTGCCTATATTTAGTTGATCAACTTGAAATTGTATGTCTGCGGGGTCTCTTACAAGCCATTTAGATAGAGTATAAGAAGGCTCAGAGTCACTCAGCGGGCGATGGAAAGAGCTATGTTCGGAGTATTCCTGCAGGATCAAATCACAGGGAGGTACCTAGGAGAGTTACGTACCTACATAGCTCATCGAGTCGCGAAACTAAAGTGGCAATGGACTGGATACATTGTTTGACAAACCAATTGAGTTCCGGTTCCCAAGGCGCTGGAATGGCTACCTCGGATGGAGCCACGCAACGGTGCGTTGACGTCCTTACGTGGATGGTACGGTCCTTAGGTGGAGTCCTTAGATGGAGGTAGGTAGACAGACGATCGCAAGCGAATCGCTGGCAGCCACTGGATACAAGTGGCTCAAGATCGTGTTCTGTAGCGATCCTTGCAAAGATGTATGTCCAGCAGTGAACGTCTATCCATGGAGACGACAATACGGCGTATTTATCAAAAAGTTGCACTAAGAGCTGTTTTGGCGGGCAAATCGTAGGAACTGCATATAGCTCGACTTGTTTTATTTTCATTAATTTGCTGCCTTTTAGAGTTTTATTGCATAAATTAGAAGGAATTTTTATTCAACATAGGTCTGTAAAGTTGCACAAGTGAAGTGGAGATTATGCAAGAGTGTTTTAAGTGATTAATTCGCTTTTCTCGCAGGACTCAATCAAAAGTTTTGGTAAGGTTGCCTTCGCTTTACTAAAGCATGACATGACTTGACTTAGGACCGACTGACGGATAATGACAGACGATATTTGACTACTTTCACCCAAATTGGGCAAATTATTTTTTATTTTTTATTTATTTAATATACATTATTACTTGAAGACTGGCTATGCACTCCGCGCGAAGTTGCACTAACTAGATAAACGAATACATTTTCTTCTTTATAGTGCCTTTTGTAACAAAGCTTAGCGATCATTGTGCCAATCTAAAATTTAGACTCTGCAGCTGTTAATAACCGCCGAGTCATGATCAACCCATTACCGGCTCACTACAGAGCACGGGTCTCCTCTCAGAGTGAGAAGGGTTTTGGCCATAGTCTACCACGCTGGCCAAGCGGATTGGCAGACTTCACACACCTTTGAGAACGTTATGGAGAACTCTCAGGCATGCAGGTTTCCTCACGATGTTTTCCTTCACCGTTAAAGCAAGTGATATTTAAATACTTAAAACGCACATAACTCCGAAAAGTTAGAGGTGCGTGCCCGGGATCGAACCCACGACCTCCGATTAGAAGTCGGTCGTCCTAACCACTAGGCTATCACAGCTATAACCGCCGAGTACTTTTGGTAAATCACTGGCGCAGGTTTTAAGCCAGGTCATGTCCTTCATGATCCTTCTTCATCGTCCATGTCCTTCTCCGTCCCATGCCCTTTCTACCCTGTATGTTGTCTTGGATGATTATTTTGTCTTGAATAATAACTAATACATCAAAACTTTAGTCTCCCGTAATCTCGAGTTTCCATGGAACCGTAGTTTTGCTTTACCACTACTAGACCAGGGTAGATACCTTTAAAAATAATAAAAAGTGAAAAAAATTCACAGTAGGATGAAACCCAGTGGTTTTTCTTTTTGTGAAAAAAAAAAACAAAAATAAAGCGAGTTAAGGGTCTCGAGTACAAACAGCAAAAAAAAAATAACTTGCTAAATTTTTTTTGTTTTATTTTCTCACAACAAAAACTAATTTCGAACCTCGATCGATATATGTTACACCCCGTTGCACTTATCTGCAAAATTTGATATTCAATCCAACAACTCGAACTTACGAATGACATGCTCTCTACAACGTCGATATTGCCCCTTAAGTTTCCTTATACATACAATCTTCACTAAATTCACAGTTGAATCGTTATTGGTTTCTCAATGTATATCCAATAGGTGATTCTGACAAAGCCCATACACGACGCACGGTACGTAATGTATCAGAACACGTATATTCTATCCTTTGACTCAAACCTCTGTATCGAAAATCTATACATATAAACGATACAAGTGCCGTGGCTACAAACAAGTAACTATGTACCTTATGTTTAGAGATTTACAGTTTGTTTTTTGTTTTGTATCGTCAGTAGCTTTAGTAGCGATATGATCTGTGTTGTTTTGTTCCCTTATTTCGTCTAAGATATCTTGGAGTGGGCGACCTTTAAGCTTAGTAGTGGGATAATGGTGGAAGTTAACTGAGGGTTAAACGGAATCTTTCATAGTCTTGATACTTAGTTTAGACATATCTTCGAGTGGCTATTTTCTTGAAAGGAGATTTATTTGTTCGAACTATGAAACTATGGTTCACCCACGGGGTTCACCGGGTGTATTTGCATTTGCCTGTCCGTGTGTTTATCTGTCAGTCCATCTGTCAGATTCTTATAACTTCTGAAAGAATGGACATAATTACTTTAAATTCACAGATGTCAATCAATTGGCCAAAGCCGAAGATTACATAAACGTTATTTAGGGGGAAGAACATTCATAGAAGCAAAATGAGGATAAAAAAATATCAAAATCTAAAGCAACAACTTGTTTTTGATTGGTATTTACAATTATTGTTTTTTCAGCATTAGACATTCTTCTGTCTACCCTAACGATTATACCATCCACGAACATACCTCTACACGAACATACATACTTAGAATAGAATAGAATAGAAAAGTTTTTTATTCAAATAAACTTTTACAAGTATGTACATTTGAATCGTCAATTGAAACTACCACTGGTTCGAAATGCCGTTCCAACCGAGAAGAACCAATAAGAAACTCGGTGGTTGCACTTTTTAAAAATAACAATATAACAATTTATGTACTTGATTGAAATGCCGTCTCGTGCATTGCTGGAACAAGACAAATCCATGTTTTTTTATCATTTATATAATCTTCAATTGTATAATATGCTTTTTTTATGAGCATACTTTTAATAGAGTTCTTAAATATGTGTAAAGACAAATCTCAGATTGCTTGTGAAATTTTAGTATAGAACATTACGCCCATTCCCACAAACGACTTTCGGACCTTTACCATACCAACGAACATACCTCTACCATAACTACATATGTTACAAAAGCAGTCGTATTCATAACGAAGTTTTATAAAACATTCGTACCCTTTAATTTCCTCGACCGTAAAATACTGAAATCCCAAAAAGAAGCAAATTAATCCAGTCTACAAAGTTCAAAAGTCAACGACGACCTACTCTAGCTATGTGATCAGTGGACTACCCTCCTCTCAATAGCTCTCTCGTGGACGCTCTTTATTAACTACGGAACCCTAAAAGGAACCTCTACAAGGCTTTTTATTTAACGTCTTGACTTCTGCGGGCTAATTAGCAACTACTATTACATTACTCCGAATCAAAATGAGCTGTATTCGAATGAAATAAAGTCACCATTCGCTCGAAAGCGTATTCATTATAAAATTAGCTGCAATTGTTTCGACTCTGAATGAATTATTGTTTATTTTTTCTTTCGAGAACTTTGATACTTAATAATTATACAAAAAAGATGTTACACAATTCCTCTTTGTTATAGAAAACTTTACAGTACACAATAAGTGCTTATTCTTCATTTGTTCGCTAATTAATGAATGCATCTTTGTAAAAATTACCAGCTCCATATCTTAACAATTTTAATTTCAATTTCGGTGACCTCGCTGCCGCAGAGGGTAGAGCGGAATTTATAATTATTTTGTACATCGTAAAAAACCGTAGGTATTTTTAATAAGCCCCCTATTGTTATAATATTTCAGAGTTCTCAGAGATATTTATGTATTGTGTTAAAAATATTATATTTATTATATTAGGTATTATATTTTGTTCCTGAATTTTATTTTTATCAATTACCAGCTGATGCCTGCGACTTCGCTCCCGGAGGAACTCCTTACGGGATCAAAAGTATCCTTTGTCCGTCTCCAGCGTACGAGCTATATCTGTGCCAAGTTCCAGCTCATTCAGACGAACGATACGTGAAAGCATAAAGGACAACGTTCACTGGGAAACTCTTTTCCGGGATGAAAATGTCTTTCTCAGAATTACAAACTATCTCCTCTCTAAAATTTGGGTTTTAAAAAGTTTTGCTTCGATGTTATAAACGTGGGGCAATAACTAAAGCCGTTGGTATAAAAAAACTTTTTGAAAACTCATTATATTTTGATATTATATATATATATATACAAGCGGACACCCTCGACTTCGTTCGCGTGGATATTGGTTCTTAAAATCCCATGAGAATCATTTTGTTTTTCCTAAGCTCCTTTGAGCTCATACCTTGCTAAAAACTGTTAAAAGTTCACTGGCGGACGTTTAGGTAGATCAAAATGTAAACATCCGCCAGTAAAAGTCCCATCAAAATTGGTCCAGCCTTTCAGAGATAAGCCAGTAATCTTTAAAGTATTTCCTTTCTAACAAAAAAAGAATGAATGAAATCGAACCACCCGTTAACGAATTACAGCTAAGAACACATTTTGACTTTCATCCCCTCTCCCAAGGGAACCGTGCTGAATTTCGGGATAAAAAGTATCCTATATGTTATTCCATAGTATGAACTTAAATCATGCCGAGTTTCATTTCAATCCATTCAGTAGTTTTTACGTGATGCGCGCACAAACATACAGACAAACAGACAAACAGATAAACAGACAAACAGACAAAAATTTCAAAAATTGCTTTTTTACGTTCTATTACTTATCCCTAACATCCTCCAGTTATTATTTTGCAAAAATCTTCAATGTACAGATACGGCAAGTCTACGATTTTATTATATGTATAGATGTATAGATTATGAGAAAGCCTAATAAACTAAGATTTGTTTTTTAATTCCAATACAACTTAGCTCATGACTGCGATCTCACCTGATGGTAAGTAACGTTCTAGTCTAAGGAGGATGCGAGCTAATTTGGAAAAGGCATATGCCAGTTTTTATTAAACTCATACAATCGATCGGATCGGCTTCTATGCGACATCGTACCGGAACGCTAAATCGCTTGACTGCACGGCTTTGCTAGTAGGGTGGTAACTAGCAACGGCTGAAGCCTCCCACCAGATCAGACCAGGAACAATTTTAAATTATAAAACCCCAAATTTCCACTGCCGGGAATCGAAGCTGGGACCTTCCACTTATAAACCACAGCGCTCACCACTGCGCCAGGGAGGTCGTCAAATAAAACTATTACTACGCAATACACTTACTGAAGTAAGAACAAAAGCAATCAGGATAAAGTTTGATAAAAAGGTAGAGAAGAGAATAGATGAAAATCGATTTCCGTTCCTGTACGTACTCGCTCCTCTCTATCAGCTTATAAAGCACAGCTGATTAAAAGTATAATAGAAAACTGTTTTTCTATTATCTTAAGGGTGCAAGAAAATGATTTTCATACTATCTAAGGGGTTCATTGAGACGAAAGGTTAAACATCAGTCGATTCTGTTAATCATGAGTGATGAATGATTGATGGACCAGAGAATATTAAGCTCAGTTTTGCATTTGTGTGAGTGCACACTCAAACACATACGTCTTATGAGCGAACTTACTACTGACAAAGACAATGCTATAGATAAATCGAGCGTGACAAGGACAGCACTATACCTGATACTACTGGGTGTACTTCTACGTTGAAGGTGAAAGGCAGACGATTGCCGGGTAGAGTGTCAGTATTAATACTAAGGTCCTGTTTCACCACCTTCTAATAAGTGTAGGATAGCTTATTCCCAACTTTTTTCTTTGTCACTTGACATAAAGTAAGAAAGTGACAAAACTTACGTTGAGGCTATGCGACACTTATCAGTATTGTCTTATCTTATCACTATTCTCTAACTTAGTTTCCAACAGAAAATGATTGCCAACGAATTAGTTCGATATAGGTACATTGCTGTTTTAATGTGTGAAATGAAATCACTGTTTATATTTCACACACAAAAAATATGTCTTAGACTTGCCTTTACACAAGTTTAAGAACTCTATTAAAAGTATGCTCATAAAAAAAGCTTATTATACAATTGAAGATTATATAAACGATAAAAAAGCTTGGATTTAACTCGTACCAGCAATGCGCGAGACGGCATTTCAATCATGTACATTAATAATAATAATTGTTATAATGTTATTTTTAAAACAAGCTATAATTTAAAAATTAAAAAAAACCCGACTGCCATGTTAAAAAACGAACTAAAAAATTAATAAACTACCACCGTACCACTTACAGTGTAGTTGTTATTTATTTTGTTTTTCATGATTTGTCACTCCAAATTGATTTAAAACATATAGATTGTATACATTTTCGTACTCGCCTTTTAAAGCCCTTTATTTTGATACCCCATTCGAGGGTCTTGAAGAAAAAATTTTTTTCAGCCCGCACATTAAAGTGCATAACATTCGCCATTTTGATTTTTTATGAATTTTATGTACCCAGTAACATTTGCGCCGTCAAGACAAATCTAATGACGTATAATTTATCAAAATAGGTTGAGCCGTTAAGTAGTTACGAACTGACATAGGAAATGGTCATTTTCTACGATTTATCACTCCAAATTGTTTCCAAATATATAATTTATACATTTTCGTATTTGCCTTTTGAATCCCTTTATTTTGATACCCCACTCGAGGGTCTTGAAGAAAAAAATTTTTTTCAGCTCGCACATTAAAGCGCATAAAGTCCGCCATTTTGATTTTTTTTTTAATTTAGGTACCCTATAACACTCGCGTCATTGAGACAAATCTAATGACGTATCATTTATCAAAATCCGTTGAGCCGTTGATTAGTTACAAGCGGACATAGGAATGGACATACATACACACAGGTGAAACACATACATATACCCAGTCGGGTAAAAAAAAAAAAATAAAAAAAGAGCAACCGCCGAGTTTCTTGCAGGTTCTTCTCGGCTGGAACTGCATTCCGAACCTGTGGTAGATTCAGTTGACGATTCAAAAGTACTTGTAAAAGTTTATTTGAATAAAAAACTTTTCTATTCTATTCTATTCTATTCTATTCTATACACAGAAAAGCAGCAATGTATATCGAACTTATTCGGTGGCTATAATTTTCAGTTGGTAAGTAAGTTAGAGAAAGCTCACCAGCTGGGTTATTCTGTAACTTAGTTAGCAACTGAAAATAGTTGCCAACGAATTAGTTTGATATACATTGCTGCTTTACTGTGTGAAATTATGATAATACTTTATATTTCCCACAGTATAGCAGCAATGTATATCAAACTATTTCGTTGGCAACTATTTTCAGTTGCTAACTAAGTTACAGAATAACCCAGCAGGTCGTGAAACAGGCCCTTAGTATTACTAACAATAATTTTCTTTTTTCTTTTGTGACGGAGGGAATGCAGTTTATGATTTTTCAGCCATTATCGTTCATAGATACAAGTACAATAATTTATTAATGTAATACAAAAAAAAATTATAGACTTTGTAAAATTGACGTTACTAAAATTTTTTAACTTTGACTTTGACTTCACAGTTAAGAAAAATAAATGAATTTCAATTTCATGGGCGCTCTCGCTTACCGGATTCGGTTTTCGGTTAAGTTACATTCATCGTCGTCGTCTCAACCAATAGACGTCCACTGCTGGACATAGGTCTCTTGCAAGGATCGCCACAGAACACGATCTTGTGCCGCCTGATTCCAGCGGCTACCAGCGACTCGCTTGAGATCGTCTGTCCATCGGGTCGGGGGTCTACCAACGCTTCGTTTACTGGTGCGAGGTCGCCATTCAAGCACCTTGGGACCCCAACGTCCATCGGTTCTTCTAGCAATGTGCCCCGCCCATTGCCACTTCAGTTTCGCGACTCGATGAGCTATGTCGGTAACTCTGGTTCTCCTGCGGATCTCCTCATTTCTGATTTGATCCCGTAGGGATACTCCGAGCATAGCTCTCTCCATCGCCCGCTGAGTGACCCTGAGCCTTCTTATGAGGCCCATTGTTAGCGACCATGTCTCAGATCCGTAAGTCATCACTGGCAACACGCACTGTTCGAAGACTTTCGTCTTCAGACACTGAGGGATATTGGACGAAAAGACATCTCTAAGTTTCCCGAACGCTGCCCAACCGAGTTGGATTCGGCGGTTGATCTCTTTCTCAAAATTGGACCTACCTAGCTGGACCGTATGTCCCAGGTATATATACTCGTCTACAATTTCGAGTGCCGAGTTCTCAACTATTACTGGATGGAGCGGAACATGAGCATTGGACATGATTTTCGTCTTACTCATGTTCATTTTTAGGCCCACCTGTTGAGAAACTCTGCTGAGATCATTGAGCATTGTATTGAGGTCTCCCAGAGACTCTGCCATAAGGACTATATCATCGGCAAACCGTAGGTGAGTGATGTACTCGCCGTTTATGTTGATGCCAAGTCCGTTCCAGTCCAGAAGCTTAAAGACGTCTTCCAATGCAGCGGTAAATAGCTTCGGGGAGATAACATCTCCCTGACGCACTCCTCGCTGCAGTTGGATTGGCCTCGTAGTCTGGTCCTGTATACGGACTGACATAGTGGCGTTTTCGTACAAGCACTTCAGCGCTTGGATGTACCGATAATCGATCCGGCATCTCTGCAGTGATCTCAATACAGCCCAAGTTTCCACCGAATCAAAGGCTTTCTCATAGTCCACAAACGCTAAGCAAAGTGGCCGGTTATACTCTTCGGTCTTCTGTATAACCTGCCGCAGCGTATGGATGTGGTCTATGGTACTGAAGCCTTTTCGGAACCCGGCCTGTTCAGGAGGCTGGAAGTCGTCGAACCTACGAGCGAGACGATTCGTAATGACTCTCGAGAACAATTTATAGACATGGCTCAGCAGCGAGATGGGTCTATAATTCTTCAGCAGGGTATTATCACCCTTTTTGAAGAAAAGAACCACCACGCCTCTGTGCCATGCTTCTGGCGTTCTGCCCTCGTCGATGATGGAATTGAACAGTCGCTGAAAGACTTTAAGTACCGGTTTTCCACCTGCTTTCAGGAGTTCCGCTGTGATTCCGTCATCACCTGGCGCCTTGTTGTCCTTAAGTTGTTTGAGAGCCATACTAATCTCGTATAGGCTGACGTCCGGGATATCTTCGGTATAGTGTCGGGTCAATTTGGCTCTGGGATCTTTAGCCAAATCTTCAACAGGCTTCTGTGTTGACGTGTACAGCTGTCCGTAGAACTTCTCGACCTCTCTCAAAATCTCAGGCTTAGACGAAATGAGACTACCGCTGTCGGTCTTCAGTCGCGTCAGCTGGCTATGACCGATAGACAGATCTCTCGCGAAGACTTTTGAGCCTTTGTTTCGCTCGATCGTATCTTTAATACATTCTGTATTAAAGTTACGCAAGTCACGTGTTTGTGCTTTGGAGATCTGCCTGTTAATCCGCCGGTAAGCAGACGCATCTGCTGAAGACTGCAGTCTCATTTCATGTCTCTGTTCCATGAGATTGAGAGTATGGTCTGAGAATTTTTTGGTTCTATTTCTACGGTGGGCCTTAAAGAACCTAGACCCGACCGCATGGACAGTTTCCACCAGCCTGTTGTTCAGTTCGTCCACAGAATCGCAATCTGCCAGGCAAGCAAATCGGTTTTGCAATTCGAGTTGGAAGCTCTCGGGGTTCTGGATATGGGCACGAGAAGGTCGGAGCGTCGACTTCACCAGTCTGGCCCTTTCAAGCTTTATGTTGAGATTCAATGTGCCTCTTACCATACGGTGATCACTGCCGGTTTTTATCCTGTTGATCACAGAGACATCATTGAATACGTGCCGCTTGGTAGACATGATGAAGTCAATCTCATTTCTCGTAGAACCGTCGGGGCTCATCCAGGTCCATTTCCTGTGTGGCCGCTTCTCGAAGAAAGAGTTCATCATATAGAGGCCCTCTTTCTCCATGAAGTCGGCCAACATTTGGCCCCTATGGTTCCGTCGCCCATAGCCAAATTGTCTCACTTTCAACTCTTCACCGCTTCGCTTACCTAGCTTTGCGTTAAAATCCCCCATCACAACACTGTAGTAGGTGTTAGAGGCATGCATGGCTTTTGATATATCCTCATACATGACCTCTACCTCCTCGTCGGGATGTGTCGATGTCGGTGCGTAGACCTGTGTGCTTAGTCTATAGCGGAGCACTCGAAAACGAACTCGAAAACTATTGATCGATTTCAGAGTAAAATAGACCTAAAATGTCTTGTATTAAGGTTTGAGTTCGCCAATACATTCCAATGCTGAATGTATTGGCGAACTCAAACCTTAATACAAGACATTTTAGGTCTATTTTACACTGAAATCGATCAATAGTTTTCGAGTTCGTTTTCGAGTGCTCCGCTTTAGACTAAGCACACTGTATGACCTTCAACGAATAACGTTTGGTTATTCTGAGTATAAGGTACGCTACCCTGCTCGACACACTTTCGACTTGCACAATGTTGTTAACGAGGGACCTGTGGACGAGAAACCCGACACCACCCTGGGACTGTTGATCGCCCTCCCGGTAGTAAAACAAGTTGCCGGAATTAAGGGTTATCGAGTCCTCCCCCTCTCTTCGGACTTCAGATAACCCTATGACACCCCAATTCAACTTGCTTACTGCTTCTTCCAGCTCCATGATCTTTTCGTCGGTCCTCAAAGTGCGTGCGTTATACGTTGCCAGGTCCAGTCGTCGGGGTCGGCAGCGGAATCTCTTCCGGAGATTCTTGACACCCCCTGCCCCGCCGTTACCGTAACCGCTGCCAGAGCTAGGAATAGCGGGGCCGCCGGGGACTGGGGGCTGTGGCTTCGTTTTTAAATCCATGTGCAAGGATATGCCCTTAATCGCCACGCTGGGCAGGCGGGTTGGCGATCGCAGAGCTAGACTATTGCACCGATGTCGCTGCTGCCCGACATCGGCCCTTGTCATTTCTGTAGTCTAGCCGATATGGAATGGTTATACCGCCATTTGTCGGTCGTCAGAGCCTCGTCTGTTGATTAGCAGGGGGCACCACGTGCAGGTGAGGTTGACAATTGGAGTGCTGAGATGGAGGTGCACTCCCTTACCCCCCTAATAAGTGTAAAGCTTGTTCTACGACACGACAGTGCAAGGGATGAGATTTGAATCGTCGACCGTTCAGTGCACGCCCTAACCGTTGCGCTATTGAGGCTTTTCTGGAGGTGCACTCCCTTATCCCCTCTAATAAGTGTAAAGCTTGTTCTACGACACGACAGTGCAAGGGATGAGATTTGAATCGTCGACCGTTCAGTGCACGCCCTAACCGTTGCGCTATTGAGGCTTTTCGTGTTTATAATATTAGTTAAACTCTAGTTTCAGAAGTATCAGAAGCGAGTAAGAGTACATGTTTGATGAAGCTATTCAATTTCCTATGCGCCGAGACACATGAGTAGATATCCCTACAAAGAGGAAGCTTCATACAAGCGGCCAGCTGTAGGTACACTCACACATGAGCTCTCACCAACGGCTCACAGACGCTCCGCGTCTGACGCTAGCGGCTCAGTTGTATGGCAAACGTTCGCTATGTGTGAATGTACCTACAGCGGGCCGCTTGTATGAAGCTTTCTCTCTGTAGGGATATCTACTCATGTTTCCGAGACGAAAACTGCATTACAGCTGCGCCCAGCGCCCCGGTCTCGGGGTGAACTTGGCGTGCGGGATAAAAATAAATACTCGATGCAATAACTAAGCGTTTCATGTTGCAATTTAAATTTTAATCATGTTTGATGTAGAGTTTGTGAATAACAAAGTCGCAACCAATATCGGGAGTTTATCGTTAGTGGTATAGGCGGCTCACGATGATTATTTATAGAGTTTAAAATTCTATGTGCTGCATCTTATTTCGAATATTCATTCGATTTAATTTCGATTTTAATTTCGATGCAACAATCACCCATTGCTTAGTAAGCGTTAAATATAAAGCCCTAAACGAAAATGTTTGAAGGGACAAAACTACGACGCAACGTCAAGTTTATTTCAGTGTACCTAATGAGAGTTAACTAGTTTCAATTTAATTTAATTTCATTATACCAATGAAGAAATATTCTTATTCTCTCAAATCAATTATAAATTACCTTATTAAATTTATATCTCTAAATTTCATTTAGGCATATTATTAGTTCGTCGCTCCGAGTGTTGATTTATGAATTTACATCCGCACGAAATTCATGAATCCATCTTCCGTTATTATGTCGCGATGTTCGCGACGTTACGCAATAATAGCGACACTCGGGAATATATTCCGACGCGGGGATTCCGCGGGATACGACCAACGTAATCAGGATCTTATTACGATGTCATCTCAACTTCAACCCAGCATCTATCCATGCTAATATTATTAATGCGAAAGTAATTCTGTCCGTCTGTCTGTATGTCACGG
Source organism: Melanargia galathea (assembly GCA_920104075.1). NCBI lineage: Eukaryota > Metazoa > Arthropoda > Insecta > Lepidoptera > Nymphalidae > Melanargia > Melanargia galathea. The sequence goes on from OV049865.1 coordinate 4,602,557, forward strand.
CTCAACAGTTAAACCGATTTGGATGAAATTTGGTACAGAGATAGACCAGACCTTGGAAAAGGACATAGGATACTTTTTATCCCGGAAAATCCCAAAGGATTTTTAAAAAGCCTAAATCCACATGGACGAGGTCGCGGGCATCACGTAGTTTACTAAAATATAAGTGGTAATAGCCTAGTATTTAACATTTCGGTACTGAGTTCGCTCCCCGGCACGCACCTCTAACTTTTCGGAGTTATGGAAACCTGCACGTGCACGCCTGAGAGCTGTCAATAATGTTCTCAAAGGCGTCTCAAAGTCTACCAATCCGCACTTGGCCAGCGTGGTGGGCTACGGCCTAAGATCATTCTCATTCCGTACCCTTTAATGGGTTGATCATGATGATGATGATATATTTAGGTACGTCGCGCGAAGATATAGCTTAGATAGATATATATTAGCGAAGATATATCTATACTTATATAATAAAGCGCAAGAGTTTGTTTGTTTGAACGCGCTAATCTCAGGAACTACTGGACCGATTAAAAAAAAAAAAAAAAAAAAAAAAAAATTCACGGTTGGATATGTACGTAATCCTTGAGTGCTATAGGCTATATATGTACCACGGGCAAAGCCGGGGCGAACCGGTAGTAGAAGATATAGCGAAGATATAGAGCGTGGCGACAAAATAGATAAAATACAAAGATAGCGACAAGGAACCGCCAATAGAAGATTTACATACTAACTTTGTGTTGCCCGTGTAACTTTGAAACTAAATGTATACTCGTAACTGAAGCAGCGTGGACGTATCTAAACTCTATGATACAATAGACATTTGGTTCTTGTGTATCCTCAATCTCTCTATTCAGCATAACGCGTGGTGTAGGTCAAATTACTTGGAAAATCCGTCAAACTGTACAATAGGCCTTCTTTTTCCTAAGCCTAACTTCTGACCGAATGAATATTGTCATAATCTTCTTTTTAACCCCCGAGGCAAAAAGGACGGGGTGTTATAAGTTTGACGTATCTGTGTGTGTGTATGTGTGTGTCTGTTTGTGTGTGTATGTGTGTGTACGTGCGTATGTGCGTGCGTGCGTGCGTGCGTGTGTGTGTGTGTGTGTGTGTGTGTGTGTGTATGTGTGTGTCTGTCTGTCTGTTCCCCTATAGCGCTCAAACGGGTGGACCGATTTGAATGCGGTTTTTTTTTGTATGAAAGGTGAATTACTCGAAAGTATTGTTACCTATGTTTGATGAAAATCGATCCAAGATGGCCGCCGCCACAAAATGGCGAATGTCGGGGATTTTTTAAATTTTTAATTTATGCTTGTTGAAGTTATTCAATAAGTACGTTACGTTTTTAATAATTTTTATTCTTTAATAAATTCCTACAACAAAAGGACTTCATCATTTTACAACCAGCGTCGGAACAGCCGCCCTTACGTATGTAGTATATGGTAATTAATAATTATTATTTTTATTTTGTCACATTTTGTAAACTATGGGTCCTGTTACCTGAAATAAAATTTATAAGTTAATCTAAATATTGACTCATATTCCATTACAAGTTTAGACTCAATAAGAACCTCGTTCGTATCTCTAAAATCTCCCTCTCGACGTTTCATTTGAATCCAGTAGGAATCATTTAAATTCATAAATCATCCTCCACTATGTTGACGCTGCAATCAGCGAGACTGATATCCGCTGTGTTACGCAGTACGCTACACAATAAGCAATAATGGAGACACTCAGGATATGTTCAGACGTGAAGATTTCGCGTAATGTGGCGGCCTTTGTAATCAGGGATTTATTGCGATGTCATTTCAGCCATAGAGTAATATAACGAGAGTTGATACAGTGACCTATTTCCATACAAAAAGGGGCGGCCATGTTGCGGCCGATTCTCTATATTATAGATGTCTTTACGTGTTATACACGCACAATTCGAGTAGCATCATAATGAACATGCTTCATTTTGTGTGTAATTAACCCCCGACGCAAAAACGACGGGGTGTTATAAGTTTGACGTGTCTGTGTGTGTGTGTGTGTGTGTGTGTGTGTGTGTGTGTGTGTGTGTGTGTGTGTCTGTCTGTCTGTTCCCCCGTAGCGCTCAAACGGGTGAACCGATTTGAATGCGGTTTTCTTGTTTGAAAGGTGAGTTAGTCGGGAGTGTTGTTAGCTATGTTTGATGAAAATCGGTCCAAGATGGCCGCCGCCACAAAATTGCGAATTACATATTTTTTCACAACTCCCTCAATATGGGTATCAAATGAAAGGGATTGACTAGTAGAATAGCACTATGTAAATCCAAGATGGCCGCCACCACAAAATGGCGAATGTTGGGTTTTTTTTAAATTTTTAATTTATACGTCTTGTTCGTATTGTACGAATGTGAGTGTATCTAATAAATAAATTATTGACACATTTTTCAAGTTGTTTGGTCTTGTTCTCTATAAATCTGTGATACATGAACTAAAACCAGTAGGCAGTTACTTAGGTGAAGAAATGAGTTTAAATGCAACCCAATAAGCACCACTGTCTGACAAAAAATTTTCAACAAAAATATTATTCTTCTATAAAAAATATTAAGGTATACTTACTTAAAGTCTATAATGGACTAAAACTACTCGTTGCTCTAAGTTATATAGTTATAGCGCAGAACAGTAAAGAATACATTTTATTACAAGTATAATAAGATCCAATATTTGAATTTAAGAATTCCAACAAATAACAAAAAAAATCTTAAAAAAACATCAAAGGAAGTGTAGGCACACACAAATGTATAAATAAATAAAGTAATATCGAAATTGCGAGCCAATCCCTCCCCTCAAAACATCATGTACCGTTCACAAAACAATCTGTGCACATGAATAAAATATCGGGATACGATACACGGCTGAATAATCTGCTGAAGCAAAGAAACAATATCCAAATCAAACAGAACTCCGCGCCGCGCCGCCATAACACTCCAACGGGTTTTGCTCAAACAAAAATAAGAAAAGTATTATCTTACCAGTGTATTGCTTTCAACTAGGCTAGTTTTTTTTTATTCAACTACTAAGTAGTTAGCCCTTGACTGCAATCTCACCTGATGGTAAATAATGATGCAGTCTAAGATGGAAGCTAACTTGGAAGAGGTATGCATACCCCTCGCTTGGCGGCACGGCTTTGCCGGTAGGGTGGTAACCAGCCACGGCTAAAACCTCTCACGAGACCAGACAATTTAGAAATTATAGAATCCCAAATTGCCCCTGCCGGAAATCGAACCCGGGACCTCCCACTTATAAGACCACAGCGCTTACTACTGCGCCAGGGAGGTCGTCGGTTTTTAGCTCATTAGCTCTATAATATTCTTATTTCCTCATGTAAACGAGACAACCAATAAACGTTTTGTTTTCTGTAGCAAATTATGTAGAGCTGGGTCAAACATCCAGCCATAGGCCCGTATCAACATCGCTTAAAAATCTTACCTCCGAAATCCCTTATTTTCATATTATATTACTAGCTGATGCCAGCAACTGCGTCTGCGTGGATTCTTACAACTTTCATACAAATTTTTGTCCCCTCTTTCAACCCCTTCAAGCATTTTTTTCACGACATAAAGTACATTGTCCTTTTCGATTGTCTAATCTATCTCTATACCAAATTTCACCAAAAACTATTCTGCAGTTTAGTCATGAAAGCGTAACAGACAGACAAATAGAGTTAGTTAATATTAGTAAGGATTAAAAACATTTTCATCTGATACATGAACTTAGTTTAAATTCTTCTATAGGTATTAATTTTATAGGTATTTACTATTTATCATTTAATTTATTTTATCCTTAGTACATTCATACCAAATTATAGAAGCCGGGTAAGGGTCTCAATCAAACTCATATTATCTCCACTTAACCCTCAAGTTCTCTCCGAGGCATTATTTTAAAACTATAATCCGACCTCCGTCACCCGTCTCAAGATAACCCTGACGAAATAAGGAAACAAAACAGCACCGATCATATCGCTACCATCCAAAGTTCCCTACTAAAACCCTACCAAGGAAAATACACCTCTGATTACTCAGCAACAAAGTTCATTGTAAGATACAATAGATGTCGATGGCTCTTACAGCGTTTACTCCTGAGATAAGTTGAATATAGAGTCCTGGGTCAAAGGAGATCTACGTAGGGCCGTATATTACGTATCGGGAGAGCTCTTCTGTTTGGCTTTGTTAGAATTGCGTATTGGTGATATGTATCAGCGTCTATAACAATTCAATTGCGTGAGAGATCGGAGATTGCATATACGGTAGCGAAAATGGCCGTCAAAGGTTACTGTGCTTTTTGGTCAGCCACTTCAAAAATCCAGACTTCAACAAGTATAAATTAAAAATTAAAAAAACCCCCGACATTCGCCATTTTGTGGCGGCGGCCATCTTGGATTTGCAATAGTGCTATTCTACTAGTAAGCCCTTTCATTTGATACCCATATTAAGGGAGTTGTGAAAAAATATGTAATTCACCACTTTGTAGCGGCGGCCATCTTGGACCGATTTTCATCAAACATAGCTTACAACACTCCCGACTAATTCACCTTTCAAACAAAAAAAAACCGCGTTCAAATCGGTCCACCCGTTTGAGCGCCACAGGGGAAAAGACAGACACACACACACACACACAGACACGTCAAACTTATAACGCCCCGTCGTTTTTGCATCGAGGGTTAAAAAAGGAGGTTATCAATTCGACAGAATGTTTTTTTTTTATTGCGAAATAGGCCTACGCTTGACGACAATCATGCCTGAACAGCAATGATGAGGTCTAAGTTGGAACGCGCTTGCCTAGAAAATGCCTATTCATTCTTGCCTTGAAGGTACTTAAGTCGAATGTACCTATGTAATATTATTGTAACTGCAAAATATTCACTAATTGATAAATGAAATCTATACGGGCTTCCGAATAAGTATACTAGCTGTGTATGTAGTATGTTTGTCCACGGATATCTCTGAAAGTATTAATCAGATTATGACCATTATTTTTTATTGGTTTACATTTACTTGATCTTAGGGAATAGGGTACCTAAGTTTCATTAAAATCGGTTTGTAGTTTTTAAGATATGGACTGTTAAGTGTGTGGTGACGTTGATTTCAATATTTTAGAATATCACTTGTTACTTAAAATAGAGACATGATGAAAAATGTAATCATCAAATCAAAAGAAGTGTTTTATATTTAAGTATGTCAATTTTGGTTATATTCGGTGAACACCATATAGCAAAATTTAAATTATGTTCAATCCTTTTCCAGCTCCTATAATACTCTGACCAAACCAGCCAAAAGATTATCCTAAAAATATCCATTTAAAAATACGAACAGTGGTTTAAATGCTACAAAAGTTTTAGTAACAAAATTGACAACGTATGAAAGCTGCCAGCGTTATTTTAAAGCACTTACAGATTTTCTCGTTCATAAAATACATCGACCGTTAAGCAAATATTTATCCACGTACTCGGTTTGTAGCTAAAGTGCATCCAATGAAAATCATTTTGAACCTTACCGCTTAGACGATATAGTCGAAAATATTATCTTTCATTAATCATGCCGATATTGCTTGATTTTAATCTTGATAGAAACTGTACAAGTCAAATCAATTATCCTACCTAAGTAATATTAGAAAGCGTAAGTTTATTGCCCATTACTCAAACGGCCGAACAAAGTATATATTATTATGTTTTGAAATAACAATAATATAATTATAATTATTATCTTATTGGATTCACAGTATGCCATCCAATAACCCAATTAATTAATTCAGTGTCATTGAATTATTATGTACCTACGTACTAATTTACAAGGATTTTTTTGAAAAAGGAGCAGGAAAAATTTTTCTTACCCTAGCTTGTGGGATATTATTCTTTAGAGCTCATTGAGTAGAGTACGAATATACCTACTATATTTTTATTTTTTTCTTGAAAAATAATGAAATGGGGGGCCATCAAAGTTGTCAGTTTTAGACCATTTTTGTGACGGGGGCTATCTCAAAAACTAAACCAGTTAGGAATATGAAATTTCGGTATATGTGCCATTATATACTGTATTTAAATAACAAATACTGAAAACAACGATTCATAAAGTAGTTTTTAAGCAGCTGTGACCAAAACAAACGGGCATTTTTTGAGTTTTTCTTTCACGGTTTGTTGCGATGTCTAGCTCGGAAATGAAATATTTCTCACACTCAAAATATTATGTTGTTCATAATTATGTACGGAACCCTAAAAGAGCGAGGCCCGACTCGCACTGGCCGATTTTTTTGAAATCGGTTAAAAACAAGTTAGCCACTCCCGTTATCGGCTACACTGAGTCGCGACACTAACTTACTCGCTCAAACAACGAACAAAAGCGGGAGCACAATAGCTGGCCGGCAGCATCGGACAAAACCTCCGCGGACCTTTGTGTTCACTTCACGGATTGTCTCAGCCCGCGCGGGGGATTTTAAACTGTTGCCTGTACTGTTTGCGAGGATGTCCATTGCACCATTGGCGGAAAACGTGAGAAAAAAGTACTTAATTATGTACTACTATGTACTGAAAAAAGTACTATTAAAAATGACGGACTTTCATACAAACTTTCATCCCCCATTTAACCCACTTGGGGGTAGTTTTCCTAAATTCCTTCAACACGTAGCTCTTTATTTTTAACCGAAAACCTAAGTACCAGTTTTCACGGATATAACTTGAAAAATGACGGACTTTCATACAAACTTTCATTCCCTATTTAACCCCTTAGGGATGGAATTCGCAATAATCGTTTCTTAGTGTGCGCCTACGTCATAAAAGGAAGCTATTGTGAAAATTTCAAGTTTCTAGCTTCAGTGGCTTAGACTGTGCGTTGATGATCAATCAGTCAGTCAGTCAGTCAGTCAGGACAATGATTGTAGAACAAGGTATGCTGAGGTATACGTCATAAGCATAGAAAGCCAATATTTTTTATATAGTATAGCTTAGCTTAGCTTAGTGTGAATGTATCCGTGCAAATTAATGCTGCGCAAATATTGTTGTATTTACTATGTGATATGTAAAATATTATGTGGTCCGTGCATAAGTTTGTAATAGTAGCTCGAACAAAAAACTGGAATGAGTTACCTATGAGCCAGAAAATAATGATTTTTAGTTTTAATACATTTGTTGACTTTCCTGGTGATGTTGAGTTGATTTACTTGGTAAACTTTCAGAAAAAAATTATGAGACTTTTTAGCAAAACCATTAATTAATTAATTTAAGACAAAGTTATAAAAGTTACAAAATAATTATATTACCAACTTGCGAAAATTTGATAACGAATGCCAGACTTAGTTAAGGGTATCTCTTTTAATATCTTAAAGAGAATATTTTAGAATAATTTCTAAAGAAAATCGAATATCAGAGTTCAAGATTTATTTAATTTTAGGCTTTATTTTAAAATAATAATAATTTAAAGAATTAAAACTATCAAAATTAAGGTTGCATCACACGGCGCTTTATTAATACTAACCATAGAATAGAAACTATAAATATTACCTAGGGTCGGAGCATACTAGTGCAGAGTCAAAGCGCATCGAAGCGAATTGAAAAAAAAAATCACGACATAAAGGTAAACGGACACTTTTGTATGGAAACTTTACATACGGCGGACAGAAACAAAATTAGCAGTATGTATTCAAATACGAAAATCATCTACAATGACATAGATTGCATTGTTTTGGCTCATTAAAATCACGAAAACAATAATTGAAAAAGTTTCGGTATATGAAAATGCTTAGTAAAATAGACATCGTATAAGTATGTAATTTACGTAATATTTACGTAGCTCACCCATGTGCTGTCTGCTGTATGTATACTATTTTTTAATATGTAATAACTTTTTTTCATAGATTTTAAATCAAACGTTTATATATTATATTGAAAGGTCTATTGTCTTTCATTTGAAACAATTTTGGTTCACGTCCGCAGCTTTTCGCAAAGCGGGTCGGGTTTTGCCCGTTTACCTTTTTATTTAAAAAAAATACGAGCGAATGCATACGGCTAGACGTCGTTGTACCTTCTTTTGTACAGATATGCTATGATCATTATTATTTTTGGTAGACGCTTCGATGCGCTACGATACGCTTTGACTCTGTGCTAGTATGCCCTGACCCTTACTGCATAAAAGGCACTCCCCTGCCAATCGTCGTCTGCCAATGCCCAACATAATATATTCATTTCGAGCAATACACCCGGCCCACTTCCACTTCATTTTCACGAAGTCAAAGTCAAATAAACTTTACTCAAAATTACGCTACTACCAATAATTACACTAGTTAAATCCACTTTACACTTTTTGAAAGTCAATTAATTGTACGTCGTACGACTCGACGAGCTATTTCGTCGTTCTACTAAGTACAGTGTGCTTAGTCTAAAGCGGAGCACTCGAAAACGAACTCGAAAACTATTGATCGATTTCAGAGTAAAATAGACCTAAAATGGCTTGTATTAAGGTTTGAGTTCGCCAATACATTCAGCATTCGAACAATGCTGAATGTATTGGCGAACTCAAACCTTAATACAAGACATTTTAGGTCTATTTTACTCTGAAATCGATCAATAGTTTTCGAGTTCGTTTTCGAGTGCTCCGCTTTAGACTAAGCACACAGATCTCCTAACTACAGATTTGTTCCCGCAGGGATACTCCGAGTGTAGCCCTCTCCATCGCCCGCTGAGCGACCCCAACTCTTCTTAAGAGGCTCATAGTTAAGGAAAGAGTAGGTATTGCTTGAATTTGAAACTTGAAGTTCAAGATAATCAAACTCGCAGTACTAACTAAATAATAAACTTGCGAATATTGCGAAACTTACAAAACCTACGAAGTAATAAAATGGATTATAAAAGTTTTAATACAGTATACTTAATGGGCACTTCTCCCAAATTCTGGCAAAAGCATGTCACAAGCTGGAGAACGTAGGTTAATAAATACCCAGGGTTATGTAATTTTTTTTGTAGATACTAGACAGTGTCCTCTATACCTGCCATCAAGAAAAAGAAGATAAATGGGATGGGATCTGTGTTAAAAAAATTTTTGAACCTCTAATTTCTCACTACCATGACTGTCACATTGCTTGGGTCGTCGGATACAAACCCATTTAATTCGAAATTGAGTTGTTAAAAAATTCTTAAAAAAATATGGTCAATTAATGGATAACTACCTCTTAGAATAAAATAATCAGTCTGAAAATATAACTAAAAATAAATAAAGGTAGTGAAGTCTGTCACACGACTTTTTCATAATTGCCATGACCTGACACAAACACTATCACAATAATGAGACTATATGTAGTACAACGATCATGATAAGATCAATTAACAGAGCATTGGTCATTCTAGCAATATGTTTTAAAAGTAAAAGCGTACTTCATAACGTTGAGAAGATAAAGGGAAATAATGTAGTAAAAATGCACTTTGTCATTTAGTCCTCCTCATTCATAGATATTTTGCCAGGCCTAAAGTACGCGTTATATTTTGTTGTAATTTATTCTTGTCATGTCAAATGTGTTTCTTTTTCACACGAGTAGCCTACAAAAATTTTACTGTGTTTCTAAATTTTTTAATAAATTAATAATTAGCAAATTTTCATTACCATGGTCCTAATTACCATAATTACCATGATTTTTTTAATTAATTTTAATAGTAAATGGGGGGTATCTCTCTCATTTATCATAATTTATGAATGGTTTTGATAATAATGACGTTATATAATTATTTTTAGAATTTTCAGATGTTTAAACAATTTAAATTATAGAAATTTGAAAAAAAAGTCAAAAATGACAAAAATACTGAAAACAAAGGAGTTTATAAGAAGATTAAGCATAATACAAGTGTGATATTTAAAATAATAGAAAAACTACCTAACTTGCTATGAAAATATATGAAATAAATATGTATTTGGACTGAAATGACGACATCACAACAAAAAATACAATGTAATGACAGTAAAAAATGGAAAATTAATAATTGAAAAAAAAAAATAGAGACCTATATCAGTATAAAAATACTAAGAAACTTGCTCTGATGTAATACCTACATAATGCCACAAATTGCATCCAAATCGGTTTGGTAGTTTCCGAAAAAATTGGGCTCACAATTTTACAGAAAAACATTTCCTGCTATGCTTCTGGTAGTCTATACTAGAATCATAAAATATATCTAAAAATATGCTTTGAGGTAATTTATAATCTACGTAGCGAATAATGAACTGCATTTGAATCTGCCCAGCACCATTTGAGGAAAATGAAAACATATAAACACATAAAAATAACATACAATTTCTCTCCCCAAACGTATATAGCGTTTCTTTTTCTGTTGTGGATACAAATGCTTTTTATTATAAGAAAAAAAATTATAATATGCACTCTTGATTTAAACTCCTTCTTGAAACTGATGCTAGGCACAACTAACTAACTTGTCATCTTATTAGCTACAAGTTCATTCGGAGACCTACATGTTCGGAGGACACATAAAAGTTATAGAGCATTTGCTGAAGCTATTAAAAGTCTAAGAAAATGTTAGTCTTTGTTAAAGTTTATGTTCTGTCCCTTCTAATAATCAAGCATCTTGAAGTATTCTTCCAGTGCATTTTGAGCAAAGAGAGTCTTTGGTGGATTGCATTAACTTGTTTCAGATTGCAATAAAGTGAATACACAGGCATGTTCACCGTAGTTCCTACTATGAAAAGTATATCCGTTATCGATTCTAATGAGATCTTGGATATGAAAATCGTATCCAATATCAAATTTGCAAAGGTTTTCTGCCTCTCGCACTTTTAACAGACATGCCATTTGAACTACCATGGAGCACCGTAACCAGCTATGTGATGACTCTGTCGAATACCAGACCGATTCAATAAACCTGGTACATTTTTGTGTTTGAAGAGTCATTGGCTCAATCACTAATACAGGCAAAATTACTTTGTTTATGGTACTGACTCAAAGGTGCTTGTATCGGTCTTCTATCGGATAAAATTTGAAATGTGCTCTCAGGAACTTTACAAAATTGTTCCTTCTCCACCGTTCTACTACGAAACAGAGAGAAGCAATTTGTAGAAATTTTCTTGGAAAGTCCAACTCCACCTAGATTTGACCATTTTGTCTAACTGTCTGCATTCAAACAGATATTGATGCTTTCTTGAATTGTACATCTTAACACTTCGATTTCAAGCTAATCTACTTGCAATCGTTGCATAGCCTAAGTTTCAATTATTTTAAAGCCTTTCTCATAGTGTGTAAAAGCGAGAGAAACGATACTAGTCATATTTGTAAGATGTCTGTACAATCTGCTATCAACGAATTTTTTGTTGTTATCAGTACCCTTTTCGAAATCAATAACATCGTGGAGTCTTCGTGGTATATGGTTCTTAATCGGGAATGTGTTCTGTCCACTTTTTTAAATATAAAAAAATTATGCTCCTGTTCACTCTCAATTATGCTCACACCACACCTTTTTGGGTCTAAAATTATCTGTTTAGGTCTTCAAAGCTGCACACTCATTGCGTCCAGCAGCTCAGAGTCTTTTTCAGAGGATTTCAACATGAAACTCGTCCACACAAACATCCGGAACAGGTTTACTCTGGAATTTACACCTCAGCTGTTATGCTACGTAAAGTGGCTTTCAAGGTTCTTTGGCTGAATACTAATGGTTGTAACGCTCGAGGTCCTAAGTTTTATTGGTCAGCGATTTCCTAGACTTTAAGCAAACACCTTTTTCGGATACTTTTCTATGGCTTTCTAGAGTTTCTCATCACCATGATTAATAACAAATTACCATAGGCATATTCTAATCGCCATATACCAGAGATAATTACCATATCGCAATTTATCATTACCATGACCATCATAATTACCGAATTCGTTATATCTCCTAGGAAACCAGGGTACGATAAAGGCCTTCTTCATCACCGATATCAATTTAGGTACCCCTTTGAGGAGGTATCCTTAAATAATCAAAAATTAAAAAAAAAAATTTTTTTCAACCTCGTCACTTTTTGCCACAATTTCGGAGAAGTGCCCTAATACATACAACAAGAAAACATCGCTTAAATACCAACTGAATACGAACACAGCAAAGAATTACAGAATGACTGAAAGCTGATTGAAGCAAATCCCAAACAACAAAAAAAGTATAAACATTTTCATGAATACAGCTAAAACAATTGCATCTAATTCCACCTTCATAATGTATTTCCTGTTCATGCAAATATCAATCTTAACCCAAGTAGCTTTAGGTCATTTTTGTGTGAAACCTATCGAGACTCAAATGCAAAAGTAGTGGCTAATTAGGCCCGTGGAGGTCGCTACCTACATTAATAACATTCCATTGTTATAAAAGTTTCAATGAGGTAAATAATGTGACGATATTTTTATTTTATTTTTTTGTTAAAGAAACTTGTTTTTCCAGTGCTTTGGAATTAGTATACAATTCCTATTATAGGAAGCTAACAGATTGTAAAAAATCGTTTGACGTCGTTTTATTTTACCTGTAATATTGACATTTTATATAATTATAATTAATATAATTGAATCTGATTTCTTGCTGTGCAAACATTGGAGATAAGGAGGGGAGAAGGGGACGGGAATCTTTAGAGAAAAATTTGAAAATCAGAAAATAAGTTTTGTTCATTCTTCTTAAAAATGTATAAAAATCTATTTATTTTAGAATGTGGAAATGCGAATTGAATTAATGAAATGAATGTGCAATTATGCAAAAGGTGTCAATATACCTAACTTATAGAATAGGTGTGTACTGCAATGTAACAAATTTTTTGAAATTAAGTAGTACCTATATAGATCACCCTTCTTAACATAAAACTGAAACAAATAACGTTGAGAATTTTTTCGAGGTCTTTTATATTGCCACGATGAACCCATGACACTAATTTATTCGCTCGAACAACAAACAAGCAAGCCCAAGCACAATGGCCACGGCCACGGCATTGTCAGCCGTAGCGGGGCATTGTGCTCGCATTAAACTGTTGCGGGGGCCCATCGTTGTGGCACTGAATAAAAATACATCGAAACTTTAATTCCTACTAATATTATAAATGCGAAAATAACTCTGTCTGTTACGCTTTCACGCCTAAACCGCTGAAGCGATTTTGGTAAAATTTAGTACAGAGACAGATTAGACCTTGAAGAAGGACATAAGTTTTTGTTGCGAAAAAAAGAATTGAAGTGGTTGAAATTGGGGATGAAAGTTTGTATGACATTTGTAAGAATTCACGTGGACGAAGTCGCTGAGATTAGTTGGTGTTACATAAATCTGAAATTTCGATTCTTAAATTAAATTAATGGATATATTGATGTAAGATAACGTTTGGTTTACGACAGCCCTTTAACGTCCCACTGCTGGACCCAGCCCTGCTCTCTTTTATAATAGAGGAGTTTAGAGCTTGGACTTACCACGCTGCTCTTATGCGGCGGTTTAACGTGCTGTCCGAGGCATGGGGTTCGAGATGATTATGCCTTACTTCACAGCTTAACTACGGCGAGGCACAGTGGTGAAACATAGTTAATTACCAACTCCAAGCTGTCACTGAAAATTCCTTGTCAACAAGAAAAAGTTTGTAAACTAAACCCCGACTACGCTTAATAATTTAATTTAATATAAAATAATAATTTAATGCGAAAGCGTGGGGCAAGCAGCGCATACGAAAATCGGCCACAAGCATACATACATGCATACATACATACATACATACATACATAGACTGCTAAAATCATAACCCTTCCTTTTGGCTTTGCTGTAGTCGGGTAAAAAAACCCAAACTCGTTTTCGGGTCGATATTCTACACCAAATGTCCAAATTTCAAATATCTATAACTCAAGCTAGAGATCTTAGACATACAGACGAACAGACAGACAGATAGCCAGACATCGGAGTGACATTAATAGGGCTCCATTTTGCCCTTTGGGTACGATTACGTTGCGTAGCGTACGGAGCGTCCATCTCTTGAGCTCATCGCACGTACTTGAGCCATTTGTCAGCAGCAAAGCACAAAGATCACCTTGTACATCAAACGTGGCAAAGAGCCGTTTTACAGCGAGAATTGTACTGGAAACGTGCCTTTGACACTGACTGGCCTGAAAATAGCACGCCGTGGCACTCGCTTGCCGCTGAAACGGCCACTTTTGTGTACATTTTACCATATGAAACAACAAGTTTTCCCTTTCGACCTTTGTAATGTTAAAAAATACAGTAGTTGGCGCAGACTTCAATAGCATTACAATTCACTAGAGTTTATCTCTAGCACGCCTACTACGCATATAACGAACGAATTATTTCTTGAATATTTACCAACCGAAATCAATGAAGTTTTGTACATGTGCTCTAAGCAGCGATCGCTTAGATACTTTACATATACATACATCCTTTACTTTACTTAGACTTAGACTTATTATTACTTAGTGTCCAAAAAAATATGTCGTTAAAATTTACTACTTAAATTAAGCTGATACCTGCAATTTTGCCCATGTGGATTTAGATTTTTCAAAATCTCGTAGAAACTCCTTAATTCCCCACGATAAAAAGTGATTTATATCCATCTCTGGGATGGAAATTATTTGTTATGTCAAAGGAGGATGGGCAAAAATGTATGAACGTTGGTCTACCTAATCAACACAAACGCCCTCTATGGAAATAAGAAGCTAATAAGTAGTTAATCAAATTACGTATAGCGTTTATGCCAAAATATATGGGAGTTTTTCAAAATTCACTAAAAAATAAATGTTTTAAAAATACTCTATATATTAGTAATTCTACTATGAATTTAATTAATAGTGCGTAGCGTTCTACGTTAAACTGCCTCTTAGGTCTAATGGTTAGCATAATCGACTGCAGATCACGAGGTCCCGGGTTCGATTCCCGGGTCAGGCAAATAATTGTTAGGTATTGGGTTTTCCTGTCAAGAAATTCTCAGTGCCAGCTCGGAGTTGGTAGTTGGCGCTGTTTCACCCCCGTGCCTCAGAGAGCACGTTAGGCAGTCGGCCCCGGTTATTATTACTATCATGTGACAATAATCGTTAAAGCCCACCAACCTACATTGGAGCAGCGTGGCGGGTTTAAGCTCTAAATCCCTCTCCTTTGAGAGAGGAGGCCTGTGCTCAGCAGTGGGACGTTAAAAGTCTGTAGGTGGTGGTGGCGTAGCGTCTATAAAATATAGAATTAAATACATTGGTCAAGTTGGCAGCAGGGGGCACAAAAGCGGCCTAATGTCGGGCCCAACATAACTAATAATAGTAATAAGTCGAGATTATTAGCACACAAGTAGATAGGTACAGAGGGAAAGCTTCATACAAACGGCTCGCTGTAGGTACACTCACACAAACACTTACCAACGGTTCGGTGTCAGTTGGATGACAAACGTGCGCATAATATGTGTGCGTGTACCTACGCTCTGTACCTATCTACTCGTGTGATTATTATCTTGATCGTTAGAAAGCTGCGAACTATTCCTATCGTTACTAGGTGGCATATTATGTCCTTCATAGCCTAATACTTCTATATCTTGCGGTCATAAAACAGAAAATAAGGTAAGGGGCTGCATTATGTTTTTCTCGAAAATCTCTTGAACCCCAAGACTTACAGCTTTGCTTCCATATAATAAAATTAAGTACTAAAAATAAGCTTTTCATTGAAATACGTTTCATTTGTGTTGAGTAGGTAGACCACTTTGCCCATCCTCCTTTAGCTTTCAAATTCAGCCTATTGTTCAGGCTGTGAAAATGTGTTTAGCTGTTCATGGTATCGTTCAAATAATCATAATATAAAAGACTCAGTTATTTCGAAATCACAGACTGACACTTTAATTTTATACATATTGCTTAGAAATGGGAAAGAACTACGTAGAACCAATAAATAACAAAAAAGTATAATTTTATCTGCCAAATAGTACTATACCCTCCCCTATAGTTGAGTAATGAACGTACCGCACCTCAAAAAGAGTTCGACGATAAAGCAACGATAATAAAGCTTCTTTCCTCCAGATATTTACCTTTTTGTGGACGTTGGAAGACTAAAGAAGCCCATTTGTCGGCTGCGCGACACGCGGGCGCGGCACAAAGGTTGAGGCCCTTTGTGTGAAACGTTGCATTGTGCCGTTTTATCGCTCCGAGTGCGCTGAAAACACATCCCGTCCCACACCTATCCCGGACAATGACTCGGGAAAATTATCCCGACACCGCTTCATACATTTGATTTGATCTCTACGAATAAATAAAATTAAAGACTATTATTATTATGCTTTCAAGAATATTAAAATTGCAAAGTCCAACCACGCGTTTTTTTTTTTTAATTTTAGTATGTCTGTCCGGACTAATCATCTGTGAGAATTTTTACGGCACTTTTACAGACAAATAGAGGATTATATTATTATCCTCTATTTGTCTGTAAGAGGTCATCTATGCTAATTTTTATACCGAATATTGCATTAAGAATTCTAACGTAAAAAAATATAAAGCGTTGATATTAGGGGATAATAAACATAGGTTAAATAACATTTTCGCGAGCTAACCACCTCAATCGATCTTGGCGACATTTCGCACAGAGCTTGCTCGTTCCCGGAGATGGACGTCACACCCGGGAATCATCCCGGGGGATTATGCCGGGAACTCAAAGAGTCTCACGGGATTTTCAAAAACCTTAATCCACGGATCACATGGTAAGTAATAAATTGGGTATACTTAACACTTTGTATCGGCTTTCAGGTGCATGTGGCCTAGTTGCGACAGCGCGTATCATTGTAATTCTAAGTTCACGACAAAAGTAAGTGATAGGTAAGTGTTATTAACCCAAGTCAGTAACTGGATAGGTGACCGATACTAATGCAGGTTTGAATCGAAAACTAGAGTGAATATAAGCATTTACTTGGCAAGCGCGCTCCACTCCGTAGCTCCACTTCGGTGGAAAAGACAGACACACATACACACACACACACAGACACAGACAGACACGTCAAACTTATAACACCCCGTTCATTCAGACGTATTTTTTGATTTGTTTTTGCATAAACACGATAGGGAATCTAAACTGCTCGTCCAAACAATGTCGTGGAAAAGGCAGTTTTTCTCTACGAGTACATACAATTTTCCTGACGATATAAGCTAATTTATTTTGATAAGAATTAAACATCACCAACCTAAATTAAGCCCGACAGATTAAAATGAATTTAAAATATATCTTTTACTTATATTTTTTCAATTTGTATACTAAACTTTACTTATAGATAAATGCTATCGCGGATTTTTTTATAGAACTTTTTAAGCTCTACAAATTGTCTATAGAACGCATTCTTACACTATTTGTAAGAAAACGTGAGAAAAGTTTCGTAAACTTTTGTTGCAAAATTGTTCTCTACGAAAAGTCCTTTTATTTTAACAGGATAATATACAATATAAGTACCTAGTCGATGTCCATCCTGAAGGTTCATTGTAAATATTGGTGAAAGAATTTCTAAAATTGGATGAGTAGTTTTAGTACCTCCTGCTGGATGTCTGTAGGAGGTAATCTTCGAAATTTCTATAGCTTACTAACATAAGGTAATGTTATAATATTTTTAGTATTAGTTACAATATAATAGGTACCTACTATAATTTTATCAAAATAAATAAATACCTACTTTTTCAATTTTTTACAAAAAAAAAAAGAACAAAAGAGAAAATTATTAATCATTTTTTAAACATAAATCTTTATTGTTTTCACTGGCCTTCCTGTAAATAATTCAACGTGCGAATAAAGGAACATAAATATTAATAATCATTTAAGTCGCCTTTTGAACTCCTATAAACAATAGGCCTCAGCCAAAAAATAATTGATATTAAAACACAAAGAACGGCTACAAAGGGAATTATCGTTGAAATAAATAATGTCACTTCAAAGAGATTACGCGTATGACAAGCGGTATTTTTTTGCCCTTACCTGAGGCCATGGCTTTTGGCTAGAAGTGGTGGAACAATCGTCAGTCGCCTTTACATCGAGTGCAATAATATTAGCAACCAACCACCGAGTTGCATGTAAAGCGAGCATCTTAAAATTTAACAACCGAGCAAGATACGTTCATGTCGCTCAAACGATCAGAAAGTAGAACCTACTCGTAAAATCAGACGCAGGAGCGACGAAATGGTCGCAACTGCGCCTGCAGCTACTGGCTATTGTATAAAACCCCACCCCAAATCGTAGGATCGTTGTATTTTCCAAATCCATTAGATATCTAAACTGGAGATAAAATCTAGATAATCTAAAATCTAGATGATCTAAACTCTAAAATTAATCCACAGTTGATTGTAATTTTGTATGCAACGATGGAGCTGACATTAGGTCAAATATAAAAGTCCTGTAAATATATAAATATTCAAACAAAGTAACCTAAAGTTTATGTTGGCAGAGGCCCTACCACTGACTCTGAATAAAGTTTGAACGGAAATCTAAAAAGATTTCCATTAGGAAACTCAATAATATTACTTAAAATCAGTTCCGGTTTGTGGAAGCGATATTAAAGTTGCACTTTAACAAATTCTAGCTTTCTTGTGATTTGTTAGTCTAAGCCCATCGGGCGAGTGTACTCGATGTTCCGGCTTAATATCAATTAAGTGCTCTTAAAATTTTAATACTCCGTAATGCGGATTTAATATTCCGGGAGCTTTGCGATAGAGCGAAATGTTTACGGATTGGAGCCAAGGGAGTCACACGAGGAAATGATTATGTTGCTCTATCTACACTGTCGTCGAGACACAGAGCGCAAATGGAGAGGTTTACCGTTTAGGATTACGTCAGGCGCATAGACATAGACCATATTATAGATGCGTGTGACGTGATGGCAAGCTCAGCTTATTCAGCTCAGCTGGCTGACTTAGGCTGACCTCACTGTCAGACAAGTGTGTAAGTGTCATGATGTGTGCAAGTGCGCCCGTTTTCTTAGGTGTAATTGAGCGGATTTTCTGTTACCTCTCTTGTGCCTACACACTCTCCGAGACACTAATAATGATATGTGCGTGATGCTTTGTTTTGACTCTCTAGATTAGCTAAGTTCTTACCAGGAACTTTTTGTGTTATAACTAGAGAATTGTAATTTATTCTATAGAATTGGAGTAATACACACGATACAGGACACGATATAGAAAATAATTTTAATATAATGAAGTGAGAATGGAATATACGGCATAAATACGAAAATAAGTCCTGTAATCGCCATCAGTTTCTACTTTTGTGAATGCAATCTAATGTTCAGATGCGTAAAATATTTTGAACTGGCGTCATGATTTCTGTTCAGTAAAACGAGCTTTTAAATAAAACACAATGACGGGGATCTAAAATAATAGGAAGCGAGAGCGGTCGTATGCTTACCGGCCCTCAGGCCGCCTCGACGAGAGTGTAAAACCGACTTTAATAAATTTCCCTAGCAAACATAATATGCACGAAAATTTGCACCGAAAAACAGAACATCCGAAAATTTATTACAACAAGATTGATGGATTTATTTTCGATCCCAGGGGTGGTAAACATTTCCTCAGCTATTAATCATCCCGTGTCACCTGCCCTAAGTAAGCAATAAACCTTTATTATTCTAAGCAGCTGATAGCGGAGTTGTCGTGTGGTTGTTGACAATTTAGATTAGGGTTTCTGACCCCTGAGGGTTTTTGGGAGTGTCTTTTGAAGTTAATATCCGGTGTTGCTTTTTGTGTGTGCTAATTAAGATAAATCCTGTTTATTATAATCAGATTTGTCATTTACACTTTTGAGTAAGTTTACACCTACATACGAGTATGATAAGGGAATTGTCGTGAGGTTGTTGACAGTTTAGATTAAGGGTTTGTGACCCCTGAGGGTTTTCGGAAGTGTCTTTTGAAGTTGATTTTAAGTGCTGCTTTTGGATTTGCCTTTTATGGATTAAATGAGGGTAATCCCTTGATAATATCTATATTCATATTTGTTACTTTTTGGGATTACGTCTTTAGCTACATAAGAGAACGATCGCGTTAGAAAAGTTGTTGACAATTTAGATAAAGATGTCTGATTCCTGAGCGTTTTGTCTTTTCATGAATTTATTGTTTTATAATTTACTTACATGGACAATTAATAAGTTAACGCAAGGATAATCTTGCTGACTAAAAATAATTGTTAACACCACTGACATACAGCCCTTGCTGATTTACCTCAAGGTTTGAATTAGAACAAGAGATGCTATCCCACTCATAAAGCGGCGCCACCATGAGGCGTGCGGAACAACCGAAAGCGAACGAAGATATTTTCGCGAAAATCATTGCATCATTTTCTATGAAGAAAACGGACCCTTTTTCAATTTATTTGTAGCAAAGTTTATCACTATACACTACAATGTATTATTTATATGAAGACTGAAATTAAAGCGATAGTTTCATTACAATTGGCTTCGTTATACAAAAGATCAAATAACGTTTGTGCTGATAAGGCAAACCTCTGTAAGTGATGGAGCCCTATTATCACAGTATAGCAATCATATAGTTTAGCAATGCCTTCGATTATGGGTGACTGCTACAGTCGTGTAATTTTTAAAGGGTCTTGTTAATAGTGTCTAATCCTTGAAATAGTTGTGTACCTACTGAGAATTATCATCGTATTCTAAAAAAAATTGGTTGTCTGTAAAATTGATTTACGGACAATAATTTTACGTGATAACGTCATAAGAAAACAAAGAGAGATAGATGCGTCTAAGCCGAAGGCTTAGTCACTTAGTTCTGCGCTACGTGCTACGTTACGCGCTACGTGCTACGTGCTATGGCTACGTGTACGTTCATCGATTTATAAGACGTTATCACGTCAAAAATCTTTCGTTATCACAGACAGACACTTCCATTTTATTTCATCATCATCATTAGTATCAACTCATTATTGGCCCACTACAGGATACGGGTCTCCTCTCAGAATAAGAAGTGTTTAGGCCGTAATCCACCACGCTGGCCAAGTGCAAATTGGTAGACATCACTCGCCTTTGAGAATATTATGGAGAACTCTCTGGCATGCAGGTTTCCTCACGATGTTTTTTTTTACCGTTAGAGAAAATGATATTTAATTGTTTAAAACGGACAATTTTATTTATTTTTAACCCCCCACGCAAAAACGACGGGGTGTTATAAGTTTGACGTGTCTGTGTATGTGTGTGTGTGTGTGTGTGTGTGTGTGTGTGTGTGTGTGTGTGTGTGTGTGTGTGTGTGTGTGTGTCTGTCTATTCCCCTGTAGCGCTCAAAGGGGTGGACCGATTTGAATGCGGTTTTTTTGTTTGAAAGGTGAATTAGTCAAGAGTGTTGTTAGCTATGTTTGATGAAAATCGGTTCAAGATGGCCGCCGCTACAAAATGGTGGATTACATATTTTTTCACGACTCACTTAATATGGGTATCAAATGAAAGGGCTTGACTAGTAAAATAGCACTGTTGCAAATCCAAGATGGCCGCCGCCACAAAATGGCGAATGTCGGGGGTTTTAAATTTTTAATTTATACTTGTTATAGATTTTTAAGCATAATTGTTATTAATACATTTATTATTAAACCGTGGTAATATCGAGCAGGCGATAGTAAAGCACTTTATGCTCAGTAACTAATATCAAAGATATTTGATAACGTGCAGTGTGTGCCCTATCAAGAATCTTCGGCCCATTGTTGCCAGAGATACCTAAAGGTCTTGAGGACGTCTCGAGACACGCTTATAGATGTTTGCGAAGTGATACGCATAGATGAAACCTTAATAGTTCATCGGTTAGCGGTGTAGACTGAAATCATATTATCTAAGTCCCAGGTTCGAATCTCATCTAGATCATTTCGTACTTATTCTCACCCATAGATTTGAGGCTCTTAACTTGCTCGATGGAAAAATCTGAGTCTTTAAAAAAACCCAACCAAAATATTTTGGAGCCAACATGGCTTCTAAAAAGGGGATAAAAGGTGGTACTAATTACCTACCACCATTGTTATCTTTAGCAATGAAGACGATCAATCAATTAATGCAAACGTTCATACTTATCTATTTTATTGTTTTATTATTAAAATTTGAACTGCCCATATCATATTTATTATTTTTATTTAAATGAAAAAGTGTCGTTTTGTCTTTTGACGGCTTATCCGTGGAAACTTTCTTGACTTAATTGGACACGAAAACAGGTTGCATCTTTGAGAAGGATATAGGCTCTATTTCATACTGGATGATAGTAGGTATCCGATTCTCCCTAAAAAATTAAGAGAAATCAAGGCAAAAATGTATATATTATAGAAAGGCTTGTCCTGCCTGATTGACTAATTTATCAACGCATAGCCTAAACCACTAGAGTTAGAAACTTAAAATTTTCAGTCCCTTTCATGACGTAAGCACGCAAGGAAGTTCGGAAAGGATTTTCGCAAATTTCACCCCTAAGGAAGTTAAATCCTACTTCCTACTAATATTATAAATGTGAAAGTGTGGATGTTTGGATGTTTAGATGTTTGGATGTTTGTTACTCAATCACGCCGTAAGTACTGAACCGATTTGGCTGAAATTTTGAATGCAGATAGATTGTGCCCTGACTTAAAACATAGGCTACTTTTTATCCTGGAAAAATGCACAGTTCCCACGGGATTTTGAAAACCCCGAAATCTATAGCTACAGCTATAGGTAGATTACTATAGAGAACTTCCTTGATAGTAGGTATAAAGGTTGGAAAAGGGAGCGGAAATGGGAATCGGAAATCCACGATTCCCTCGGGATTTGCATAAAACCGAAATTCACGCTGGCGAAGCCGCGGGCAGATCCTAGTAGGACATAAAAGTTTGCATGAATCCACGCGGACGAAGTCGCTAGCATCAACTAGGATATTTAAATGGTTCAAAACAATTAAACGGCAAAACTTAACGCGGACCTGTTGCCGCTGTGCCGCTAGGCTCAACACTTCAACGGCATTCCAGCGCTGCATTAATTTAGCCTCCAAGATGGCCGCCCGCATTCTCGCTGCGAAATAATTTCACAAGAAACGACTCCTCAAAGTGTTCACAAAGGTTTCCTGCCGTGTGCCAACACGTAGAGCTAGCTATATTTAGTACATTCTCACGTAGAGCTAGCTATATTTAGTACAGTATTTTAAACGAGTTTGGTGCAGGGTCTTAAAATAGAGATTTCCTTTTCACAATGCTCCCTGCGGAAAAGGATAAGCATCTTTTATTAAATGACAACTTATTTTAGTTAAAATATTGCGTACAAGCTATCACCATTGGCTTTTAATCTGATACTATTGACTAAATTTAGAGTGTCTGCATAGTGATTTAACTACGTTGACGATTGTGCGTCGCGTGTATCGATACGCGTTCGTACGCGAGACCTGACACTGAGAACTGACATCACCGTAGGAGGAAATAAATTCAAAGCCACTTTATTTTCCAATGTTTGTAATAAATAAACGTTCAATATTGTGAAAACACGATTCCATATTTCCTCTCGATAATAGGTTTGTTTTGCTCTCTTTCCATTAGGGGTAAGAATGTGTCGTTGATATAAGAAAACTAAATATTATCTAAGCAAGGACTAAAAGTAACGTCCAAAAAGTGTGCTAAAATTGGGACATTTCAAAATAATCTATTGTAGCCATGTAAAACCTTGTATATAACCTATCCTGTCGAAAATCAATAACTTTTTCAGTTAATTTAAATCACCGATATTTTAAAACGCTACGTAAAACCTAGAGAGACTTACGTAGGTAGGCCTAAATGTGTCTAAAAACTATACTCTGATTTTTAATTCGGTGGAATTCTGACAGTTGTCATTTAAAAATAGAATGAGTTATTTGTCTGAAAAACAGGGTTACCACCTGAAGTTCCATTTTACCCCAAATTAAATTACCTGAAGTATCTATCAGCTGCTGTGATAGCCTAGTGGTTAGGACGACCGACTTCTAATCGGAAGTCGTGGGTTCGATCCCGGGCACGCACCTCTAACTTTTCGGAGTTATGTGCGTTTAAGTATTTAAATATCACTTGCTTTAACGGTGAAGGAAAACATCGTGAGGAAACCTGCACGCCTGAGAGTACTCCATAACGTTCTCAAAGCTGTGTGAAGTCTGCCAATCCGCTTGGCCAGCGTGGTAGACTATGGCCAAAACCCTTCTCACTCTGAGAGGAGACCCGTGCTCTGTAGTGAGCCGGTAATGGGTTGATCATGATGATGATGATGATGATCTATCAGGCATTTGTCATATCTACATGAGGCAATTGTTTTTTATTTATATGTTTATAAGTTTTGAATTTATTATCTTTTTGTGGGAACTACCTATTCTATCTCTGGTATCATTAAGAAACGTCAGAATTCTACGAAATTAAATATCAGAGTATAAATTCTATATCAATGATAATGTAATATGAATGTGAGATGTTTTCTTATATTCAATGCTACGAAAAGTGTAACAAAAATGATCGATAGAATAGAATAGAATAGAAAAGTTTTTTATTCAAATAAACTTTTACAAGTACTTTTGAATCGTCAATTTGAATCTACCACAGGTTCGGAATGCAGTTCCAGCCGAGAAGAACCTGTAAGAAACTCGGCGGTTGCTCTTTTTTAAAAATAACAATATAACAATTATTTATGTACATGATTGAAATGCCGTCTCGCGCATTGCTGGAACGAGCTAAGTCCATGCTTTTTTATCGTTTATATAATCTTCAATTGTATAATAAGCTTTTTTTATGAGCATACTTTTAACAGAGTTCTTAAACTTGTGTAAAGGCAAGTCTAAGATTGCTTGTGGAATTTTGTTATAGAACATTACGCCCATTCCCACAAACGAATCGACAAATGAATCTACCACTGGTTCGGAATGGTGCTTACAATTCTACACATGTGAAGAAGGGCAGACAAAAGTAGCCCCATTTCCGACGGTGGCACCCGTTCACGAGCATGACGCATGATCCAGCCATTGCTTCGCTCAACCATATTCGAGGGAACGTAACAACCCGCACCACACGACACCACCACAGAAATGTTTAAAGAGAGCGTGACATACTCAGATAAAAGAATAAACACCGTTTCGAAAGGAAATATCTAGTTGATATCTGAGATGAGATCACTAAGTCTATTACAGGCCTTATTGTAAGGTATGGTAAGATAGGTAACAAAGATAAGATTGTTGGGGAAATTCTTATAGGACTTTGCAAAAAAAATATGATATAAACAGTGGAAAATTAAATTGTCTAGTAGGGCGCTTCATTCGTGGCTACTGGCTGCTTTTATTTATTTATTTATTCATTTATTTGATCGACATTACTAGGTAGGTACAGTACATAAAGCCAGCCAATTACGTCTGTATGTTTACAAGTGTTAATTTCAAGAAGTGCAAAGTCGGTTAAATTCAAGTAGTAGGTATAGTGCCAAATCGTAGCCCACAAACTGATAAATGCTTTTTACGTAATTAAAAAAGTACCAAAAAGTTCTTATTATAGTTCACAAAAATAAATCTGGGTACCTAAACTAATGCCCGCGAATTCGTGCGGTCGGATTAAAGCTGTTTTAATCCCGTGGGAACTCTTTGATTTTCCGGGATAAAAAGTATCCCGTCTCCATCTTCAGGATTCAAGCTATCTATGTGTGGAATCTCATCAAGATCCGTTCAGCAGTTGAGCCATAAAAAGGTAACAACCAAACAGACAGTTTCTTTTACATTCCTAAGTATGAACGTCAACCAAATATAGGCATTAGGTATTGCATATTATGTAGATAATATGTAGAATTAACGGTAATTAAGTTCCGGAATAATAGTATAAAAACGCTTCTCAATGAAATACAAACAACATAGCTATATTTTTGCAGAACATGAGATAAACATGAAGAACTGCGGAGAAATAAAATTAGAGCGACAATTTCACGAAATAAAACTCCAGGAAAGTGAAATGAAACGGACTCTAATTATTGTACTCACGCCCGAAATAGCGTTTCACTTGAATGATAATTTTACTATGACATAAAATCCCGTAGTAATAGACGAAGCAAAACAAACAACCTAATGATAAAAGTGAATCTGAGTGAAACTAGCGGCTTACCTCAACACACTGTCACTTCACTCCACTTGTACACTTAATTTCACTTAAACCGTCACTCGCAACAGTCCGATGTATTTACGCGATCCCAAGAAAACGTAGGGTTACCAACGTCTACGCGCTACGTCGTCGGGATATCAACTGAGCTTTCGTCCGTACGGGCGTAGAGGCTACGGCGCGCGCATCTGTATACGAAAACAGTAATTTAAACACATTTATCAAGCTAATTCTGTAAATTGAACTAAATAATGACATTACCCGGGCACCCTTCGGTTCCTCCGGCTGCAGAGTCAATGGTGATATCGCGCCGGGGTAATTGATTTAATGACAGTCCGTTTGTTGTTTCGTAGCTGCGATTCATATTGGATTTACAAGTGCTACGGCATAAATGACTTTAGAGTTTTCTAACTACTTTAAAGCGATTATATTTAGAGAAAGCGATTATTTTTGAGATAAAATGTAATGATGTTAATGTTCTTGCTCAGGATGCAAGTATCTCGTTTTCAAATGTCGAAATCGGTTGTTTAGGCGTGAAAAGGTAACACACCGACAGACAAAGTTGTTTATAAGATTTAATGTAACATACCAACTAGCAAACTAATAAAGACCGTGGTCGGGCAAAATACATTATAAACAAAATGGCCTACTGCTGAGCAAAGGGATACCTTCCTTTGTTACTTTAGGGACAGATATTATGAAGCATCGTATTCACCCTTGTCTTGCACGCGCTCAAATAACAAGTGACAGGAAGTATGGGGGACGGAGGTAATTTCACTCTTTTCGCTCATAACAAAACGAGGAAACGAATTGTTTTTCTCATGAGAACTACAGTAAAAACACCCGATATGTGCGAGAGAGACTCGAGCATCGAGTCTATGGTTTGGTACCTTGGAACTTTGGAAGAAAACGTAGGTATAAACAGTTATTCGGCCGCCTCATAAACAAATCATTCATGTCAATCTTTGATAAACAAATTTGAGTGTGGGGTGTCAACCACACTCAAATTTGTTTATCAAAGATTATTTATTATTGGTGATTTGTAAAAACTGTGCTATCAAGTCATGTACTGAGAATGTAATCTCTTTACAAATTGATAAACATTATACATATTCGAATTTAAAAAAGATGTATTCAATTCGATACGTATGTATACTATGATAATCTATTAGAGCTTCCAAACAAACATACAACATTTCATAGGTGTATTTACGCATGTTTATATGTTTTCATATACGTATATAATGTTTGTCCGAGGATTTCTATTATTGTATTATTTGATTTCTATTACTTGGATTGTGACTATTATTTTTTTATTGGCTTACATTTACTTCACTTTAGGAAACAATTAAGTTTCATCAAAATCGGTTCGGTAATTTTCGAGATATGGACTGTTAAGTGCGTGGTGAAATGAGTTTAACATTCAATCTTTTTAGATTATTACTCGTTACATAAGGATTTTAGTTTCTGAGCGTACTCTTGTTCACAATTTTAATAACGTACTGATGAGTGATGTCGGTTTTCGTAGATATCCATCGTTCTAAGTTTGAACAAGTCATCCAATCCAAATCCAGCGGTGCGAATAACCACGAAAATGCGAAAATCGTGATTTGAGTACAGGCAACCCGCTCTTATTCATTTTCAAGGGCTCTACGAACTTTTGATTGTATTGTGAAGTTAATAATGAGGCCAGAGGGCTTGTAATATACGCTTTATGTGAGGAAAATTTGTTAATACAATACATATATTATCACGCGTATTATTGAGTCTAGCGGACTGAATTCCTAAAGATAGACTAGTCTAGGTTATTGAATGTTTCTATTTTTTTACCGGATAAAAAATGTCAAATGTCTATGTCTGTGTGTCGTATCTGCGTTCTAAAGTCCCTGATAACGGCTTAAGTTAGATTTTACAAATGAGACATCATTTACTTATTTCTGACTAGCTTTTGCCCGTGACTTCATCCGCGTGTAGTTGGGTTTTTCAAAAATCTCAAGGGAAATCTTTGTTTTCCCCGGATAAAAGTATTCTTTGTCACTCTCTGGGCCTTCAACCATACTTATGCAAAAAATCAAACTGATTCGTAGCTCTGTTGCAACGTCATCATCATCATCATGATCAACCCATTAAGTACCGGCTCACTACAGAGCACGGGTCTCCTCTCAGAGTGAGAAGGGTTTTGGCCATAGTCTACCACGCTGGCCAAGCGGATTGGCAGACTTCACACACCTTTGAGAACGTTATGGAGAACTCTCAGGCGTGCAGGTTTCCTCACGATGTTTTCCTTCACCGTTAAAGCAAGTGATATTTAAATACTTAAAACGCACATAACTCCAAAGTTAGAGGTGCGTGCCCCGGGATCGAACCCACGACCTCCGATTAGAAGTCGGTAGTCCTAACCACTAGGCTATCACAGCTTTGCATAGCCTAGTGGTTAGGACGACAGCTATGCAACGTGATTGAAGGATAAACCAAGAAACAAGACTTTCGCATTTGTAAAACCAATGTATTTTAGCTAGCTGCTTTTAGGTCTAACTTAGGAGATCCGCAAATACCCAATAAACGTAATAATACCAACAAACCTGACAAATGTAATAATCCCTATAATAGAAGCTATTATGGGTACTTGTAGTATTATCTTTTTGGCACACCTCGCCGTATCTGTTACAGTTTGTCTGGATGAGACAGCTCTTTACCGATATTGTCGTACCCACTGTTAGATAATGCGTTATTGTTATCTTTCATTAACTTCATTGGCTTCTAAAAATTAACGTAAGTAGCTGGAAACAATTTTAAACATTTCTCAGTGTCAGTTTGCAGTTATATTCTGATTTTTAATTTGGTGGAATTCTGACAGTATTGTCATCTATACTAATAAATAAAATTGAAGTGTCTGTCTGTAATATCGAAATAACTACCTCATATTAAGCTCATATGGTTATTTGAACGGTACCATAACCGAATCACACGTTTTTAAAATTTTTGTCTGTCTGTCTGTCTGTCTGTCTGTCTGTCTGTCTGTCTGTCTGTCTGTTTGAACGGGCTAATCTTCGGAACGGCTGAACCGATTTTGACG
This sequence comes from Melanargia galathea, assembly GCA_920104075.1. Taxonomy (NCBI): domain Eukaryota; kingdom Metazoa; phylum Arthropoda; class Insecta; order Lepidoptera; family Nymphalidae; genus Melanargia; species Melanargia galathea. The sequence continues at coordinate 4,631,667 of OV049865.1, forward strand.
AGACTTTCACATACAAGTAGAGAATTAACCAGGGAGTAACATAGGCTACTTTTTTAACCGACTTTCAAAAAAGGAGGAGTTGTGTTTTTCTACTTATGTACACCGATATCTCCGAGATTTCTGAACCGATTTGCGTAATTTTTTTTTTAATCGATAGAGAAACATTGCGACACTGTCCTACAAAAAACTTGGATTCCAACTCCTCAATCCTGATGCTGTAGGGGAACTGATCCCCAAAACTAATGGGATTTAGGAACTGTCGGATATTTAAATTGATATTGGGGGTGCCAATTAAAGACTTTATCGTTGAATGAACTCGAGTAGGTACATATTCAACTCCTCAACCCTGATGCTGTAAGGAATTGCATTCCGAAATCGTGGGGATCCCACGGAATTTTTCCGTTTTGGTGACGGGTTACTACAGATAGGCTACTTTTTGTTGTGGAAAATCAAAAGTTCCCACGGGATTTTTAAAAACTTAAATCCACACGGGCGAAGCCGTGGGCATCATCTAGTTTAAAAATAAAATGAGTTATTTTTATGAAAAACAGGGTTTTTGATACTTTGTATGAAAAATCTGAATTTCAATTTTACCTCAAACTAACGTACCTGACGTATCTGTCAGGCATTTGTCATAATATATATATGAGACAATTGATTTTTATTTATATGTAAGTTTGAATTTATTATCTTTTTTGTGGGAACTGTTTTATCTCTGTTAACATTAAGAAACGACAAAATTCCACGGAATTAAAAATCAGAGTATAATGTTTGTTATTTGCACATAAATCGTATACAAGGGACTAGATTACGTACATATACACACAGACATCCACTTAATAACAATAGCATTTAACTGTGGAAGTGTAGAAGCTATAAAACATTGAGATATACCTACTCGTAAGTATGTCAAAGATTGGGATTCATACAATCGTCCCCATTACAAAAACTTCCCACTGGCAAGTTAATATCTTCGTGAAAATGTCATTTGATGTAATTTTGTTACGTTCTAAACTTAAAGTATGAAAACGACTGTAAACTTAAAACTTCAAGTTGAAAGTTTCGAATGTCGCTCACACACAGCCTCTACGAGGGTTTTATTGCTTTTTGATTTGACATAGCGGTAATTAATGGAAGCTTTATATCTCTTCTGGTGCTTTGGGAACTTTATACTGAACTTTGACAGTAATTTATGAGGGGCATAAAATTGTTTAATACCTTCTTATATAGGCCCTGAATTGCTACGATAAAGTATTTATTGACGTCGGTACACTCGGATTAAACATAAGTTACTTTGCCAAAGTAAATGAAATGATTTTTTTATGGGACCCACCTCGACGACTAACTGTATAAAAGAAAACATCAGAATCCGAAAATTTCGGAAAAATGTTGGTGAAAAAAATATGCACGTAACTGCCGTTTTACAGTCGTCTACATAAATATATCTATAGCCCCATACAAACGAAGTTGATTTTAATTTTTACTGTAACCAATAAAAGTCGATAAGACTTTGTACACGCGCTCTAGAAACTAATATCTGTGTCTATTGTTCATCATATTACCGTAAGGAAGGCCTCACAAGTCACACGTCTGTAATCTTCACTCTACGCGAGTGAGTAGAATATTATAATTTGTATAGGTAAAGCCACTTACAAGATTGTTTACATTTGCAGATTCATCGTAAGATAATTACGTAAATTACTTACGTGAGTTTAACTTGAGTTCGATTGTTTAATTTGCAAATAAGGATAAAATACTGTTTGTATAGTAAAGCTGTAATAGTCTAGTGGTTAGGACGACCGACTTCTAATCGGAGGTCGTGGGTTCGATTCCGGGGCGCGCACCTCTAACTTTTCGGAGTTATGTGCGTTTTAAGTATTTAAATATCACTTGCTTTAACGGTGAAGGAAAACATCGTGAGGAAACCTGCATGCCTGAGAGTTCTCCATAACGTTCTCAAAGGTGTGTGAAGTCTGCCAATCCGCTTGGCCAGCGTGGTAGACTATGGCCAAAACCCTTCTCACTCTGAGAGGAGACCCGTGCTCTGTAGTGAGCCGGTAATGGGTTGATCATGATGATGATGACTGTTTGTATGGGATACGCTCGAGATGAACTAACCTTACCCGTTGTTTGGTGAACGACAAATGTGACGTGGCGCGATGCGACACGACTCCATAGAAAATGACACACTTATCTACGCGACAACGTAGGCCTCGTGAAGACTTAGCTACTACAAATTTGATACTTTGATACTAATATTATAAAGGCGAAAGTGTTTATGTGTGTGTATGTGTGTTTGTTACTCTTTAACGCCGCAACTACTGAACCGATTTGGCTGAAATTTAGAATGGAGCTAGTTTATGCCCTGATTTATGCATAGGCTACTTTTTATCCTGAAAAAATCCACAGTTACCGAGGATTTTGAAAAAATCTTGTTTGTGAAATTTGCTATACCTATATCTACAGCTGTAGCTGTAGCTAGATTACTATAGCTAACTTCCTTGAATATAGGTATAAAGGTTGTAAAAGGGAGCGAGAACGCGAACCGGAAATCCACGGTTCACTCGGGATTTGTGAAAAACCGAAATTCACGCGGGCCAAGCCACGGGCAAAAGCTAGTATTTGATATATTCGCAGGGCGTCTTATTATGTCGCGTTCTCGCGTTTTTCGTTCACCTAAGACAACGGGTTAAGCACGATTTTCGGCTGACCGAAACTGCCGTCTGCCGGGCCACTATCCGTTTAATTTAAATACATTTCTGTAGCTCGAGTCCAAAATAAACATAAACGGTAACAACTCTTATTGCTAAACGTGCCTGTTTTTCCGCCGTCAATATTGTCGTAAACGGCCGTCGGCTGGCCACAATATTGAGGGACTCCTATTTGTATAGGATACAACAAACATCAACATAGCCGTCTAGCGATTATAACACTTTGATACCCATCGGCAAAGTTTACTGTTACGCGCTACGAATCTGGAATTGAAATTAAACTTATAGTCCATGGAAATGTTACAATTGCATTTATTAGAGGACGCAATTTTATTTTTGGGACATGAGCGAAGCGACATAGAGCGAAAAAGATTTTATAAAAAATTTCTCACTTTTTGCTTATAACTTCTTTAATTTTTAATTTAGGGCAAAAATTTATATAAACATATTTGTAGGCAAAACAATTTGTTACAAATTATGTCTTTACGAATTTTTTGTAAGACGCATAGTTTCCGAGATATCGCGAAAAAAGTGTTTTCCAAGATGGCGGCCGGGGGACAAGGGTGGCGACCCCACAAACTTGAGGTTAAGCTTCTATTGACCCCCCACACATGTCCCAAAAATAAAATTGCGTCCTCTAATAAATGCAAAGCTCATGTAACATTTCAATGAACTAATACTACGATACTTACTCGTTTACGATTTTACTGTCACCTGTGCTGTCACCACGCGCAAGGTAAGTTAGCATGTTGAACTGCGGTTCACGAGGCCCCGGGTTCGATATAGCCATGTCTTTGAAATAAATAATGGCTATTTTCATTCAATGTATAAATACAGAAAACGATATTAAAATGTTAGGGCTATTATTTGTTTTCGACATCAAAAATACAAGCTTGGTTAGAACAATCAGATTTTAAGTTTAGTTATATGCTACTAGCTGATGCCAGCGACTTCGTCCGCTTGGATTCATATAAATGTGACTTGGGGGTGGAATTTCCAAAATTCCTGAAACACGTAATTCTTTATTTTTAACCGACAATACAAATACCGATTTTCATTGATATAACTTTAAAAATGACGGACTTTCATACAAACTTTCATCCCCTATTTAACCCTCTTAGGGATGGAATTTGCAATAATTCTTTCTTAGTGAGCGCCTACGTCATAAAAGGAAGCTACTGTAAGAAATTCAAGTTTCTAGCTTCCAGTAGTTTAGGCTGTGCGTTGATGATCAGTCAGTCAGTCAGGACAAGCCTCTTTATATTATTATAGATAGATAGATATAATAAACGCGATACGAAACCCGTTCAATACTAATATAATAAAATGTGCGATAATGTTACAGTTTCACCACTAGTGGGTCCATGGGGGATTCGTATTTACCCGTAGATCCACTGCATTAGGGTAGGAATTCAATGTAAAATAGTATGTCGACACATTATATCGATAAATAAATTTTACGAAATAGTGAAACTTTCATCGAACACAAACTTGCTTTGTTAAAATCATAAAGTTGGTTTTTTTGGTAAACATCTCTCAGGCTATACTAAGCTCTTGTACTAAATTCAATCATTGCAATCAACGGCGACACAGAAGCGACCTCTAATAAAAAGCGCTGATCGGCAAAAGCTTTCAGCAGATGAGATGAAATCTCACCGCGCAGCTTCCATAACACGGCTCGCTGGACGCGCAGCGCGTCAATGCATCCAATAATACCTACACTTGTGAAACTGACAGTGCTTTTAACATCAAGTGGTTGCTTAATTTAAAAACAAAAACTGCATAAAACGTATAGAAAGATAAAATGTATGCTATAAAAACTCTTACTGCAGTCAGCGCTCAATGTGCGGTGGAGTCATATAAAATGTATAAAAAATCTCTCCTGTGACTTGTGGCCGGCCACTAGTTGTCGCCACTTGTGGCCCAGTGCGCGGGGGCTATAAAAGTGTAACGCAACGCAAAAGGGTGAAAAAAGAGGTGGTATAATCTTAATAGTTTTTATGGGTGCGACGCCCTCATTATAAATTGGCCGTTATCAAAATGGGGACAGAATTAAGACGGCTGACTGTCGAAAGCTTTCAAGAAATGAGATCGCACCTCGCAGTAACCGTAACACGCCTCAGTGGACGGAGCAAATCGAATGATCCTCTAATATACTTATCTACGTACTTGTAAAACCCGGTCTCGTATATTATTTGATTTAAGGAAAGTTAAGTTAAGTCCTTGTGCCTTCTGTAATATGTACACTACACGAATTTAACCAAAAAAATTGAGATGTGGCTGTGTCGTTCACACGGTCGTGTGTTTTACGTGAATACGTTATGTAACAGGTAATATTTTCTTTGAGCGTACTATATGTATGTGGACTAAACGGAAATTATGTGACGCAGCAAAACGACCTCAAAATGGCGGTGAACCTCCCAGCGCCGCGCGCGGTGTGTTACAGTCGTCACTCAACGTAATGAATCTGCATTTGATCCTTTAGCTGATGATTGATTTGATCGAGTGATGTAATTAAATTTTGGATAATAATTAATGATCTAGATATGCAGCTAATTCAACAAACTGTACCTATTCCACCGATTTTGTAATCACCCGTTTTCTCAATCGCCTCCCACTATGGAAGCTTTATAGAGGTAGTAGAGGATGCCCGCGACTTCGTTCGCGTGGATTTAGGTTTTAAAAAATCTCGTTGGAACTCTTTGATTTACTAGGATAAAAAATTGCCAATGTCAATTTCCGGGACGTAAGCTAACTCTGAACCAAATTTCATACAAATCGGTTAAACGGATGGGTCTCAAAGAATCCCGTCTGTTTATTTTTATTTAAATTCTGGTGTACAATAAAGTGTACTTCTGTAGTAATTTTTAGTCATAGAATTTTTTTTCAAATTGTAGGTTTCCAAATTTAAATTTGAAATAAAACAAAAAGTTTGCACACACAAAAGCTTATTTTAAATACAGTTGTTTAACATGGCGTACTTTCAGAGGCTATAGTTGTGATTCGAAAATTAAATCTTTTGCACAGGCATGTTTTGTTTTACGCGGTCGTGACTTTTGTTTTACGAGCTCGATCATTTTGTTTTGCAGTTTATTTTTAAATTTATAAGTCATTTTAAAAAGTTTAGTAGCAAGGAGTTTTCATACATAGAATAAAATCGGATAGATTTTATACGAGAAAAAATTAATAAATGCGTACGTCTTAGCATTGAATTCTCAAAATTATTTTAAATGTTTGTTTATTATAATTAATTATATATTTAATTACCATTTTTAATTTAATTATTTTCACATTAACATATTATCTCAAAAATCGAATAGGCTGTATACGCGTAGACCGTTGCCTAGTTTCGTTTTAAAATGTCCAGTTGCTAAAACGCGCCATTTTCTGAAAGTTTTCATTTTTTGTGTGATAAATTGATTATTTTTTGTAAATATGAGTTCAAGTACAAGTGATATTATGGAATTAACTCCACCTGATATTTTATCTGGGGCAAAAATTACGCAAAATGGAATTTTGCCCCCAAGATTCCGACTAAGATAGGTACGTACGTATGTATGTTGAAATAAACATTTGATTCTTCGATTTGTTTTTTTACTATTTCCCACAACTGTATTGAAAAACGTCGTGTGATACACGGGTGTATCGGTTATTGCAAACTCGTGACATTAAAAACCCTCACCTTCGGTTCGGGCTTGTTAATGACAGCTCGTTTGCAATAACCAACATTCCACCCTTGTATCACAATGTACTATTTCAATACAGTTGTTTAACATGGCGTACTTCCAGAGGCTATAGTTATGATTCGAAAATTAAATCTTTTGCACAGGCATGTTTTGTTTTACGCGGTCGTGACTTTTGTTTTACGAGCTCGATCATTTTGTTTTGCAGTTTATTTTTAAATTTATAAGTCAATATAAAAAGTTTAGTAGCAAGGAGTTTTCATACATAGAATAAAATCGGATAGATTTTATACGAGAAAAAATTAATAAATGCGTACGTCTTAGCATTGAATCCTCAAAATTCTCTTAAATTTTTGTTTATTATGATTAATTATATATTTAATTACCATTTTTAATTTAATTATTTTCACATTAACATATCTCAAAAATCGAATAGGCTGTATACGCATAGACCGTTGCCTAGTTTTGTTTTAAAATGTCCAGTTGCTAAAACGCGCCATTTTCTGAAAGTTTTAATTTTTTGTGTGATAAATTGATTATTTTTTGTAAATATGAGTTCAAGTACAAGTGATATTATGGAATTAACTCCACCTGATATTTTATCTGGGGTAAAAATTACGCAAGATGGAATTTTGCCCCCAAGATTCCGACAAAGATATGTATGTTGAAATAAACATTTGATTCTTCGATTTGTTTTTTTACTATTTCCCACAACTGTATTGAAAAACGTCGTGTGATACACGGGTGTATCGGTTATTGCAAACTCGTGACATTAAAAACCCTCACCTTCGGGCTTGTTAATGACAGCTCGTTTGCAATAACCAACATTCCACCCTTGTATCACAATGTACTATTAATTATCGCCTCTATTCGGATAGAAGTAAAAGCGAAGCGGTTGGTTGGAGCAGTTTTTGTAGTTTGTCTAAGCTGCATGCATTCAGCTGAAGCACCAATTAGCTATTAAAGGAGCTATTTAAAGGCTCGCGTTTGTGATTGCGCACATTTTTCTCCTAGTAAGCCTTTAGCGAGTAGAGAATTTTGCTATTACTAACTTTTTTCCAGCAACAGTCGGCGTTTCATACTACAAATGAACTCATTCAACTTGCTGAGTATATATTATTATGTAGGTTCGGTACCAGGTAAAAAGTTATATTTGATGATGAAAAAAGCATTGCTTCTTTTCTTGTCGGCTCAAAAGTAAACCAGTCGCTTCTCCTATGAAGGCTTTACATGGCGTTTAGGACGTTTTCACCATGAACGAACAATGAAACTGTGATAAACAAGTGAAAAACCGAAGTTTAGAACGTCTAGCGTCCGGAAAACCATATCGCTTACATGCGTTTCACTGAGCGAGGTTTCTGCGATATTTTTACCTTTTATGTCACTCACTAGTTTTAAAGAGATTACCTATAAGAAAAATAAATAAAAAATACAGTGATAGTCGAATAATTCCTTCGGGTAAAGAACCCAAGAAGTACTCAACACATTATTTTCTTATCATCATCATCATCATGATCAACCCATTACCGGCTCACTACAGAGCACGGGTCTCCTCTCAGAGTGAGAAGGGTTTTGGCCATAGTCTACCACGCTGGCCAAGCGGATTGGCAGACTTCACAGACCTTTGAGAACGTTATGGAGAACTCTCAGGCATGCAGGTTTCCTCACGATGTTTTCCTTCACCGTTAAAGCAAGTGATATTTAAATAATTTTCTTATGCAATGACATAAAGAAAACAAGACATCTAAATTATATTGTGATGAAACATAATGAAAATGGCGGCAATCCAATTACACGTGTCATAACTGTGTCATTAATTCCGCTTTTGGGGAACACAATCGTTGTTATGATGTTCATTATCCCCAAATAAGCGGGCCGTTAAACGAAAGGTTGCGTCATTAAGGGATGACTGATTGAGTCGATTTCATACTATATACAATATACATGTATGTAATATGTTACATTATAAACCTCGTACATGCTCGATGTTCAAATGAATTTGTCTTCAGCGCGCCGCATACAAACGAAGTTTAAGTCTTATTTGTATTATATGTATTCAATTGGTGACTTTAAGATTTTTAATAATCCCGTGGGATTTTGGAATTAAGTAGCGATCAGCGCGAAAATTGCGACAGTCAAATTGCTTCAGTCCAGCGTTAGTGGAAATCAGCGCTCGAATGGCATTGTTCGTTTTTTAATAACCCCGTGGGATTATTAAAAAAATTGATAAGTTGACGTACAGTATAACAGAAGTGAATGGACGGAGAAGACTTGTGTTAAATAATCCCGTAGGATTATTAATAAATTGAAAAATTATAAAAAAATTAAAAAACTGATGCGTTGACGTATAATAGAAGTGAGTGGAAGAAGAAGACATGTTGTGCCCCGCATATCGTGGGATAAGGACCGGAAGAAGTTTAATCCCGTGGGATTTCCGGGGAAAAGAATAGCCTATCGGTTTTATGTCCGTCTCCGGGATGCAAGCTAGTTCTGTGCCATTTCATCAAGGTCGTTTCAGCAGTTGGGCCGTGATAATGTTATTATCGGTACAAAAGGTACAAACACTGGTTGAAAACTGTCCATAATTGGTTGCATGTGGGGAACAATGGTGTTAATGATGTTCATTATGAGCCCCAAATTAGCGAGTTAACCGAGCCATCATGTCGCGGGGGACGACTCATGAAACCGTTAAATGATTGTCACAATCGCGTTATGGCAAGCTTACTTACATTTTGATGAACTTTTTTTTTGAGTTTTTAGATTTTTTTTGGGTTTTTAAACCCAATCGTAACGTGAGAAGTTTGAAATCATATCAAGCATAGCTCTCTCCATCGCTTGCTGAGTGACTAAGATTTCTCATGAGGCTCATAGTTAACGACAATGTCTCGGAATCGTATGCTCGCAACACGCACTGTAAGCTAAAGCTCTGTTTGATGAAAATCGATCCAGCCGTTAAAAATTATTATAACTTCCCAATTGATATAGAGATCTGAGTCCTAATCTAAAATGATGGTTTTATATACTTAACTAGCTGACCCCCGCGACTTCGTTCGCGTGTTTTTCTTTGCCTCATAAACCTCACGGAGACCGAGACCTTTCCAACGAATGCAAAACCGTGGAAATCGGTTCGTGCGTTCTGGAGTTATAGCGTCAGGAAGGAAAACCCGACTTATTTTTATATAGTAGATTACATTTAGATCATCGACGATACATTTAGATTATTATGTGACGTAGCAAAATGTATTCGAAGGAGACAGTTTGAAGAGGGATAAAACTGGCCGGACTGTACCACAGACTGAAACAATTGTTATTGTAATAACTGAGCAATTCTCTTCTAATGACAAAATTCCTTTTCCTTCTGCAGTGCGGTTCACAAAATGTGGACGATTCTTAACATGTTTGTAACTATGAATACATTTACGAGTAAATCTTTTTGAAAACGGATTACACAATTTAGATATCAATCCGTATCTTATTTAAATTGTTTTTACGATATCTCATGCCATTGCCTTTTTAACTAATGCAAAAGAAGGTCCGAATCACTCACTCATTCATTTTAAGTCCCTTAAAAAATTCAGCATGTTGTCTCCCTGGATCAAAGGCGATTGCTGCAAATTCCTGCGTGCACCGTTTATACAAGATTGACTGCTTATCTAGCACCATTACGTAGTAGGCTTTAAAACAAAACCAAACGTTTTAAACCCATTGAATTATATTGTACTAACGTTACATACAATTAACGTTACTAGTAGTAACGTTATAGTACCTCAATGTTTAAACCAGCGCAATTTCCTTCCACGCAAATTTAAGTAGGTATGTTCAAAGCTCGATCGAATGGGCAATAATCAGTATATCCCTTTTCATCAGGCATGTCAGATTATAGTAGTCAAAAATAATGCACCTATCTGTGCCGTAGTATACGGCCGTTTTTTACGAAGTTTAAAGCTAGAACGACTAGGCAATTTACAGTGTACAGCTTTTCGTCAGGCATGTCAAATTAGCAGTCAAAAATAATCTATCACTGTGTGCCGTAGTATACACGGCCGTTCTGTACGAGGTTCCGGCGCACCATCTCCGCGGGACGCGGGCGATCGCTGCAGATTCCTGTCCGTTCCGATTATATAAGACTAGCGGTCCGCCCCGGCTTCGCCCGTGATACATAATATATAGCCTATAGCACTCAAGGATCACGTACATATCAAACGGTGAAAGAATTTTTGAAATCGGTCCAGTAGTTCCGGAGATTAGCGCGTTCAAACAAACAAACTCTTCCGCTTTATTATATTAGTATAGATTTTTTTGCTCATCTAACACCCACCATATATCAGGCATCCATTAATACGTTTAAAGTTAGAACGACTAGACAACGTACAATGTACAACTTTTCGTCAGGCATGTCAAATTATCAGTCAAAAATATTCTATCACTCTGTGCCGTAGTATACACGGCCGTTCTTTACGAGGTTCCGCGGCCCGCGGGCGATCGCTGCAGATTCCTGCCCGCTCCGTTTATACAGGATTTTTAATATTCCACTCTTTGTTTAAACAGCAAAGTTTCTGTATCTTTTTCGCACCGACACTCAATTTGTTTTACATAAAGGTTCCCTCGCAAAGTTGTTTATACTTTCAATTATTCTCGTACAAAAGTGTAGTGCAATCGCAATGCTATTATTGTTTCACTTTTGTTATTTTATTAGTCGTTTTTTTTTTTATTAAATAGCTCATGCCCCCGACTTCGTCCGCATGGATTAATTTCATAGGAACTACGTTTTCCCGGAACAGCCTGCATCACGCCTTGCATTGTATCCTCAAAACTTTTTGCAAAAGACTCGTCGATCTCGTTTCAGCCATTCCAAAGATAGCCTGGACAAACAGATAGACAGTATGAAAGTCAATTATATCGAATCCACCGAAAGAAACTTTAATTTTATTTACCTATATTATTTATAGATCATCATCAACATCATCGGCGCTACAGCCCTTTTGCGGACTTGGGCCTGTTCTAGAAGGTTCCTCCACCGATCTCTATCCTGAGCGTTCGTTTTCTAGTTTCTCAAACCAATCCGCTTGGCATCTTCCTTTACTATCGATGCTTGCTTCTACTTCGTGCTGATTTGATCCTCAAATCATCTAGTATCATTTGTAGATAGATTGACTATATTTCAGTATCCTGCCATAAATATGAAAAAATGTGCAAAAACCATGAAACCAAGACTGACAGACTTTCCCTACACATCCCGTCTAATAGTATTACTGTACGTACAACATTTAAAAGGGCTTCACGGCTCCGCTGAAAACGATACCTTCCACGTCAAGTGACTAAACACAACCTTGTCACTTGTCTTACGTATTCCCACGTTACAAAATTTATTAGAGGTAATGCATGGATGCATTATTCACGCGAATCTGAATCTTAGTTAACTGGGAATACAGTTGAATTTAAGTTGGTAGTGATAAATCAGTTTGAGTACACAAGAGGAAGCGTTTTGTTTGTGGTGATTTAAGTACGTATTGTCTTAATTCGAATGCATGAACACTGGTTACAATTGTAAAAGGGGATGCATATTATAATTATACTACTTCTACCGTAGACTGCTGCAATTTTGAGACTTGTACTATGAACTTGCAAGTCAAAATTTCTACAGTGCGATGAATTTTATTAGTAGTGAACCAATTGCATCTTTGTGTAATCTACCAACGGAATTCGTTGAAGAGTCAGATTTACCAACATAACTCATTGAGTCGCGTTGCTGAAGTGACAATGGGTGCTCGTGCTTGATGAACAAAAAGACATTGAAGTCTCAAGGTGCTTGATTGCGACACATTCGCGAGATGGGAGTCGCAGCTCTGAAAGGTCCATCACTAGGTGGATGGACGATTTGAAGCGAGTTGCAGAGGCATGAGATCGTGTTATATGGCGTTCCTTGCAAGAGACTTGCAAGAGAATGTATGGTTGAGATGATGAGGTCCAATACGATTTCTTCATTTACATACCTTTGCGCATTTTAGGTCTGATATGAAAAGATCCATTCGTTTGATTTCAGACTCATTTATTCCTCGTATACATGATACATCCATGGTCTTCTACAATTAGCCTGTGACTGTGATCTCACCTGATGGTAAGTGACGATGCAGTCTAAAACGGAAGCGGGCTAACTGCAAGAGGAATGATAGATTTCTTTTACATCGATGCTTTATACCCATACCCAGGGTTTAAAGCATCGATGGTTTAATGAAAATCGGTTTCTACGCGGCATCGTACCAGAACGCTAGCGGCACGTACCTAAATATTACAAGTGGGATAAATGTATAATATCATCATCATCATCATGATCAACCCATTACCGGCTCACTAAAGAGCACGGGTCTCCGCTCAGAGTGAGAAGGGTCTTGGCCATAGTCTACCACGCTGGCCAAGCGGATTGGCAGACTTCACACACCTTTGAGAACGTTATGGAGAACTCTCAGGCATGCAGGTTTCCTCACGATGCTTTCCTTCACCGTTAAAGCAAGTGATATTTAAATACTTAAAACGCACATAACTCCGAAAAGTTAGAAGTGCGTGCCCGGGATCGAACCCACGACCTCCGATTAGAAGTCGGTCGTCCTAACCACTAGGCTATCACAGCTTTTGTATAATATAATGTATAATATAATAAATGTATAATAATAGGTAGTTGTGTTTTATGTGGCCGAGACGAATATAATCTTCGCTTCATTCTATAGCTTGTACCATAGACAGCACAGAGCCACAGACTACAAAGCGACGCTTTTGGGAGCGCGGTCTTGAATTTCCCGCGCAATGCTCCCGAAGGATATGTCGTCGTGCTACAGAGGCCTTATGCCGACTTTGTACATAGTGGCAAAGATGATCGAAATTCGTCACACAATGACTTCAGAGCAAAATTAACCCAAAGACTCTTATTTTAAAGTGGTAATTCAATAGTTCGAATATTTATTTTACAACATTTCTGCTTGGGGCGCTGGCTGTTTTCGAATGCTGAATGTATTGGTGAACTCAAACCTTAACAAAAGCCATTTTAGGTCCATTTTACTCTGAATTCATTGTGATTCGATCAATAGTATTTAGTAAAGTTTTCGAGCTCTGCGAAGTGAGACTAAGCATACAGGTAATGGAAATATGTACACGCTCACTATCGGCCGCGCTCGCCGCGTAGCGTATTGATGCATTTTACATACAGGAAATAGATTATAGTGTAATCAGGCATAGTTAAACAGAATATTAAGTGCTGTGAGGAGTTACATAATACGTAGCCCTATAGCTTATATTATGTGACGTGTGACTTGTGAGCAAAGAGCATGGAAGGTTTTGCAAAGGGTAGATGTTTATACTTACTTTAAAGGTGAAAGTGTTTATTTGTTTGCCGTTTATGCTACAAAAGCTAGGGATGACGTGATTTTTTGTATGGGTATACAGTATACACTATATCTACTTGGATACCTGGGGGGTTATTCTGTAACTTAGTTAGCAACTGAAAATAGTTGCCAACGAATTAGTTCGATATACATTGCTGCTTTACTGTGTGAAATTATGAAAACACTTTATAATTTCCCACAGTAAAGCAGCAATGTATATCAAATTTATTAGTTGACAACTATTTTCAGTTGGTAAATAAGTTACAGAATAACCCAGCTGGAGAGTGACACAGTTTACTTTCCATCTCGGGTAATTAATAAACATTTTCCGCGGGAAGGCATGCTACTTTTTAACCCCCGACGCAAAAACGACGGGGTGTTGTAAGTTTGACGTGTCTGTGTGTGTGTGTGTGTGCGTGCATGCGTGCGTGCGTGCGTGATGCGTGCGTGCGTGCGTGGTGCGTGCGTGCGTGCGTGCGTGCGTGCGTGCGTGCGTGCGTGCGTGCGTGCGTGCGTGCGTGCGTGCGTGCGTGCGTGCGTGCGTGCGTGCGTGCGTGCGTGCGTACGTGCGTGCGTGCGTGCGTGCGTGCGTGCGTGCGTGCGTGCGTGCGTGCGTGCGTGCGTGCGTGCGTAAAGCGTGCTAGCGTTCGTGCGTGCGTGCGTGCGTGCGTGCGTGCGTGCGTGCGTGCGTGCGTGCGTGCGTGCGTGCGTGCGTGCGTGCGTGCGTGCGTGCGTGCGTGCGTGCGTGCGTGCGTGTGTGTGTGTGTGTGTCTGTGTGTGTGTGTGTGTGTGTGTATGTGTGTGTGTGTGTGTGTGTCTGTGTGTGTGTGAGTGTGTGTGTGTGTGTGTGTGTGTGTGTGTATGTGTGTGTGTCTGAGTGTGTGTGTGTGTGTGTGGTTTTTTGTTTGAAAGGTGAATTAGTCGAGATTGTTGTCGAGATTGTTGTTGAAAATCGATTTAAGATGGCCGCCGCTACAAAATGGTGGATTACATATTTTTTCACAACTCCCTTAATATGGGTATCAAATGAAAGGGCTTGACTAGTAGAATATCACTATGCAAATCCAAGATGGCCGCCGCCACAAAATGGGGAATGTCGGGGGTTTTTTAAACTTTTAATTTATACTTGTGACGCATTATTTTGTCCTTCAATCACGTCACATCGGATTGATTGATGGACAAAATAATGCGTCACAAGTATAAATTAGGGTAAAACCCGGATAGACGCCCCACTTTTTGAAATGACCTCATAACTTTTAAAATATTAATTTATCACAAATAATATTTATGAATAAATATTATATGAATAATAATTACACTAGCTAAGTTTAATCTTTTGGGTTCCATTATGACTTGTTTTTGTTGTCCTAACGATTACAGATTTTGCAGAATTTAACTTTTCGCAGACCCTTTTTTTTGGGGATAGATGCCTACCTGTGTGGATAGATGCCCCACTATGAAAATAATAAAAAGGATAGATGCCCTATGAAAAAAAATAAGCAAAATACATAGTTTCATAAGGTTTTATTATCTAAATATATAAAAGGAAAAGGTGACTGACTGACTGCCTGACTGATCTATCAACGCACAGCTCAAACCACTGGACAGATCGGGCTGAAAGAGATAGATGCCCTGAAGTATATTAAAACTATCAGGAATTTATTGAAAAAAGAAATAAAAATATAAAACATTAAAAATATTAAAAAAATACTTGATATACATATATATAGGTATATTAGGGGATAGATGCCTCTAAGGGCACCTATACCTCGAAAAATCGAGGCAACTATCCTTTTTGATATGGATAGATGCCCTTTTATTTATTAAATAAACTAAAAACTAAAGAGCGATTATTTACACTTAGGTGTACACTTATTGAACCAGTGTATTGACATAATAAAAAATATAACAGAATCTTCTACTACTTCAAAAGTTATACAACGGCAAATAATCGCCTCTAAAACTTTGAAGGATTTGCCGCGTTCGCTGCGGAGATAATCACACGCACAAGCGAAACAAATTGTTTTAATACAAATGTATGTAGGGGCCTGAGGTTTGGGGGGCCTGCGCTTCTTATTTAAACTATCAATTTTTAGTCGCGAGTTTTGGAAGTCAGGTTTTTTGACACTGAGGCATCTATCCAACTGCGGCATCTATCCGGGTTTTACCCTATAGTTATAGTCCTATATAGTTAAAGTCCTAGAGAGTAATATACCTAGGATACCTAATTAAAATCCTACTTTATAATATAGGATACACTACTTATTATCTCGGAATAGTAAGGTTACCTAAAGAGTAGGATACTTATTATCCTACTAATAATATTATAAATGTGAAAGTGTGGATGTTTGGATGTTTAGATGTTTGGATGTTTGTTACTCAATCACGCCGCAACTACTGAACCGATTTAGTTGAAATTTTGAATGGAGATAGATTATGCCTGACTTAAAATATAGGCTACTTTTGATCCTGGAAAATTTTTCAGTTCCCGCGGGATTTTGAAAAACCCGAAATCTATATCTACAGCTATAGGTAGATTACTATAGCAAACTTCCTTGAAAGTAGGTATAAAGGTTGAAAAAGGGAGCGAGAACGGGGACCGGAAATCCACGTTTCCCTCAGGATTTGTGAAAAATTGAAATTCACGCGGGCGAAGCCGCGGGCGAAAACTAGTATATACATAGTTTAGGCTCTACGAGGCACTCATCACATCGATGTACAATATTACGGCGATATTTGACATTTGGCGGTAGTAAATTATTTACGCACCCGCGCCCGTTGACAGCACTCAAGCAACACGTAGGCCCTTGTAAGGCTTCGTGTACACTGGCAGTCTCTCTCTCCTTTTATTTTGCAATATTTACATAGTCTCACTTTGCAAAGCTCGAAAACTTTACTAAATACTACTGATCGAATCACAATGACTTCAGAGTAAAATGGACCTAAAATGGCTTATATTATGAAGGTTTGAGTTCGCCAATACATTCAGCATTTAAAAACAGACAGCACCCCAAGCAGAAATGCTGTAAAATTAATATTCAAACTATTGAATTACGACTTTAAAATAAGAGTCTTTGGGTTTATTTTGTTTTGAAGTTATTGTGTGTTTCTCGAATTTCGATCATCGTTGCCGCTATATACAAAGTCGGCATAAGGTCACTGAAGACTAAAGTCTTCAAACAGTGCATGTTGCCAGTGGATACAAAACATGGTCGCTAATAATGGACCTCGTAAAAAGGTTGATGCCAGCGGGCAAAAGAAGGAGTCATGTCGGAGTTTCCATACGGAATCAAAATATAAGACACGAGGGAGATCCGTAAGAGAATCAGAGTTACCGTAGCTTAACGAATCTCGAAACTGAAGTGACAAATGAGTGGGGTGCACAGCTCAAAGAAACGATAGAGATAGACGTTGGGGTCCCAAGGTGGTCGAATCAAACCTCGCACTGGCAAACAAAGCCTCGAAAGACCCCTAGCAGCCGCTGGATATAAGTGGCACAAGAACATTTATGTGGTGATCCTTGCAAAAGACCTATGACTAGCAGTGGTCGTTTATCGGTTGATGACGGCGAAATACGCAAACAATACACTTTTAACACACAACACGATTTGCGTCAAATGTACATTCACCTTTATAGACTAAGGTGCCTTAGGTAGAAGCTTTTAAACCATCGGTCATGTAGGACCTTTGATGAAAAGTGCCCCACTTAGCTCGTCAAACGCCAATCCGTACTGGAGGGACGTTACAGTCTGGTGCACATGGCCAAAGATAAATTAATGTAACAGAACCACTATTCCTATAGTTAATTGGCTTGATTAATGACATCTCGGACGATGCTAGGAAAAGCTCATAGGTATATAAGCAGTTTCCTTGCAGGATAAGACCTAGAATGGAAAGATCCGAAGGGAGCCAAGGTCTTAGCCAAAACATAAGAAAACTAAGCGGTAAGGGCCAGTCCATGTGTGTCGCAGTAGCGATGAGCATTGATCCATGCCGGAGAATCCTAGAGTGAAGACCGCATCCTTAAAAAAATCCTTAAAAATGCCTCCTTAAAAACGACCTTTTAAACGTTTTTTTTTTTTATTTATTTTCCAACCTTTATAACCTACTTTCAAGGAAGTATCTACCTATAGCTGTAGATATACATTTCGGGTTTATTAAAATCCCGCGGGTAGTGTGGATTGTTCCAGAATAAAATATTTAAAGCCTATATTTTAAGTCAGGGCATTATCTATCTTCATTCAAAATTTCAGCCAAATCGGTTCAGTAGTTGCGGCGTGATTGAGTAACAAACATCCAAACATCTAAACATCCAAACATCCACACTGTCACGTTTATAATATTAAGTAGGATTAAACTTTTAGGATGAAAGAATAAGTAGTTATAAATCCATAATTTTGAAATGAAATGACTCGGTACATATTTCTAAAGATAAAAATCTACTTAACGTTATCCGTGTGTGTACGAACTTGAAAAATGTGGCCTATCTATTTTTTCGTTAATCTAGCTACACTCATAACTAACGATATCGTTCGAAATGTGATTTAGAATTATTGGATACTTTTGATAAATCGGTTGGCTACAAACGAAAGCACTTCCATTAAATTCCAGTTTACTTCGACTTAAAAATATCAACTTAGAACAGGAAATTAAATATGAAAACCTATTTAGATGTTTTCCTCATACTTTTATATATGTCGCAGAGTTCCTGTATCAGTGGAATATTAGCTAAAACTTTGCAAAATCTCCCCAAAGAATTTTCTACCGCGATTATGGACATAGTAGTGGGGTTAGGTACAAACACCTTGACGGTTGTAAGGGGTAACACGACTGACATAAGGTAAGGATTTTCGTCATCTGATTTCTAAATCCGTGGAATTCTGACGTTTCGTAATGTTACCAGAGATAAAACAATTCCCACAAAAAAGTTAAAAAAATTCAAAACTTATGTAAATAAAACTTCCATTTTTGAATGAATTTTTCAATGTGTTTACAACCTTAAAATTAAGCAAAATTACCCTGATTAAGTTGAAATGGCTTAATATTTATTTTTGAACTCACGTAGAAGATTTACCCTGTTGCTCCTCACCTCAAAAGAAAGGAAAATTGCCCTATTTAAGGCCCGGTTGTCTTGCAACTTTAGGTATTTGCGCGCTACCTCAGCCCCCGCTAATATTACCTACATATCGTAGTTAAAGACGCGCCCGACCGATATCGAGCAGTGACCTCGCTCGAGCATTCCTTGCCACAGTATAGATTAAATCAGTTTTACAACATATTTCTAAAATAGATTATGTTTTTATTTTTTGTTTTGTTTTCTTCTAAAATTAACTCAACCATTATTTTAGATCTGTTTTGTTACCAGATCTATGTCATGTCTTTAGATCATAATATAAGAATAGAAGAATATTTTCATCCGAAAATATTGAACAGCATAGTTTTGAAAACTATATACCTTTTTCATTACGACGTTTCTACGCCAGTTTTTAAAAAAGAACTGCCACTTTGTCACGTGAGTTAGGTGTAGGAATATGTTTCATTTATCTATTTATATATCTATAAAACAGCGGTATAGCCTGCCCACAGCACTAAATATTCTACAGTGTGCTTAGTCTAAAGCGGAGCACTCGAAAACGAACTCGAAAACTATTGATCGATTTCAGAGTAAAATAGACCTAAAATGTCTTGTAGTAAGGTTTGAGTTCGCCAATACATTCAGCATTGTTCGAATGCTGAATGTATTGGCGAACTCAAACCTTAATACAAGCCATTTTAGGTCTATTTTACTCTGAAATCGATCAATAGTTTTCGAGTTCGTTTTCGAGTGCTCCGCTTTAGACTAAGCACACAGAAGACGCTCTAACAACGAGAAAAAATATATGCGCCTATTCTTATAGGGTACAAGCGGATACCGGCGACTTCGTTCGCGTGGATATTGGTTTTTAAAAATCCCGCGGGAATTCTATTCTTTTTGTTTTGCTCCTTTGAGCTCATGCCTTGCTAAAAACTGTTAAAAGTGGCGCAATCAAAAGGTGCATATCTTCTAGAGAAAGTCCCATCAAAATCGATCCAGCTTAAGATGATAATCTCTACGTTCAAAGATTCCTGTACAATCCGGTTTCCCAGTTGTATAAAATATGGAGGGTTGTGATGGCTGTAATTTCTGAACTACAAAACCGATGACTTTAAAATGTTTACGGGATGATATTTAAAGTATTTCCTTTTTATTTTTATACCTGTTGCAGGTAAAATAATAGGGATAAATAAAAATGGGGTAAATAGGTACATACATGCATAATAAGTTCTGTATTTATAGAATATAAAAAAATAACTTTGAGTACCAACATTTAGGGGCTGTGGATTTGGCTGTGGATTTGATTTATGCGTTTAAAAATCTGACCACGTGAGCACATAGTGGTAAAAATAAGAAGTTTGAGTACCAACAACATGGGACTGCACCCTATAGTTTCGGAGATATAAGGTTTTAAAAATCTGACCACGTGAGCACATAGACATCGCAAAAATAAGAAGTTTGAGTACCAACAACATGGGGCTGCACCCTACAGTTTCGGAGATATAAGCTTTTAAAAATCTAAACATGGGATCACATAGACATCGCAAAAATAAGAAGTTTGAGTACCAACAACATGGGGCTGCTCCTTATAGTTTCGGAGATATAAGCTTTTAAAAATCTGACCACGTGAGCATATAGACATCACAAAAATAAGAAGTTTGAGTACCAACAACATGGGGCTGCACCTTATAGTTTCGGAGATATAAGCTTTTAAAGAAAGCTGTGATAGCCTAGTGGTTAGGACGACCGACTTCTAATCGGAGGTCGTGGGTTCGATCCCGGGGCACGCACCTCTAACTTTTCGGAGTTATGTGCGTTTTAAGTATTTAAATATCACTTGCTTTAACGGTGAAGGAAAACATCGTGAGGAAACCTGCATGCCTGAGAGTTCTTCATAACGTTCTCAAAGGTGTGTGAAGTTTGCCAATCCGCTTGGCCAGCGTGGTAGACTATGGCCAAAACCCTTCTCTCTCTGAGAGGAGACCCGTGCTCTGTAGTGAGCCGGTAATGGGTTGATCATGATGAGGATGATGATGAAGCTTTTAAAAATCTGACCACGTGAGCACATAGACATCGCGAAAATAAGAAGTTTGAGTACCAACAACATGGTGCTGCACCCTATAGTTTCGGAGATATAAGCTTTTAAAAATCTAAACATGGGATCACATAGACATCGCAAAAATAAGAAGTTTGAGTACCAACAACATGGGGCTGCACCTTATAGTTTCGGAGATATAAGCTTTTAAAAATCTGACCACGTGAGCATATAGACATCGCAAAAATAAGAAGTCTGAGTACCAACAACATGGGGCTGCACCTTATAGTTTCGGAGATATAAGCTTTTAAAAATCTGACCACGTGAGCACATAGACATCGCGAAAATAAGAAGTTTGAGTACCAACAACATGGTGCTGCACCCTATAGTTTCGGAGATATAAGCTTTTAAAAATCTGACCACGTGAGCATATAGACATCGCAAAAATAAGAAGTTTGAGTACCAACAACATGGGGCTGCACCTTATAGTTTCAGAGATATAAGCTTTTAAAAATCTGATCACGTGAGCATATAGACATCGCAAAAATAAGAAGTTTGAGTACCAACAACATGGGGCTGCACCTTATAGTTTCGGAGATATAAGCTTTTAAAAATCTGACCACGTGAGCATATAGACATCGCAAAAATAAGAAGTTTGAGTACCAACAACATGGGGCTGCACCTTATAGTTTCGGAGATATAAGCTTTTAAAAATCTGACCACGTGAGCACGTAGACATCGCGAAAATAAGAAGTTTGAGTACCAACAACATGGTGCTGCACCCTATAGTTTCGGAGATATAAGCTTTTAAAATCTGACCACGTGAGCAAAAATCAGATCATATAGACATTACTAAAATAAGATGTTTGAATATTTTAGTAATGTCTATATGTGATTTGATTTCTGATTTGAATCTATTTACTTCACCTGATCACTAATACTACAAGTATAAAGTTTTTCATTCCTTGTTCCCCATTCATTGTACGAGCCGCACCCGAGCCGTCGACAAATCCGTCATCGTCCATACTGAACTGTGGCGAGCCTTGCACGTATCTCTGCTGCTTGCTAACACCGCGCGCGTACCGTACCGCGCGACCGTATGTCAATAGTGTAAAGTTCATTATTCAGTGTGCGCCGGGCCTCGAGCTCACGGTCAAATCAAAAAAAAACCCAAATTGGTCCACCCGTTTGAGCGCTACAGGGGAACAGACAGACAGACAGACACACACACACGCGCGCGCGCACACACGCACACACACAGACACGTCAGACTTATAACACCCCCGTCCCCCCCGTCGATTTTGCGTCGGAGGTTCAAAATATAATAAAATGGTCATACTGGTTACTGATACCTAAGTAGGTATACTGTGGTTACTTTAGTAAATATCATTATTTCAAAATCTCACATTTTCCTCTACTAACTTTTTATTACATACGTAACTCTATCTAAAAAGACACAAATTTACAAAATAATATTTATTATTACTAATTTAAAAAAAAATTATAACTAAATTAGAGAAATTACGAATATGAGTCGCGGGGAGCGCGGCTGGCAAAAACTGACGCACGTCCTACCTCGATGAAGGCCTGTGAGCCACTGAGTACATGGCAAGAGCGTTGCGCGTGACCGTTTTATGCCAGAAATGGCTAGAATTTTTCTTGGATTTTTATTAAAAAAAAAAAGTCGTTGTAACTTATAGTAAATGCAATAAACTTTATTTAGATATAATTTTTATAAAATTTGGTGCAAAACTTTATACATAAAACTAGAAAAATGTAAAAAATCAGCATTTCTTCGGAATTTTTTATGATCGAGCAAGATCATACCTTTTGTGTTTTCAAACATTAAAATTAGTTGATAAAGAATTGATCTACAATATATATTTTTTTGGGCGCGTAAAAAAATCTTCCTCTTGATTTAAAACTCGTTGGAAAAGGGCCAAAATCGCCTAAAACAGGGAAAAGCGCCCCTTAAGTTTGAATGGCAAACCATCATATTTTATGTTGTCAGATTACTTCAATTTTTTCAATGTGCTTCTTTTGTTTTCTATTGCTGTTAGTGTGCACTTTCTAGTTTCCACTCTTGGTGTTTTCTATTTTAGGGCGAAACGACTAATATTATTATACGGCATATGGCTTTTTATGATGACAGCGAATTAAAGTACTTTGGAATAAAATCGTACTACGTAGATGTTAGCCCTGTTCTCCATACAAATAACTCATTTGTAAATGACAATTCCACGGAATTCCACGGAATTAGAAATCAGGGTATACGCCCTCGCTTGATAGCAAGATAGAGCTAGAGAGAGAAGATAGGTACCTTATAGAGAAGATTTTCTAGGCTGAATCAAAGGACTTTGATTCAGACACCACTCCGTTGGTTGGCTTTATACATTTGTAAAGAACAAAGATATCGCTATGAAGACATATAAACTGTCAAGCATTCAAACACGCGTGAAGCCGCGTGGCTACAGACGCACATGATCACCGTCTGCAGTGTTACATGCTTCTTATAATAATTCCGTCTATTATAGATCGACCAGAATCTCATGAAAAATAGGGAAATTAAATTTTATAGTAAGCAACACTAGGTTAACTCGGCTGCCCTAGTGATAAACAAAGTAATTACATTCAGAACACCTTACCTGGGATCGTTTCACGAAACGAAAAATCAAGCAACTGCATTTTAAATACAAAAACAAAGTAATCAACATCCAATTACTTTGTTTTTGTGTTGTGCTTGTTGTTTACTTGGTTTTTGCATTTATATTCCGGGTTAGTGAGTGCAGTTACTTTGTTTGGGCAATTTAAATTTCAGTAAATGGTTCAAGTTATTTGAAATATTAAACTGTGGTAAAAAACTACTCGACATAAAACTTTTGTTAATGCAAAAAGTCAATTTCACAAAAAATGTCAGTTACTTTGTTTATCGCTAGGGTAGCCGTAGTGTTGCTAACCTTGGAATTTCATTTCCCTATTTTTCATGAGATTCTGGTCGATCTATACAAATCTTACTGATCGATTTATGTTTTTTTTTTTTTGTTTTGCCATTTTCAGATCAGAAGATATTTCCGACATTATGTGTATTCTAAGCGAAAATAACATTCAAGTCATCAATCTAGATCTGGTGACACAGGAGAATAAAGATCGCGTAAGTAGCTTTATGTGATATCTATTTACATTGATGCATTGATTAGGTAAATAGATAAACCTAAATTGAAGCTTAAAGCTATATTCAAAGCAATATTTTTAAAATGTACCTAAACCTACCTACTATAAGAAAAGTATTTTTTTTAAAGACACTGGAGTTTTAGAAAAGAGATTGGATTTTGTGATTTTTACTCATGGGCTGATATTTCAAGAACTTGTTAGAGTGCCTTTTTTTGTGACGCCCATTAGAATCTAAGCTGTGATAGCCTAGTGGTTAGGACGACCGACTTCTAATCGGAGGTCGTGGGTTCGATCCCGGGCACGCACCTCTAACTTTTCGGAGTTATGTGCGTTTTAAGTACCTATTTAAATATCACTTGTTTTAACGGTGAAGGAAAACATCGTGAGGAAACCTGCACGCCTGAGAGTTCTCCATAACGTTCTCAAAGGTGTGTGAAGTCTGCCAATCCGCTTGGCCAGCGTGGTAGACTATGGCCAAAACCCTTCTCACTCTGAGAGGAGACCCGTGCTCTGTAGTGAGCCGGTAATGGGTTGATCATGATGATTAGAATCTGTAAAATACCAAAATGGTCGCCAAAGTTCATGCATCTACTCTAACGCTTGCCACAACGAGCTGCCGTCTTCCCAGGTCGAAGAAGATTTGTAGATGGAGAAATGAACGATCAAAGTCGGCACTAGTGACCCAGAAATCTTAATTATAACAATTAAAATATATTTCTATATATATATATATATATCCTTTATGCGCTCGCGTATCGTTCCTTCGATTGAGCTGCAGCTTGGCAGAACGATAGCTTGTATCCTGGAGAAAGACATAAGTACAATGATTTTCATCCCGAAAAAGAATTTTCGCGGGAAAGCAGTTGCGGGCATCAAGTAGTTTCATATAATTTTGTTATACAGATTCTGCCCGTAGTTAATTTTACATTCAGTATTACAGATTTCTAAAACAAGGTCTGGACACATCAGAAGAAAGGACAAGCCTGATTCTGTGCGAACCTTTGGAATGTGAAAATCTACTTTTCGAGGTGAAATACATATTTCTACTGTAATGTTAATCCACGACCGAAGCCCTCCACCAGGCTAGATCCGAAACAATTTTAGGAATTATAAATTGCTCCTGCCAGGAATTGAACCCGGGACTTCCCACTACACTACAGCACTTGCAACTGTGTGAGCCTTACCACAACTCACCAACCTTACTCAGCAACCTTACCTAGTCATCAGTCTATTCATCTGGTGAATGCCAATATATTGATATTCATCGACATAACCTGAGCTCTAGCAGTACCTATCCAAGGTAGAACCTTCTCTGTCTGAAACAAACAAAGTTGAAACTTACCTAGAAGATTTACCCTATTGCTCCTTACCTTAAAATTAAGAAAAATTACCCTATTTAAGTTGGAATGGCTAAATATTTATTTTTGAACTCACGTAGAAGATTTACCCTGTTGCGCCTCACCTCAAAAGAAAGGAAAATTACCCTATTTAAGTGTGAATGGCAAAATATCATATTTTATGTTGTCAGATTACTGTAAACAATTTCATCCACCGCTCAATGCTCTACATCTTCTTCTGGCCGCGCGGGGAGGTGAGCAAGCTTTTTCTCTCCGGCATCAAAGAAGCTATTCGAGTTGCTGTCATTACAAACCCGCGGAATGCTGTGTAAGTGTTATTTAATATTGTGACACATCAGAAACAAACATCATTACAGCCTGGTACCTGATATTATATATTTGGTATTTTTCAGTTCCCTTCATGCCGTATACAATACACACTTGCACATTGTGGAATTAGCTTCCGTTTTCTGCGGATATGTTTCGTCAAAACTACGATATGGAGCTATTTAAGGGACATATTAAACATCAGATGATCTACCTGCATCCGTCATCACCCACACACTACGCGAGCGCGTCAGTCGCGTGTGAACTGTGGCGAGCCTCGCACGTATCTCTGCTGCTTGTTAACACTGCGCACGTACCGTACCGCACGACCGTAATATGTCAATAGTCGTAAAACTATTCAGTGTGCGCCAGGCCTCGAGTTCGCGGACTAATCTACCGCGCGCCCATACACGCATAGATTGGTCGGGCTCAGCGCGGGTGTGGCTCGCCGCTCGCGTCGCCACGAACAAATCCGCGAGACTCATGACGAACCATGAACCCTACCATTCACACAAAGATTGGTCCGCGGACATGTCGCTATCGACAAATCTCGCGGATTGGTGCGCCTGTGAATGGTAGGCCTAAAAGACAAAATGTAAGTTTCGAAATCGATTGTGCCCTTGTAAATAGGAAATAATAATAACAAGCCCTAATCATTTAGAAATTGCCAAATAAATCAATACACTTAACAGCATCGTAAATCAGCCAGCCCGCACTAAATTGTAATGATTATAACATTAGCAGCAATAAAACTAATGAATAGCCAATAGATGGAGTCATAAACTAATATGGCAACAAATTTATCTCATAAGAAGTCGTATATTTGCGGTGTACAATAAAAATATACTCATTTTGTTATTTATTGCCTGTCGAGCGAACGTTAAGTTAATTTTGTTCATTGTCATTTTTATTCGAAAGCGGGAAAGTAGGGTTGTGTTTTTCACGTTTTTTAATGTTTTTTATCCTCTCGCAACAAAATCCTAATAGTAGAATGAACTATAATAGATAAGTTGTCGTTAGATAGATTGATTTAATTTAATTCTGTGTGTCGAAAACACTAATTAATGCAAGAATGCCACGAAATCAGCAAAAAATTAAGTATCGTTTTGAGTATAAACAAAAAAAATTCATGACGATTTTAGAAAGTGTAATTATCTACACAAATAAAAATATTAGGTAAGTACATAAAAAGATTCGAAGTAAGTGTCTGGAATAACTTTTTATCGAGAAAATTATTTTTGATCTAATAGCGGATTTTGAAAGAAGTCTAAGAAAATATAGATTTTATTTGCAATATAAACGGCGCTGTTATAAATAAATTCAATAACACAGATTTTGACCAATATACATAAGCAATACATTAAGGGTAGCAACTAGCTATTGTAGCCGTTCATAATAATACCTATATAGAAGGCCCCTTAGCAACTTGAGAAATAATAAAGTTTTTCTTTTTCCATTTTCCTCATTTAAGTAAGCACTTCCCCTAGAATTTTATTTTACACGAAATACATCGCGTACTTCGTGTCAACTTTTAATGGCGTAGGATCGTGGTCAAACAAACTAGTCATTTGTAGAAAGAGACGTGTTAAAACAATAGCCAACGCCCAACGCAACACACGAGTTAGAAAAACAAACCTTCATAGAATTACCGACGTTATTATGTTAACACAGCAAATTGACTGCAAAGCCAATATATTTGCCAAAGGGGAAATTCCAACGTCGAACACTAAAAAATATGTTTTGGCCAATTCACAATCGCCGTTTTCTCAAATCGAATTACAATGTACGTGAGCCGGTGGCTTTGTGTTGGTTCTTTGGGAACGAGGAAATTTTATTTCAGAAACGCTGGCAAGATGGCGCGATAATCAAGCCGGTACATGCTCGAAGAATTTCAAAATAAAGGATTATGTTGTTTTCAAATTCGGAGAAATAGCTAAATAATTTATTTAGTGAGGCGTTGATAGCAAAAAAAAAAAATTTAATTAGGTATCAATGGAAATTTTTTCAAAGTATGAATATAAGCGGCACAAAAAAAATCTATGACAATCCTTGCAAGAGACCGATGTCCAGTATGGACGTCAATCGCTTGAGATGTTGATGATGAGGTATTGGTGCCAATATGCTGTACACAATTACTAAACTAAGTTGACCGTTCTGAAACATGACGATATACTTACCTACACAAATAAATAATTAGGTACCTCATTTCTGATTTGATCCCACAAATCCTCATACTTCGAGTGTAGCTCCGTTATCGCCCGCTGAGGAACCTTGAAACTTTTCATGAGTCGCAGTCGCGGCGGGAAATACACATAGTGGTTTTAAAAATTACTGCCGTATCCTGGATCATTTGTTGTTTTCTTATTCCAAGGTTCCGCCTGTACTACAACCAAGCGTCACCAAACAAGCTCAACCATTTGACACTGGTGAACTGGTGGTCGGGCAGTCTCTATAAATCGCCCTCTCTACCGCCCGCCGACAAGGTCTACCACGACTTTCAGGGACGAGTCTTTGACGTGCCCGTTTTGCACGTAAGTATACAAAATAGTAATAAATTTTCTCCTGACTATACACTCCAAATCATCAATCTCATCAGAAACTAGCCACCCCAACTAGCACAAACTAGTTGCTTAAGAGCTTTGGAGCTAATCCGATTATTCCCAAAAGTGCCAAGCTCAAGCGCCAGAGCGTGCACTGCAGACCTTATGCAGCCGCTTTGCAGTCAAAGGGGCACAACTTTTTGCAACCTCCAGTTCCATTAGAGCTTCATAATAGTGGCATAAAAGCGCTACAGGAGCTGCAACTAATAATTAACACCACACTAAAGCTCTTGTGGCGCTTATTGAATGAATGACAGGTTTAACTGAACGAATAAGGATCACTTATCCATTCACCTTGTCTCTCATTTTTAATTAAATACATCTGTTGTTCCTGATGTCAGACTATTACAGAATACAAATAAATAATAAATGAAGTCAAGGTATTAAGTGTTTTTGAGTTATATTTTGTATTTTAAGCAAGTGGCTAAAAACGCAGATCAGTTTATCGTGCAAATAGTTGATATTATTGGAGTATTTTTAAAGCGCCTCAATAATTACCTCAGAATATCGTAAAATATGTAAAATATTATTATTTAAATAATATTATATCACATACCTACATACCTACACGATATTGAAATTACATACTTGACTACATTTTTATTTAGTAAGTTGCTGGTTCTATATTTAGTTATATTTTACTACAAATTGTGATAAAAACTTATACATTTCTCAAGTAATGATAAATAATTGTCTTGTAAACAATGGCGTCTATGAGAAGCAGCTTTTACGCTCCTGCTTCTATTGTGAAGCCTTAATATCGCTATTAGTAAAACAGTCGATCAAATTGCTACTTAAGTCTGCGCAAAAATACAAATCACTTCTGCAATGAAACTTTCAGTGGCAGAACAGTAATAAATATGTCTTTTATACAGTTCCGTTACAAAGTCTGCAATTAAAGTATTTATGCAATTCTGAAGCGTACAGCAGCGGCAATAGAAGCTTTATAGCAGTTTTAAGTTTTAACATATAAGTTTTAACTCTCTTTTAAAGCTATAGACGGCAATGGGTTGTAAAATTAACTCTTATAAAGCCTAAAGTGGCATTTGGTTCAGTGTCTGCTACCCCTAGTGATATTTACAGCTATGAGCAGTTACGAAAGCAATAGTAGAACTTAAAACCACTTTCTGAACCCCTAAAGCGCTACAGTACAGCTAAAAGTTGCAAAATAGGCTGCTATTTCCACTAGTGTGCTAGTTGGGACACAACTAACTACACAGAAGATAATTTTATAAAACACCAATTTTGTAAGCAATCTCTACTTCTTCACTCTTTTAGTCCAATGGAATAACAAAGCTTCAATAGCGCATAAGAGTCGAACAAACGCGCCTTCCATAACGCGTAAGAGTCAAACAAGAACGTGCTTTCCATAGCGCGTAAAAGTCGAACAAAAACGTGCTTTCCATAGCGCGTAAGAGTCAAACAAGAACGTGCTTTCCATAGCGCGTAAAAGTCGAACAAGAACGCGCCTTCTATAACGCGTAAGAGTCAAACAAGAACGTGCTTTCCATAGCGCGTAAAAGTCGAACAAAAACGTGCTTTCCATAGCGCGTAAGAGTCAAACAAGAACGTGCTTTCCATAGCGCGTAAAAGTCGAACAAGAACGCGCCTTCTATAACGCGTAAGAGTCAAACAAGAACGTGCTTTCCATAGCGCGTAAAAGTCGAACAAAAACGTGCTTTCCATAGCGCGTAAGAGTCAAACAAGAACGTGCTTTCCATAGCGCGTAAAAGTCGAACAAGAACGCGCCTTCTATAACGCGTAAGAGTCAAACAAGAACGTGCTTTCTATAGCGCGTAAAAGTCGAACAAAAACGTGCTTTCCATAGCGCGTAAGAGTCAAACAAGAACGTGCTTTCCATAGCGCGTAAAAGTCGAACAAAAACGTGCTTTCCATAGCGCGTAAGAGTTAAACAAGAACGTGCTTTTCATAGTGCGTAAGAGTCGAACAAAAACGTGCCTTCCAAAGCGCGTAAGAGTCAAACAAGAACGTGCTGTCCATAGCGCGTAAGAGTCGAACAAGAACGTGCCTTCCATAGCGCGTAAGAGTCAACCAAGCACGTGCTTTCCATAGCGCGCAAGAGTCGAACAAGAACGTGCCTTCCATAGCGCGTAAATCGAAAAAGAACGTCTTGCCTGCAGAGACAAGTACCCGATCCTTGTTCCGTGCAGCAGCGTCCAAAATACCTAATGGTTACTAACCTCTGGTATTAGATTGCATTACGAGAAGAATAAATACTTTATCACGGATAAAATAAAGGTACTGAATTAAATTGGTTCCAACATAACTGCATCAAAATTTATAATGGTGCATTTCTAGCAAGGTCAATCCATAATGGAAGCCATTACCTGCAGCTATCGCTATTTGTCAGCAAACGTATATTAATTTTATCTGGACGCAGGCGCCGCCGTGGCACTTCGTGCGGTACAACAACGACTCCACGGTGAACGTGACGGGCGGACGGGATGACAAATTGCTCGCGTTAATGGCCAAGAAGTTGAACTTCAAGTGAGCTGACAGAATACCTGTTTTATTACCTTACACATTTACTAAAAAACCGGCCAAGTGCGTGGCGGGCCACGCGCAGTGTAGGGTTCCGTAGTCACAATCCTCGAAAAACAGATATAACTCCTTAACCTGTGAACCCTACTTAGCCGTGATAGTTTTCCTTTAAAATTGATTATATACCCTACTGCTGTGAATTATTTCAAGTTCCTATATACTGCCATTTGGCTGATAGAGGGGGGGACACTTGACTCTAATAAAAATTTGCACTTTAAAACATCATATTTTACAAACGGATCTAGAAATCGAAAAATAATGTTCCCACACCCACAGTATTTTTAAAAGACCTATTCAACGATACCCCACACTATGGGGTAGACGAGAAAAAAAATATTCAACCCACTTTACATGTGGGGGAGCTACCCTAAAAAAACTATTTATCAAAATTTTATTTCACCACTTTGTCGGCGAAATTAATATTTATACCCATGCTAAATTACACTTCTAGCACTAATAGTCTCTGAGTTTAACCGAGGACGGACGGACGGACGGACAGACAGACAGACAGACGGACGGACATGGCGAAACTATAAGGGTTCCTTATTTACTACGGAACCCTAAAAAATGCAATTTCTGATTACAGGGGAAAATGCCTCACATCCAAAGTCAAAGTCAAATAAATACTAAGAAATTGGTACGCTGTACACTTTTTGAAATTAAATTTTTATATGTACATAAAAGTCTGACATTCTTATTTTCCGAAACTAAAGACGAATAGGCGTTGATTAGACGACTTGTTTTATTGTCAGTCTCTGCTCTGACTGACTGATAAAATTTACCACATAAAGGATAGCCACATAACACGATCTTGTGCCGCTTGTATACACGGGGTCGCTTTAGATCGTCCGTCCACCTAGTGGAGGGTCCTGCAATGCTGCGTTGCCAATGCGGGGTTGCCATATTTTGTGTATTTGAAACATTTGCCTCGTTTCGACGAGCTATGTCCCAGTATGTGAGAGTGATGGTATTTAGACTCAATTGAAATTCAATCTATACTATTCTATACTAATAAATAAAATTGAAGTGTCTGTCTGTAATATCGAAATAACTACCTCATATTAAGCTCATATGGTTATTTGAACGCTACCATAACCGAATTACACGTTTTTAAAATTTTTGTCTGTCTGTCTGTCTGTCTGTCTGTCTGTCTGTTTGTCTGTCTGTCTGTCTGTCTGTTTGAACGGGCTAATCTTCGGAACGGCTGAACCGATTTTGACGGGACCTTCACATACAAGTAGAGAATTAACCAGGGACTAACATAGGCTACTTTTTTAACCGACTTTCAAAAAAGGAGGAGTTGTGTTTTTTTACTTATGTACACCGATATCTCCGAGATTTCTGAACCGATTTGCGTATTTTTTTTTTTAATCGATAGAGAAACATTGCGACCCTGTTCTATAAAAAATTTGGATTCCAACTCCTCAATCCTGATGCTGTAGGGGACTTGATCCCCAAAACTAATGGGTTTTAGAAACTTTCGGTTATTTAAATTGATATTGGGGGTACCAATTAAAGACTTTATCGTTGAATGAACTCGAGTAGGTACATATCCAATTCCTCAACCCTGATGCTGTAAGGAATTGTTTTCCGAAATCGTGGGGATCCCACGGGATTTTTGCATTTTGGGAACGGGTTACTACAGATAGGCTACTTTTTGTCCTGGAAAATCAAAGTTCCCACGGGATTTTTAAAAACCTAAATCCACACGGGCGAAGCCGTGGGCATCATCTAGTTAGAAATATATTTGCTGTACTCGTAAGTGCAAAAAGAATAAAGATCACCGTGTTAAAATATTGAAAAAATGAGATTATAATACCTACCTACAGATAGGTAGGTATTATAATCTCATTTTATCTTCCAACAGGTATAAATATTACGATCCACCAGAAAGAAGTCAGGGTTCAAGAATATCTGGAAATGGAACGTTCAAAGGAACTCTCGGTTTGATTTGGAAACGTGTAAGTCAAGTATTTTCAATTTTTTGTCAAAGTAAGGTTAGTGATCTACTATAATCTAATCTGATGCAATAAGACGAACTACAAGAAGTACTAACAAATCGATTGACGTTTACGAAAACCAAAAATTATTGTGGATTTACCACCAATATTAAAACAGGTACCTAGCTTTTTCTAAAGAATTTATTGAATATTGTACTTACTTATAGTAAATCGTAAATATTATTACAGTATATGTAAAGTAAATAATTTAACTTTGGATTACAACAGAAAGCCGATTTCTTCATCGGAGACGTAACAATGACATGGGAGAGGCTGCAAGCGGTGGAGTTCTCCTTCTTAACGCTGGCAGACTCAGGAGCCTTCCTCACCCACGCCCCTGACAAGTTGAGCGAGGCTCTAGCTATCATCAGACCATTCCAATGGGAGGTACATTTTCTGATGTCCCTTTATCCGAAGTTTTTAGTTTTATATTTTATAGTTACATTTAAATCAATCTTTTTACACGTTATCGTATTTATCAGCAAACTTCCTTGAAAGTAGGTATAAAGGTTGGAAAAGGGAGCGGAAACGGAAACCAGATATCCACGATTCCTCAGGATTTGTGAAAAATCGAAATTCACGCAGGCGAGGCCACGGGCAAAAGCTAGTACGTTATAATATTTTAATCGACATAATATTTTCCCTATTTTCGGTCTTTATTTACTTTCCTCTTATTCGATATGAAAGGTAGTATGTTTATTGTTTACCTCGGGGAAAGGCCGTTTACACCTTCAAACTATGTACGTCCTCACTTACTGCACTTACGCTCATGCATACAAATACCTTGGGTGTAAATTGCTCACTGGTTCAGTAGTGTGCTATTAGTTTACACTTATTTAATAATATCAAATCGACCATCTCTTCCTGCCACAGGTATGGCCACTAGTAGGGGCCACACTTATAATCATTGGCCCAGCGTTGTGGATCGTGATCGCCGCGCCATCGCTGTGGCAACGCCGCAAACGGGACCAACTGGAGCTATTTAATGAATGCTGCTGGTTCACTACGACCTTGTTCTTGAGACAATGTGCGTATATTAATCACAATGGCCGGCTCCACACATTGAACCCCAATATTGTCCAATTCCCAACATGTTTAAGCATCGCCAGTATTCGCGCAAAACTGACACAGAACGTCCAATTCCATCCACACTTCGAGCAAACAGTATTGGAGCGAACATTGGTGGAACAGTCAGTTCAAAAAGAGAATCGGCGTAGGATTTGAGGGCATTGCTGTGCTTTTGTTTAGAGGGCAACAAAAGTATACAATACTAGAGCGCGTTAGTTCACTGTTTGGCCACGCCGATTCTCTTTTTGAACAGACTCTACGTGTTGAGCTACAGGGATACTGACACAGGCAAGTCAACTCCCAACGTTGGCACGATTGTTGGGGCTAATGCTATTTTGTCAATACACATCTTGGCCATCAGTACTGGGGCCAGCGTTGGGGCCGAAATGTGGAACTTACGCACGTCATGTTTATTGTGACTCGATGGGAGACCGAACTTTGAAGATCCGAATATATCCGTACTTCGTGCCTTGAAGAACACGTTAAGCCTTTAGTCCTAATTCCAATCACTAATATGTAAGAATAGTCAACTAAGAATCGAAATCGTATTCATAGTTGAATCGTATGTGGAAGGACGTCATAGCCATTAATAATAATTGTCCTCAGAAAATGCACCACCATTATGTGATTAATGGATACCCAGAGACGAATATTTTACCGTGAATTTTTACTTTTTCAGCATCCACTAAGGAACCATCCAAAACCCACAAGGCTCGACTGGTCTACATCCTCATATCATTAGGAGCTACATACGTCATCGGTGACATGTACTCGGCTAACTTGACTAGTCTGATGGCTAGACCGGCTAAGGAGCAGCCAATTGGGACACTGCAGGCTTTGGAGGAGGCAATGAGAGACAGGGGATATGAACTGGTGGTGGAAAGACACAGTTCTTCATTGGCTATTCTGCAGGTTACATTTTTATTGTTGTCGAAGCCTCACTCCATATGAGGCTCGTTCAAACTGAAGCGTATTTCGGGCGGGATGCAGAAAGCGATTCATACTTATTTGCATCCCGCACCCACGAAAAAGCATGACTCAATGTCACGTACTGCGGAGCGTACACGTAGCGCGTAGCACGTAACACGGAACGAAGCACGTAGCGCGGAACTAAGCGTTCCGCTTGTGATGAATTTATCTCTCTTTGTTTTCAGACGTTATCAAGTAAAATTATCGTCCGTAAATCGACTTTACAGACAACTAATTTTTTTTTTTAACAGAACGGCACAGGTGTATACGGTCGTCTCGCTCGGCTGATGCGTCGGCAGCGCATCCAACGCGTGCGCAGCGTCGAAGTAGGTGTGCGCATGGTGCTGTCAAAGCGACGGATCGCCATACTGGGCGGAAGAGAAACGCTTTACTACGACACCGAGAGATTTGGTAAAGAACTTCTGTATTCTCCTTACGAAGAAAACTCCTCTGTCTGCGTCGTAGTTCATCATCCCTTTCCATTCATTACGTAATAGTAAGAGTTTTCTTGGATAGTAATCTTAAAACAAAATTCCACCTGAGTATCTATCTTCTATCTTCTTCTGTCTATAATATAATAAAACTGTAACAGATCCAATTCTGTACATTGAAGATATTTTGAAAATTTCTTTTGGAGGGCACTCTATAATAGATACTGAAGCCAAAACTGTAATTTTTTTCATTTTTGTCTGTCTGTCTGTCTGTCTGTCTGCCTGTATCTTGGCCGCGCATCACGCCGAAACTACTGAACGGATTCGAATGAAACTTGGTACGATTTGATTTTATACTCCGAGGTAGGATATAGGATACTTTTTATCCCGAAATTCAGCACGGTTCCCTTGGGAGAGGGGAAGAAAGTTAAAACATGTATCGTTATAGTTAAAGTATAAACATGTATATATATAAAGCCTTTATTTTCAGACACAATATTACAATATTATTAGTACAATTTACTCATATGTTACGCTATTTATTATTTCATTTCCTAACTTAAAATATATACATTATACACTAATTTATATAGAACAATATCAGATCCCGGAAACGACATCTGTGTCCGCCTGGTTGGTGTCTGTTTGCCCTCTGGCAAAGGCCTCCTCTAACCTTTTCCATACATCTCTGTCCCTTGCCTTTCTTGTCCAGGTTTTGCCTGCCACTTTAACTATTTCGTCGTCCCATCTGGTCCTTTGTCTTCCTTTCTTACGCTTCCCTATTCTTGGTTGCCACAGTGTAACCAGTTTACTCCATTTATCTTTTCCCCTTACCATATGGCCTGCCCATTTCCATTTTAAAGTTCTTATTTTCAATGTTGCGTCTTGCACTTTTGTTATATGTCTAATATATTGTGTTGTTTTCCTATCTGTGAGCCTAATTCCAGACATACTTCTTTCCATTGATCGCTGACAGACTTGGAGTCTATGCAGGTTGTGCTTCGTCAATGCCCAGGTTTGGCAACCGTATGTGAGAATCGGTAGTATGCAGGTATCAAAGAGTTTCTTTTTTACAGACATAGATATAGTTCTGTCTTTCATTATGTCTTTAAAAGACCAATAGCGATTCCAAGCCATGGCTACTCTTTTATCGATTTCTTGTGACATTTGGTTATTGGTTGATATAACTTGACCAAGGTATGGGTAGTTATTCACAT
The DNA here is from genome assembly GCA_920104075.1 of Melanargia galathea. NCBI lineage: Eukaryota > Metazoa > Arthropoda > Insecta > Lepidoptera > Nymphalidae > Melanargia > Melanargia galathea. The sequence continues at coordinate 4,668,228 of OV049865.1, forward strand.
ACTCAATAGTATTATTCTCCAGTGTTATTTTTTCTTTTTTTCCATTTGTCATGACTTTGGTTTTTTCTAAGTTCATGCTTAAACCAACCTCCCTGCTCCTAAATGCTAAATCCTTTAGCATTAGTTCTAGTTCCTGCGCGTTTTTGGCAAACAGTATTAAGTCGTCAGCAAAACGAAGATGATTCAAACATGTTCCATCAATCAAAACCCCAAAGTCATCCCAGTCAATTTTCCTAAATATTTGTTCTAAGACTGCTGAAAATAATTTAGGTGAAAGGGGGTCTCCTTGTCGTACTCCCTTTTCAATATTTATGACTGATCCCTTCTTTTCTAACTGTATTACCGCTTTACTCTTAGAATAGATATTCTTTATAAGTCTTATGTATTTATTATGCACGCCTTGACTTCGTAGGGCTTCCCATATTTTGGTTTGTATTAAAGAATCAAAGGCTTTGCTATAGTCTACAAAGGCACAGTAAAATATCGTGCTGTACTCCGAATATTTTTCTATCAATTGTCTTACCACATGTATGTGGTCTAACACCGAGAAACCTTCTCTAAATCCAGCTTGTTCTCGTGGTTGATTCTCGTCTAGGACTTTCGTTATTCTGTTTAATATTACTTTTGCAAAAACCTTATATATATTTGATGTTAAACTGATAGGTCTATAATTGTTAATATTTTTCTTATCTCCTTTTTTATGCAGTAAAATAATATTTGACATCGTCCATTGCGTTGGTATTATCTCTTGATTAACAATTTGGTTGAATAGTTTCGTAAGTACTGGTGTTATTATTAACTTATGCTGTATAAGAAAATCATTTTTTATTTTGTCTGGTCCCGAGGCTTTCTCTCTTTTCTGAGTTTCTATTGCCTTTTCTACCTCTCGACGTAATATTTCCGGTACTCCTTCTTCCTCATCATGGTAATCGTTCTCACAATCTTGCGTGAACTCGGCGTCCATTTTATACAGATTTTGATAAAAGGTAGTAGCGACGTTGATTATGTCAGATCTTCTAGTTTCCTCGTTTCCATTTTGGTTAAGGAGGCTTGGTACCCAACTTTTTATATCTGTCAACTTTTTTAATGCTTTTTTGATTCCTCCTCTTAATATAATCTCTTCTTCTATTGTTTTCATTCGATATGCTTTCTTATCTTTTCTTATATTGTTATTAATTCTTTTGCTTATATATGATATTTGTTTTCTGATCTGGTTTTCTTTTGTCGGTTCGCTCAGCAGTTGCTTTCTTTTCAGAAGTAATTCCTTTGTTTCCTTTGATAGGACATTTGACTTTGCCTTTCCATTTTCCACAAGTGGTGCATGCTTTTGAATCACTTCATCAAGGCAATCGTAATTTTCTTGTACGGTCTTCTTATTAATGTCATGAAAGATTTTAATGAGTTGGTCATCAAGACTCATATTTTTATTACTGTTCCCAGAGTTTTTTGGTGAACTTGGGGCTCCTTGGTACGTTTTTCTTTTTTTCTTTTCTGGTTTATTTTTAAGTTGGGCTCTTACCATTCTATGATTGGTATTAAAGTTAAAGTTATTAACTACACTAACATCATCAAAATTATCGGGTTTGTTTGTAAGGATATAATCAATTTCGTTTTTATAACGCCCATCCGGGGAGACCCATGTCCACCTACGACCAGCTCTTTTCTTAAATTTGCTGTTTAAAATTGTCAAATTATGTTCGAATGCAAAATTAATAAGTCTCTCACCATTCTTGCTTCTCTTACCAGTACAAAATGGGCCTCGAATTAGTTCCTCGCTTATGCGCATATCTCCTATTTGTGCATTAAAATCACCCATAATTACTAGGTTATTATAGTTTCTATCATGCAATATAGTGTTTAGATCAGTATAAAATTTTTCTATGACCTCAAGCTTAGCTTGTTCGGTCGGTGAATAGATTTGGATGAATGTCCAGCAATTTTTGTAACCAGGTATATGCATACTCAAAATCGCAATTCTCTCTGAGATTCCAATGAATTCTTCTATCTGATGCTTAAGTCGGTTGCTCACAAGAAACCCCACTCCATGTTGTCCAGGGGTTTGTCCTATATAGTAAAATATGAATTGATCATGTTCCTCTATTTGTTCTCCTATACGTCTTACTTCAGAAAGACCTAGGATATCCCATTTAATTTCCTTAAGGGCTTGTTTTAATTCCAGTAGACTATCATCGGATTTTAGAGTACGAGTATTCAAAGTGGCAACGGCAAGAGTTTTACTTCTTTTGGATCCTTTGAATTTATTTCCATCCCTGTCTTTAAGGTTAAGAGGGTGGTGGTCGAAACATGTATAGTTCGATTTAACTCATTCTTTTTTTGTTAGAAACGTAGTACTTTAAGTATTGTCTCGTAAATATTTCAAGGTCATAGGGTTTTTAGTTTAGAAATGACAGACATTTATTGGGTTCAAATAACTTGGGACCCGGATCTTTGAACGTATGGCTTATTTTAAACTGGTGTGCGTTTAAATTTATGTTTATCAATCTGTCTATTTTTTCCAGCTAATTTCCAAAACGGCTGGATCGATTTTGATGGAACTTTCAATGGCAGATAGGTGATCTTATATGGAGTAACTTAGGCTACATTTAGTTTAGGTACAAAAAAAGGATTATGGGATCCAATCCGATCCTATATAAAAACCTACATCCATGCGGACGAAGTCGCGGGGATCAGCTAGTAAGTATATATTTTAGGAAAGATCAGAATTCTCAATGAAGATTGAAGATTACAACGCATTTGCTACAAGTGTATGAAAGAAAGATTCATCATAATATGTAACAAAAACAACTTAGCGACTACTTTTTCATACTTTTTTTTTCATCGTTTCAGGTTCACATAATTTCCATTTGAGTGAAAAACTGTACACAAGATACTCTGCTATAGCGCTACAAATTGGCTGTCCATACTTAGAGACATTCAATAACATGTAAGTAGCTAAATTACCAGAATATTGCCTACCTAATTCAACAAGCAAGTGACGTCACAGCAGCTGAGAAATCGCTGAGTTTCTTCCTGGTTCTTCTCGGTAGGAACGGTATTCCAAACCAGTGGTAGATTCAATTGACGATTCAAAAGTACTTGTAAAAATTTATTTTAAAAATCGTTTCTAAGTATTCTATTCTGAAAAAACTTCGAGTACTATACTGGGGGTACTAAAACTACATTTAGATTTGTGACTCGTTGAACTGAGTTGATATTCTGGTTTATAATTCAGACAAATATTTTATGAGTGCGAGAGTATGTTTGTGTGTCTATCTCTGATGATCTTGAAGAGATTTGGAAAAGAGATTACATGAAGTGTCTTGAAGACTGAACCTTGGGTTTCTACGAACTTAAATCCACGCGTAAAGTTTCGGGATTAGCTAGTAATAAATATGTACATAGTCTGCCAACCCGCATTGAAGCAACGTGGCGGGTCTAAGCTCTAAATCCCTCTCTCCAACGAGAGAGGAGGCTTGTGGCCAGCAGTGGGACGTTAAAGGGCTGTAGTGGGGTGGTGGAAATATGTACATATGTATGTGACACAAGATGTTTCCTTGTTTTGCCTTGTGGATCATAAAATAGAGGAACTATACCATTATATGTATTGCATGGAGCTCCTATATTTCTAATTTTCTTATTATCAATTTATTTCAGAGTAATGACTCTCTTTGAAGCTGGCATACTAGCCAAAATGACTACCGATGAATACAGAAATCTTCCAGAACACACAAAAAGATCCCAACCTGTCGCTGAAAGCGACACCAAAGAAACTAACGACCCTGTCGAAACTACTGGCACAGCACAGGCAAGTAGTTTCTGCACTAGGACCATAAAGGCGTAAACAGGTGGAATACAGCGTGCTTAGTCTCAGTTTGGAGCGCTCCAAAACTTTATAGTAAGTATACTATTGATTGAAAATCAAATGACTTCAGAGCAAAATGAACCCAAAGATTCTTATTTTAAAGTCATAATTCAGTTCGAATATTTATTTTACAACATTTCTGCTTGGAGCGCTGACTGTTTTCGAATGCTGAATGTATTGGCGAACTCAAACCTTAAAATAAGTCATTTTAGGTCCATTTTACTCTTAAGTTACAGTTTAGTCTTAAGTCATTGTGATTCGATCAATAGTATACTATAAAGTTTTGGAGCGCTCCAAACTGAGACTAAGCACTCTGGACAGCACAACGGTGCGAGGGTCATTTAACACGGATGCTTTGGTCTCCGTATATATGCGTAAAGCAAATGCTCCGAGTATTTAGGAGAACTGTATGTGTATATCTGCGAACATGCCGTACGCAATTTTTTCAGCAGATAGGTGCCTACTTTAAAATTGAATATTTAATTTGCGATAAGAAGAAGTTTCCACCCTAGAAATAAATTGTTTTCTTGTTTTCAACTTGGCAATATTTTTTAAATTAAACAAAAGGAGTAAAAAAAAGATGTCAAGCTGAAAACAAGAAAACTATTGACAGTCCCAAATGAGCTTCAAAAATTGCGGTGTTATTATTAAGACATAAATTATTTAAAGATATTTTAACAGGATCCCTAGGAATGCGATGACAGCTTGAAGGTGGTCAAATATACACCTTCTAAAACTGTATGGTTCCATTTATCGAGCCTAGTGAAGAACTTGGCCATAATTTTTGATATCAGTACTTTTAATGGCCGAAACTTTTTGATAGGAACTTGCCCTTATTATTCACTTGAAATGTTTTTGTTTGGGATCTCACTCCTTTTTAACCCCCGACGCAAAACCGACGGGGTGTTATAAGTTTGACGTGTCTGGGACTCTGCGTGTGTGTGTCCGTCTGTTCCCCTGTGGCGCTCAAACGGGTGGACCGATTTGAATGTGGTTTTTTTGTTTGAAAGGTGAATTAGTCGAGAGTGTTGTTAGCTATGTTTCATGAAAATCGATCCAAGATGGCCGCCGCTACAAAATGGCGAATTACATATTTTTTCACAACTCCCTTAATATGGGTATCAAATGAAAGGGCTTGACTAGTAGAATAGCACTCTATGCAAATCCAAGATGGCCGCCGCCACAAAATGGCGAATGTCAGGGTTTTTTTTAGGGTTCCGTACCCGAAGGGTAAAAAACGGAGCCCTATTAATTTTTAATTTATACTTGTTTAGTATTTCTTGTTATAATGGCAACAGAAGTACATCATCTTTCTGTGAAAATTTCAACTGTCTAATTATTACGGTTCATGAGATACAGCCTGGTGACAGACGGACAGACAGACGGACAGCGGAGTCTTAGTAATAGATTCCCGTTTTACCATTTGGGTACGGAACTCTAAAGTGCGTCTGTTAAAATATTTGTACACATCGGCCCAACGCGCATAGTGCTTAGTTATTATACTCCGAAACGTACGTGACGTCAAGTGGCGTTTATATGCATTATGTGGACAACGCTAGCCAGTCAGACAACTTTTGTGTTTTCATATAAACATCACAATAGATATGTATCTTTAGCGCAGCGTTTATACTGCCAGCATTTGCTGTTAAGCGAATGCTGGCAGTATAAATAATTGGCGTTGGAGCGTTTATGCTGGACGCGTTTAGCGGGTACGTTACTGCTTATAAGCGAATGATAAAGAAGTGTACGTACAAGCTCAAATCATGCGTAATAAAATCAATACATTATAATTTATATTATCTTTTTACTCCTTCTTCAGGTGCAACCCGAATCCACGATTGGTCTGGAACCGGTCTCCTTAACGATGTTCCAGGGTGCATTTTGTATACTCGCTATGGGATACTTTCTAGCAGGTAATTGAGAGACATTTTATCCTACTATTTCTATTAGTAGGTAGGTATTAAACTCAAACTTTTTAAAGAGTTCTGTTATATCTATAGCCTTTTCCAATAAATGAATATCTTATATTCTAAATCAGTTCATACCTATTGACTAAACGTCGCAGACGTTGATGGCGTACGTACCAAAATGGCGCGGTCGAATGTGCGACCTGCTTTAAATAATTTGGAAAGAAAAAATAAGAATAATAACAAAGAAGGAATACATTACTTTGAATACTTTGTACTCAATAATTTTATTGTAAAGATAAAAAAATTAAGATAAAAACGATTGTAAATACAGAAGTGTTAGCAAATAATTGTAAGTATGCAAGAAGGTAGGTACCTACAGGCATTAAATGGCCCTATTAAACAGCAACCAATCTCTCATTCCGTTTTAATGAGGGATCATTATATCCCACAATTTTATGGAATTACCATCATCAACCTAATTATTATGAGCTCCGACTCTCGAAAAATTTTCACCACGATCTAAATTAATAGAATATAGCAATTAATGGCGTCGTTTGAAGGAAATTTCTGGTTAGGATTATTTTTTTAAATAACCATAGATTGTCTATGGTTTCTTTGGTGTATTTTTTGTTTTACCTCCATGATAATGTATGCTTCATACATGAAAGTGTCCACATTCGTAACAATGCAGAGTTTAGTCCGCTCTACAATCGCAACCGTGAATTTTCCCGCAAATGGCGACAAATATGTCACTTCTACATTTACAAAGTATCGCATCTTTTGGCCCTCTTGATTAAATAACAAGTACTTAGTCTTTATTTACCAAGTTTTGACAGCAGCCACTCCACGGGTAACAACTAACATGTTCTCTCGCTTGTTAGTTGTTACCAGTGGAGCGGCTACAAACGGTTTTTATTTTTTTTTTCAGCTGTAGCCCTGGCAACAGAAATACATCTTCACCGTAGAAAGATAATTCTTAGAGCTACACCTATTGTGGAGAGGCCCGCTGCAAGTCGTTCAGCTAGGATGTTCCACATGCAACAAAACTTTAACAAGATGTTCAGGATCATCTATGTATTCATCGATAGAGCTTTGAGGGACGACGTTAGAGAATAAAATCTTGTCTACAAAGCAAAGATGCATTAAATAAACATAAAGAGTCTATTTCGCTAACACCAAAATATGTGTAGTGTGTACAATGCTAATAGGTTGCATTATTTAATGTTGTAGTAGTTCATAGCTTGAATATATTATGTAATATTCCTAAATATATCGAATTTCATTTTTTTTCAGTCTACGTAAATTTACACGAGACAACAGGGCAAAAAATTTGCATTAGTAATAGATACTAATAATAGTTTCATGTAAAATCAATCTGATTTCAGCATAATGAATTCATTTCGTTGAATGTTTCGAATAAATATTTTACTCTATTTGCGGGTATCATAAATCAAATCTCCAGCGTATATTAGAAAAATTTTATTCAGAAATTGCATTACAATAGCTGCGTTTAGTTTGAAAATGCGAAATAATAATTCCATAACAGCAACGTGTGAAAAATTGAAAATTTTCAACTCGACCTCGAAACACGAAAAGGTTAAACTTTAAAGGCAGGGCGTTTTTACTTATATACTTTGAAAATTCGAAGTAATAAAATAATAATAATCAACAAACCATGAATTTCAACTGAACTTGAAAACACGAAAAGGACCTAAAGCTAACTGATAGTACGTTTCAGATTCATCTCTTTATTTGACTCGATTAGAGCGGGCGGATATGAGTGATGGCGTTTTTAGCGTTTTTCCTTGACGCCGGTGAAAGCTTGCTTCATATGCAGATTGCGGGCTTTGTTAATGCCGCGCGCAGAAACAGCGGTGGGAAAAACAAAAGATATTAATATGTATAGAGACGATGAACATTTTTTTAGTGATTTATAACAGGTTGAGTTTTCGTGAGTAGGTTCATTTCGGCCTATCTCGATGAGACGACCACGTTTTTCCTCTGTGAAAATTCTCGATGGAGGTAGCTACTCTAGTGCGCAGGTGTTAAATATTTCGATTCGCTGGGATGGAAAAACGTACAACGTATATATCCAGAAGTACATTCAGTATATAGGGGGAATGTGGTATGAAAGAGCCAAGTTTTGAAAGAGCCACTATGAATTTCGCGGTAGTTTTCGAACGAATGATTCATGAATTATAATTTTAAGATAGCTACACTGACTAGATGTCACCCACAAACATTTGACACTTCATTGAAAATAAATGGGGTCGGTGCAACGTACTAAAGATTTCGTCGTCCTAAAGTAAGTTTTTGAGTACATTTTATTTGTTTTTTGACGTTTACAACTATCAATCTAGCAGTAATATGATTACACTATAACTTTATGGATACTATGGCCTTACAATAGCATATTTATTTTTTCGTGTAAAGTTTTGATTTCGTACTACTTTTTGAGATTACATTTCTTAGGAGAATATGTTTTGAAAGAGCTGGGCTACTGTGCTATGAAAAAGCCGGCTCTTTCATAACCGGCTTTTTCAAAACTTATTTTTCATTACAATTTAAAACCTATATTTATGAATTATTATATGAATAATTACATTATTTTTTTAACCGACTACCAAAAAGGAAGATATTCTCAATTTGGCGCGTAATTTTTTCTATGTATGCACATCGATTTCTGTAAGTTTTCTGCACTGATTCACGTAATTTTTTTGTTAATCATTAGAAAAGTTTGCTAGGTGGTCTTATCTAAAAAAATTGACTACAACTCCTCAATCCTGGCTTCAGAAAGACTGACGGGTATAATAATTATAAGAAAACGAAGAATGAGCAACGTTACCTTACTTCAACATGCTTATACAAACAAAATTTATTTTTATACTTTGTAGTGACGTTTGAAGTAGAGGTTTTCAATAGAATTTTTGTTATGATATTTTACTTTAGGTACCAAACAATCTGAAAAAGCTAAAAAGAAGCGTAAAAGACCTGCAGCATCTATAATTGAGGAAGCTGTACGTAAAGTGATCAAGAAATGACAACCTATAAATGAACTGCCCTTTTCTTTAATCTTTTACGAGCTTATTTAGCTAAGATAGTATAGAAAGTGAAAATTATACTAAAAGCAATCAAGAATGGTATCAGTGTAAAATTTGTAGCGGTTAGGCACATGAATCCTGTGGCGTAAAAGGGAGGTTGCATTATTTTTGCCAAAAAGTTTTTTTATTCATTTAAATTGTTTTTGTTTTGAATTCTGTATTTCATTGTTTTTTTTCTTTTTTGATTTTGAAATCTTTATTACTTAATATTTTTAATGAACAGACATTAGTCCTTAAAGAGACAAATATAGAAAGTTGGCAGATATTGGTTTCAAATAGAGAATTTTGTGATTTTTTTAGATTTAAGTAAACAGTTTATTTAAAGATTGCATTCTAAAAACATTTATTATACTTAATAATAATAAATATCTTCAATAATATATTCGTTAATTTACATTTTAAGTCTTGTAACAATAACTTGGCTCTTTCAAAACTTTGGTTGGCTCTTTCAATGCCCATAAGTTATGAAAGAGCCGAATTTCGTATTTTTTATAAATGGCTAGAAATCCAAGAATATTGCTGATTTTGGAAAATGCTCAATGCTATTACGTACATAAAGGAATAGACAATATGATAGGTATGATACAAGTTTTGTTATTTTCTTATTTCCTTATATCTTTTTTGTTCCCTTTTTTAAAACTGGCTCTTTCATGCCACATCTCCCCTATTCGTATATATCCAGCGCATCACCCGCCCCGCGCCCCGCAAGCCGTCAGAGAGGTTAAGTTTATAGCGGTTTACCTATAGCTATATTTTTATAAATAATAATTAGCTGATGTATGCGACTTCGTTCCCGAAATCTTCCGGATTTAAAAATAACCTATGTCAGTCTGCAAGATGTATCTTTGTGTCGAATATCAGCTTAATTAGATGACCGATACGCGAATGCATATAGGACGATGTTTCCGAGGGAACTCCGTCTCGGGATGAAAAGCATCGTGGTAGAAATTATTTTTCGCGCATCTTGAATAACTAGTTATGAGGCTAGAGCGCGGAATGGCGAGTAAAGTAAAGTATAATGTTCATTAAAGTATCTCATCAGTTATGTCTCGACATATATAGTTTTGGTATTAGTAAATATTTCCAGTATCCGCTCTTCCTTTATCGTAAGTCTCTTGTGTCCTAGTAAACCTCGACAAATTCTCACTCAAAGGATTTGGCATCATAACACGTGGTGTGGCGAGCGACGGTTGCACAAAGCCTTTTGTTCATTCGCAGCACTCGACGAAACATTAAATATTTCGTGAACTTTCAGCGACACCGCTGAAAAATGCACTCAAAATAGACTCTTAAAATAGGAAGGTGTTTCTCCACGTGATCAAATCGGAAATGAGGAGATCCTCAGAAGAACCAGAGTGTTACCCGCGGTTAATATGTTTTTACACATAAAAATATTTGAACCGAAATGAAGTTAGAAAATTCATGCAAACGCATACAAATGCATGCAACGACAGCAAACTATTGCAATAATGTGTTATGTGAGTTTGATGCGCCTAAGAACAATCAACGCCATCTATCGCTTTTTTGGAAGTTTATATCTATTTAAGTCCCACTGGACCACTTTTTCCGGGATAAAAAGTGGCCTATGTATTATTCCAGGGTATTATCTATCTCCATTACAAATTTCAGCTAAATTGCGCCTGTAAACGCAGGAAGACCCGCCACTATATGGATGGATGATCTCAAGCGAGAGGCTAGCAGCCGCTGGTTATAAGTGGTACAAGATCGGTGTTCTATGGTGACACTCGCAAGAGATCTATGTCCATCACACAATAACCTCAAAGAAGTCATTAAAATTGGTAGACTTTCAAAAATATCGCGTGATGCTAAAATTCGCCACAATTGGTTGCCAAGAATGATAAAATACTATAATATGAACCCAAGCACTATATAACAAACAATGTGTCTATTATTATATGTTAGTCACATATAATAATAGACACATTGTTTGTTTAAATACTCTCGAATAAAATATCTAAATAATAAAAAATCCAAAGTTTTGACGTGACCCCTGGGCATTTCCGCCAAATTGCAAAATTTGAAAGATTAAAAAAAATCTTTAGATATCAGATTATGGATGGCTTTAATATATTTCCACAACCATTATAAAGGTCTCACTTCTGTGTACAAGAATTATTTTGAGAAGTTTAATAAATATTCCATGTTGAAAAAATGGTATGGACACAAAAAACACGGTAAGGACACGCTAAAAAAAAACTGTAACATTATCCAATTAAAGTAACTGCATTCAATAGAAAATCGAAGAAGGAAATGTTTTCATCGTGGGTTTTTTTTATTGCCATTATAAATAATTAAAACTCGTAAGGAACGGTAAGGACATTAAAGTACGGCAATGACTGCTTTACAGTCGGAACTCGGATGTCTGAAATCTGACTTAATCTCTCTATGTCATGGTTAAAAATCAAAATAATATATATAATCAACATTTTTAGTGTAGGTACCTAATCAAAATATTATAAAAATAGAGGATGCCCGCGATTTCGTCCGCGTGGATTTAGGTTTTTAAAAATCCCGCGGGAACTCTTGGTTTTTCTTTTGAGCTCATACCTTGCTAAAAACTGTTAAAAGTTCACTGGCGTATGTTTAGGTACATCAATATGTAAACATCCGCCAGTGAACGTCCCATCAAAATCGACCCAGCCTTTCAGAGATTAGCCGGTAATCTATAAAGTATCTCAAAAGAAAGGTCTAACAAAAAAAGAATGAACGAAATCGGACCACGCATTAAGAATTACAGCTAAGTAAGTACACATTTTGACTTCCATCCCCTCTCCCAAGAGAACCGTGCTGAATTTCGGAATAAAAAGTATCCTATAATATGTTACTCCGTATTATGAACTTAAATCATGCTAAGTTTCATTTCAAACCATTCAGTAGTTATTGCGTGATGCGCGCACAAACATACAGACAAACTGATAAACAAAAATTTCAAAAATTGCTTTTTTAAGTTCTATTACTTATCCCTAACATCCCCCAGTTATTATTTTGCAAAAATCTTTAATGTACAGATACGGCGAGTCTACGATTTTATTATATTAAGTATGTATATTGTATAGAATAGAAGAAGATAATTGACATCTTAATCTATCTCAAGTTTTAAAGCAATTTGTGTTAATCTATAATATAATAAAACTGTAACAGATCCAATTCTGTACATTGAAGATATTTTGAAAATTTTTATTGGAGGGCACTCAATAATCGATACTGAAGCCAAAACTGCAATTTGTTTCATTTTTGTCTGTCTGTCTGTCTGTCTGTCTGTCTGTCTGTCTGTCTGTCTGTATCTTGGCCGCGCATCACGCCGAAACTACTAAACGGATTCGAATGAAACTTGGTATGATTTGAGTTTAGACTCCGAGGTAGGACATAGGATACTTTTTATCCCGAAATTCAGCACGGTTTCCTTGGGAGAGGGGCTGAAAGTTAAAACGTGTATTTAGCTGTAATTCATTAACGCGTTGTTCGATTTCACTTATTCTTTTTTGTTAGAAAGGTAGTACTTTATGTATTGTCCCGTAAATATTTCAAGGTCATAGGTTTTGTAGTTCAGAAATGACAGACATTACAACCCTGAGTATTGGGTTCAAATAACTTGGGACCCGGATCTTTGAACGTACGGCTTATTTTAAACTGGTGTGCGTTTAAATTTATGTTTGTCGGTCTGTCTATTTGTTCCAACTAATCTCCGAAACGGCTGGATCGATTTTAATGGAACTTTCAATGGCAGATAGGTGATGTTATAGGGAGTAACTTAGGCTACATTTAGTTTAGGTACATAAAAGAATTATGGGATCCGATCCGATCCTATATAAAACCTATAAACACGCGAACGAAGTCGCAGGGGTCAGCTAGTAATAATTAAAATTGTGCTAATAATATAAATTAAATTAAAATTTTCCTTCAGATCTCCAGGTGTTATTTTTAGCCCGGTCAATTTAGACTTCCAAGGTTACAAAAATTCACATTTGGCTGAAAATTGGTAAGATTGTTCAAAACACTATTATAAATGAAATGTGAAAAGTCCACATCGATCGACACCTGGAAAAAAATTACTCGGGGTCAAAGGTTGCAAAAACGGGATTTTCGCGATTTTCAGCAAAACGGAAATGAAATGTTACATGAGCTTTGCATTTTTTTAGAGGACGCAATTTTATTTTTGGGACATGTGTGGGGGTTAATTAAAGCTTAACCTCAAGTTTGTGGGGTCGCCACCCTTGTCCCCTGGCCACCATCTTGGAAAAAGGGGTGAAAACACTTTTTTCGCGATATCTCGGAAACTATGCGTCTTACAAAAAATTTATGAAGACATAATTTGTAGCAAATTATTTTGCCTACAAATATGTTTATATAACTTTTTGCCCTAAATTAAAAATTAAAGAAGTTATGTGGAAAAAAGTAAGAAAATTATTATAAAATCTTTTTTGCTCCGGATTCTCATGAGCATTGACGAACCCGGTCAACTTTGGAGTGCAGTAACAGCGTTTTAAATGAATAAAATTTAAAAAAAAATGATTTTTCTGAGGTAATTTTTTTTTGTAAAATGTATAAAAAAAAGTAATAGAGCAAAACAGATTAAAAAAAATCTCACGTTTTGCTTATAACTTCTTTAATTTTTAATTTAGGACAAAAAGTTATATAAGTATATTTGTAGGCAAAACAATTTGCTACAAATTATGTCTTTGCGATTTTTTTGTGTTTCCGAGATATCGCGAAAAAAGTGTTATCACGCCTTTTTCCAAGATGGCGGCCGGAGGACAAGGGTGACGATCCTACAAACTTGAGGTTAAGCTTCTATTGACACATGTCCCAAAAATAAAATTGCGTCCTCTATAAAATGCAATATTCGGTCCTTAAATTGTAACATTTCAATGGACTATAATTTTATTATAAAATTAGTCCAAACAAAAATTGTAGATCAGATAATTATCTATAAAAAATGACTTAATACTTTTTTCGTAAGAGCTACTGTTTTTGAGATATAACGATTCAAAAAGTTGCAAAAGTTGTAATCGTCATAATATGCATAAGTAATAATACAAGTAATATATAGTTTTTATTAATTTTCCATTTCTTTCTTATCAACCTCCTTTCTCTTTCTGGCATGTCTGCAATGCTTTTAAGTTTTTTTTGCTTGTTTTCTTTTTCTTTAACGCTCTCTTTCTTTTACCAGTAATTCTGCATATTTTTCAAGATTTATATATTCATATCGATTCTTTTTATTTATTCGTCGTTCTTTCTTTATTTGCTGCCGTATTCACGTTCGACATTTTAATATTTTTGGGTGTAAATATCGACGTAATAAATAAGGTGCGTTGGGGTAATACCGGACGGATTTTCGACTAGTTGGAAGAGTGTCGCAAAAAATTTTTTTTCTCGAAATCCATACACCTTATATTAATGTAATATATCGTAAACGGTTAATGGTTAAACGTAGTTTAGCTCTGAAAATAGTTTGTTTATGTAAACTCAACGGTTTTTGTTTTATACGTACGCAAAGTCAACACAATTTTTTTTATGACCATGATTAAGAATTGGCCACCAAGGGGTATGACCGGACATAAATTTAAAGTCACTTCTAGTGCTTGGAGAACAAAGTCTTGATAAGGAATACATTCGGTCTTTCCTATTCTAAAACATATTTGAATATCAATTATAAATGACTAGAAACAAAAATGTTCCAATCGATTCTTTCATTTTTGGTTTTATGCCATTTGAACTTACCCCTGATGTAAAAAAATTGTGATTTTGTGGTTCTCAAACTTTGGCATGCCACAAAGTAAGTAAAACGGTAAAGATCGGATGCATTTGCCGGTGCCCAGTGGGGAAGCCTGGTGTAGTAAGTACCTACTCAATTGTTAAATTTATTGTGTGTACAAGTTCATGTACGTGTAGCAGGCGCGTGTCTTATTATAAACAGGAAGGGAGTAGGCATAAAAGAGTCGATTAGAATCGGAATAAAGGTATAGAACTTGATGAAGTAAAGCAAATGTGACTAAGTGGACCAGGATATCAGATATTTGGAAAAGGAAACTGAATTACTACTTAATACGTAAGGTCCCTGGTTTGCCTTTGGATAAAACTTTAGGCAACTATAAAAACTAAGAAATGATTAGCAATGTAAAATTAATTTTTTTTTCATTAATGGTACTTATTAGCCTAGTTCATGCTTGTAAGATAAGTAATTATAGTAAGTAACCAACTTTCAATAAACTTTTTTTTTAAATTGTCACATAATGTATCTTGTTATTAACGATCTATGAAAAGTACTCGTACCAGATTGAGCTATTAAGGCACAAAATTTGTGTTTTAACTCTACTTTGGAATCTTACTATTACTCCGATTAATTAATCTTACTGTTATTTCGTTTTAGAATCTTTTTTTATTTATTTATTATTTTTTTATTTCCGTTTTAGATTGCTTTTACTGAGTAATCTCAGTAAAAGCAATAGCGAAAGAAACCTCGTACGGCAGAAACATTTATGATTACTTAATAAAAGTTTGACTATCACTGCCTCATTTGAAACTTGCAAAGATCGGAAAATTTTCATCCGATCTTCACTTGCGAGGGGGTACACCGGATCTTCGCCAACATCAATGTTAGCTCTATTTGAATCAAATTAATCTCTTTGTGGCATCATAAAACTAACTATCCAGGCAAAATAATTACAAAAAAAGCTATATCTTCGCTAAAAAAGACAGATAAAAATAAAAGTTAAAGACCGGATTGACGAAAAAATTACGAAAATTACATTGTTTTGTTTAATGGCGCATAGCACACGTCCGACTTGATGGAGCGATTTGCGGGAACCACGGGCCGGGGCCCAATTAAATGGCCTAATACACAATATTACCCGCATTTAAAAATATGCCCTAGTTCATCCGAAATTTGAGTCATACGGTCTTAACCCACCTCCGATCTTACCCTAACGCACCTTAATTTATGTTTTTGAAGTCTCTAAATGATGCTTTGATCATAAGAATAATTAATAATACGAGTTAGAATAGAATCTCTAAGTGCAACAAACACTGCATTTTAAATACCTACTTCTTCCTTCGTCAATAAAAAGCCCATCGAGACAGTCAGATTAATTATTATTAGCAACAGAGCAAGAGGAGATGGAGCGCTGTACCATCTCCAAGAGGGGATGGTATTTTTGTATGAAATGATGCTTTGTGAAGGTGGGCGGGGTGAAGGGGAGACACCTACTCACAATGATGACGACATCATTTGCTTGTTCACGCCAGCTTCTCTTTGTATGTGATGCAATTGGTCATTTCCGTAGCTATCGTGTCCTTACCGTAGCTTCTGGTTAACCACGGTAAAGACAGTACCGGTAGTGACATTTTGAACATTTTCTGATAATTTTGTACTTAAATCAAGGATTTCTAGTTTCTAATCACCGGATAGACATTCATAGTACTAATACATTTGTCGGCTCGTTGATATTGTATTGCAAATAATTGAACATTACGTCATTCTCCCTACCGACATTCTTACCAAGAGAGAGAGCGGTAGCGCGTGTGACATTCCGATCTGGGCTCTCGACGAGAGCGCTGCTTCGTTCGTGCGGTGTACTGTGTTATATAGGTTGTGTTGTACAAAGTAGGTGGTATCGTGCGATGTGTGTCGTGTAGATTAGATTGGTCGGAAGAGGTTCGGTTGCAGGGGAGGAGGAGACCGAACTAGGTAGGCGTAGGGTTAGTCAGTTAGTGTGTCAGTTAATGAGAAGGCTTTTCAATTAGGCCCGTACCCATGTGACGCCCACAGCAATGTAATTCGATCTACCCTGATAATGAATAATGATAATACTAGAATAGCCTTCTGATGTCGTCCGCTGGTCCATCACTGGTCATCACTGGCGACATCAGAAGTGGGATCTGAAGGGCTAATTGATGAGCCGGAGCCTTTAACTGCATTTGCGTTTGTCGGTCTCCTTCGTGGCACAAAAGCCTTTTAGAACCGGTGTTGTGTGCGCGACGCGGGTCGTTTTCATTTTGTTAAGATTTCGGTGCCGCGATTCTTCTCGTTAACGAAAGTATTGCGAATAGGCTATCGGGTGTGCGTTATAATAAAATTGAATTACTGGTATTGAGAATTCAAGTGTTAATAGTACCTTGCAAATTTTATGTGAAATTTTTAATTGATGGACACCCACTTTACAAATTTTTTGTATCACGTTTTATTAGATGAGTTTTTGCGTTAAGTTGTGATATTTTAAAGGCAGGTAGTGCAATGACTGCGGATACTTTTTCTATTTCAAAGTGTAAAATAGTTTTCGGATATTGATACGGATATACCAGATGAGGATAAACCGCGACTATTGTCATTGCTTAACGAAAACTCGGATTTCTCGATTAACGGATTACCGCGTTTAAGGGTCTAACGGAAAACTTAAGATTAGTTTAGTTGAATCCTCGTAAAACGGTTTAGCGTCATATGCACCGCCTTTGATTTACGGCAGGTGGTTCGTGATAAAATTAGCGAGATGTTATATGCGGGTAACCGACCCAAATGGAAATGTGAACTCAATTGTTCACCTTTTTCTAGGAATTTTTAGTTAATAAAAGCGTGACGGTACTGAGCGATTGTGTGTGGGTTTCCGAGAATTGATCGGCCACACTGTTACCGATTGTATCGGATCAAATTGCGCGTTTATGTGGTGTTAACTATAACTAGTGTTTAGATTAGAAACCGAGATAGTTTCAGGGGCCTGGCGGGCTGCCTAAGTTTTTGAGGGCTTTTTGAAGTAGGGCTGGCGATGTCGGGTATACCGATTGCTGAGGTTAATTAATAGTCGCTCGAGGACGATCGAATGTCAGGGTTGGCCGTGAAGGCTGGCGAGCTGTATGTCGATAACAACGGACAGCGCTAAGCTGATAACAAAAACCAACTAACAAAAAAAAAACCAAAAAAAAAAATCGTGATTAATTGAAAGTAAAGTTCTACAAATACTCGCAGAATAATTAAATACCCGCTATTGAGATGAGTGATTAGTTTGACAAATGGTTTTGGTTGCTAACCAAATTCTGTTGTCCAGGTACCTTCATCGATGTTCAAAAGTAAGCAAGTTCGAAACGTGGTTGTGATAAAGCCGTAAAGAGGTTGTAGTTCTTAAAATGGTTCATCAAGATGATGATATGATAAATGATAAATGGTTTGCACGATTGGAACAAAAGAAATAGGATTGCGTTTACGGGAAGTAGTTTTTGATCAGTTATGTTAGAAAGTTAGACGCCGCCGAGTTTCTTACTGGTTCTTCTCGCTAGGCTGCGGCATTCCGAACCAGTGGTAGATTCGTTTTAGTTTGAGTTGTTTAGTTGAGTTTAGGTAAGAGTAACTTTAACCGTGATATTTGATTGAGGGTTTGTGATAGCAATTGCACCCTAATCAGATGAGTGTTGCCATTTTCGGGACTTGGCAGGGAAAATGACGTGTGCGTGTGTGATGTAGTTAATTAAATGGACTGACCTATATGGGTCGACGTTCTTGAGCAGATTATGGGTTGACTGTGATTATTATTTCGACTATGACGTTGACTTTGACCATGTGTTACAAGTGGGAAGGGCGCTGACTAGTTGGGTGTTATATTAAGTTCCTGAGTCTATCCTGGTAAGGAAGTGTCGTCCGGGCCAGACTCAAGGGAGTTGGTTGAAAGGACACACTCCTTCCAGATGTGTATTGCGATTGACAGCTGAAGTGATGACTGACAATTGACAGATTGAAGTACTGACTGGTTGGGTGTTATATTAGATTCCTGAGTCTATCCTGGTAAGGAAGTGTCGTCCGGGCCAGACTCAAGGGAGTTGGTTGAAAGGACACACTCCTTCCAGATGTGTATTGCGATTGACAGCTGAAGTGATGACTGGCAATTGACAGATTAAAGTACTGACTGGTTGGGTCTGCTATACGTCATCACATGAGATGGTGGTTGGTTGACGCGATTGACAGCTGATGTGATGATTGACAATTGATACATGGCAGACGGAGGTGACCTAGAAGCAGTGAAGTGTCAGGGATGGGCGAGCGTATTTAGAGGTGTACTTCACCTGTGTGTTGTTCTCTGTAGACATCCTTGGACGCTGGCAGTCGCACGGGGACGTGCGAATGTCAGTATGGCCGTGTCGGCTCGTTGATATTGTATTGCAAATAATTGAACATTACGTCATTCTCCCTACCGACATTCTTACCAAGAGAGAGAGCGGTAGCGCGTGTGACATTCCGATCTGGGCTCTCGACGAGAGCGCTGCTTCGTTCGTGCGGTGTACTGTGTTATATAGGTTGTGTTGTACAAAGTAGGTGGTATCGTGCGATGTGTGTCGTGTAGATTAGATTGGTCGGAAGAGGTTCGGTTGCAGGGGAGGAGGAGACCGAACTAGGTAGGCGTAGGGTTAGTCAGTTAGTGTGTCAGTTAATGAGAAGGCTTTTCAATTAGGCCCGTACCCATGTGACGCCCACAGCAATGTAATTCGATCTACCCTGATAATGAATAATGATAATACTAGAATAGCCTTCTGATGTCGTCCGCTGGTCCATCACTGGTCATCACTGGCGACACATTCAATCTTATTCAATAATAAACAGGATAAAATGTTTATTTATTAGTACATTTCACTCTATGTAGGTAAGGACATTTTTTATAGTTTCGCAAAAGAATGCATCCTGAGACCGGATTATGCAACACATCCGCCACTCACAGCATTCATCAGCGTGCTGATGGTGAAAGCTTCGCATCTCTCTAACTGAAGTGGGGGGCGGGTGAATAAATAACTTGAAAATTGAAATATTGTGTGTGATTTGGTAATGACCGATTTTCGAGATACACATATATTACAACCAAAAGAATATATACCTACACCATATAGCATTATGTTATGACATGGTTCGATATCAGTAAAAGGCGTTTATTCTAGGAATGTTAGTATGAAGTCAATTTGTTTGCTCTTTTTCTTGTAAATTCGTAATGAATGTAGAAAACGTAGTTTGTTACACTAGAATTTCCGTCGACTAAGGTATAATTTTTGTTTTTGTTTAATATCTATAACAGATAGACTACTGATACTAACAGACGATGTAGAGAATGGATTTTATAACATTATTAAATTTAAAAGTCACAAAGATAATGAGTATTTTGGCTGCTAGCTAATTGTTACATGATTTTTTGTCGTTGGCGGAAATGCCCCCCTGTAGGTATAACTTAATACAATAAAATGTATCCGTTTGTAAGTTATTACGGTACAAATATTCACAGAAACGTAAGCGAGAAACAAAAAACGTCACCAACAATAAAGCCAACTTTGCCACGTATTTCCGCTTTTAATATGTGAACCATGGTTTCTGAGTTATGCCGGATATTCCTGCTAAAATAAAATCTTTTTCATTTTTGCAGTTCTTGCTTATATGAAAGTATCCAAATAATCTTTAAGTTTGTACCAAAGATGTTGTATTCTTTCTTGTCTGTACAATC
The DNA here is from genome assembly GCA_920104075.1 of Melanargia galathea. NCBI lineage: Eukaryota > Metazoa > Arthropoda > Insecta > Lepidoptera > Nymphalidae > Melanargia > Melanargia galathea. The sequence continues at coordinate 4,688,587 of OV049865.1, forward strand.
TACTCTTCTATTTTTTAGTTTTAGTAAAAATTGGGTAACTGTTTTTTTAAGATTTTGAAAATTTGTTTACAAATAGTACTTTTGTACAAGATGAGTACTTATGCAACTATTAAACATTAAAAAGTAGCTTGTTTGAGTATGTGTGCGTGTGTTTGTGTGTGTGTGTGTGTATTTTTGTGTATTACGCTATGCTGAACATTACTAATACGTCCTTTTTCCCAAATAAGCGTAAAGCTTTTGCTAGAAGTAGGTACGACAATAGTGCAACTTGTATGTAATTTGAACCGTCAACCTTTCTGTTTTCAGACCACGTCCTGACCTGTTGAGACTTACGGAACATATAACCGAGATAGCTTGTATCTCTGAGCCTTTTGTTAAAATTGGTTCAGTTGTTAGACTGTGAAAAAGTAACAGACATAGATAGACACACCTTCACATCTTCTATATCTATATCTATATCTATATCTATATCTATATCTATATCTATATCTATATCTATATCTATATCTATATCTATATCTATATCTATATCTATTCTATACATATAATAAAATCGTAGACTTGCCGTATCTGTACATTGAAGATTTTTGCAAAATAATAACTGGGGGATGTTAGAGATAAGTAATAGAACGTAAAAAAGCTATTTTTGAAATTTTTGTCTGTTTTTCTGTTTGTCTGTTTGTCTGTTTATCTGTTTGTCTGTATGTTTGTGCGCGCATCACGCAAAAACTACTGAATGGATTGAAATGAAACTTGGTATGATTTAAATTCATACTACGGAGTAACATATAGGATACTTTTTATCCCGAAATTCAGCACGGTTCCCTTGGGAGAGGGGATGACAGTCAAAATGTGTACTTAGCTGTAATTCATTAACGCGTGGTCCGATTTCATTCATTCTTTTTTTGTTAGAAAGGAAATACTTTAAAGATTACTGGCTAATCTCTCAAAGGCTGGATCGATTTTAATGGGACTTTAACTGGTGGATGCTTACATTTTGATCTACCTAAACATCCTCCAGTGAACTTTTGACAGTTTTTAGCAAGGTATGAGCTTAAAGGAGCTTAGGAACGACAAAATGATTCCCACGGGATATTTAAAAACCAATATCCATACGAACGAAGTCGCGGGTTTCCGCTTGTTTATAATATTAGTATGGATAAGTATTATAAGGCACAATGTATTTCGAGTCCCACCCCACACAAAAAATTCTAAAACATTGCCACTGTAGCTCGAAACAAAATTGTTCCGGCTTTCGCTTCGCCCGCTTTGGGTGAAATTCAAAACGCAGTTGATTTATAATTTTGATTAACGGCCTTACCTGCAAACAAACTACTTTTTTCCGACCGCGACGATTTGAAAAGCCGTTCTTAACCCGTTTTTCATAACTAACTTTAACTATGTCAAAGTTTCCGAGTGGCGAGCTGCTGGTTTTGAGGTAAAAAATATTTTACAAGGTTTGAACTTACAGCGTCCGTTCTGAGTTTTTGTTAAAAAATATTTTCAGTAATAGCCTGTAGCATGTTATTATCACAGCTGATTCAAACCTTGTTTTTAACTGAGTATCTAATACTTACTGCTTGATGATTTCTTTTATGAAAGACCGAGATGTGTGGGAAGATTGGAAGTGGGCTTCGTTATGTTTTACTTTCATTGTATAAATTTCAACTGTACATTAAAATAAATAAGGTTAAATTTGAGTTGCTATCAAACCGACCACTCGAGGGCTTTAAACATTACTCTTAGTAATAAACAATTAATAGCATAATAAACATAGTTAGCATTTAATAAACAATTATTATTTAGAATTGGTTGTATTAGATATTATTTTGTTTTACAAAGGAGGTACACAAATCTTAATGATTTAATTAAGAGATTGAGCGACGTGACCATTGTTCGCTTGTCAAACATCGAACGTTGAAGCTGCTAAGTTAATTAACGAATTATTTTGCATTAATCATCCCTTAATGAATTACTTTTGGTATCCGTTACAATGAATCTTACGTAATTATTTAGTTGAAGTAATTTTTTTTTTCAGAAGATGAAAAAAAATATGTTGCTTAACACAGTCTACCAATTGCTTTAGCTCGAGGTAAGTGCGTAGGTACTTTCTAATCTGTGCTAATTGCGGAGCATAAAAACGATCCCACACGATGCGGCGTCGGTTTCATCATTTGTGTGTATGCCCGCCCGACTTCATCATAATTATTATATGTACAAAGAAAAATTACTTTTAATTTTTCTAAACTTTGTAGTGGATTTTGAACTCGGTTTCTTAAAATATTTTTTAGTTTAAGATGTTTAGTCTGAGTTTATATCAATTCAACAGTCCTGAATCCCCTGCACGGCTTAACAGTGTAGTACCCCTGCAGCATCAGGAAAGATGACTTGGAACGAGAAATGTTTGAGGGACCATCGGTTCATAGTTCATACGCATGCCCAAATTCATCATCATCATCATCATCATGATCAACCCATTACCGGCTCACTACAGAGCACGGGTCTCCTCTCAGAGTGAGAAGGGTTTTGGCCATAGTCTACCACCCTGGCCAAGCTGCCAGAGCTGGCAGACTTCACACACCTTTGAGAACGTTATGGAGAACTCTCAGGCATGCAGGTTTCCTCACGATGTTTTCCTTCACCGTTAAAGCAAGTGATATTTAAATACTTAAAACGCACATAACTCCGAAAAGTTAGAGGTGCGTGCCCGGGATCGAACCAACGACCTCCGATTAGAAGTCGGTCGTCCTAACCACTATGCTATCACAGCTCGATGCCCCGGATGCCCAAATTACACGCGCCGAATTGAGACCCTAATTCCTCTCTTTTTGATTTTTTTTCAATCAATCCCAGTGCTTAGAATCATAATATTATACTTATAGAATAGTTGTTTGGCTCTGCTGAAAAGAAAGTGGAAAAATACGAATTTCGCTTGAATGCCTCTCAAGTACGGTTTTTTAAATCAATGCCGATAAAAGTTGAATTAATGAAAAAAAAAGAACAAAGTTTGCGGCGCAGGGTGTTAACACGAGCAATTTTTAATGTATTCGAAAAGTTCGGGACATCTGTCCACTGGCGCGATGCCGCGGTTTCGGTTTCAAAGTTTTGAGTGCGGTCCCCTCGATTTACTGAGAATCAAACAACTTTACGATGTAGGCTTTAGGGCAATGCTTTTAATATACAGCGGGATCATTCATTGAACACAAGTTTGCTATGATAGTTACAAATTCCTGATAAAGATTTAAAATATAGGAATCATCGTTTCATTGAGCCTATATCAGTGACTCTGGTTCTTCTACCAGCCCTTTATTGTACGAAGTTGGGCAATAGTAGGTGGTAGTGATAGATAATAACCGGGAACGATGACTTAACGTGCTCTCCGAGGCACAAGAGTAAAACACCGCTAACTACCAACTGCTGGCTGACACTGAGAATTTCGTGACAGAAAATGCAATAAGTATACGTAACTGATTTTTAGCCCGTCAAGAGAATCGAGCACCTAAGCTAAGCAGTTGAAGCTTCTACGGATCATCTCATCTCCTGGTTTCAAGCTTCCTCTCTACCGCCCGCTAAGTGACTCGGAGATCACGTCTGTACTCTGTAGTCACCGTCAGCGCTCCCAAGCGAGCCCCATACAAATGAAGTTTGATTATATTATACAGTAAGAATAATATCCGAGAACATAACACCAACGTCTCGATCTTAAACAAAATAAAATATAAAGTCAAACCAACATCTGGTGTGGAGGCAGCTCGAATACTCCGATCACATATTATGCAAGGGAATACGTGAGTGGCGTTGACAAATTCGTGATCTGTAAAAAGACAGAAGGAAAGAAACCCCGCGGACGTAGCCTGAGACGTTGAAATCGGATAAAAAATGGGCCAGGTGCGAGTCCATCCTGGTTCTGTTTGGGTTCCATACATAATATTATGACTTTGAAATATATAAATACATAATATTATGAAAAATGTTCATTTGTTTTGATCGTAGCTTGTAGCATTATGAATCGATATTTTCAGTATTTGTCGTGTAAGTACAGTATTTGGTACATATTATACAGAAATTATAAATATCGAACTAATTATTTCAGTTTTTAGGGTTCCGTACCCAAAGGGTAAAAACGGAGCCCTATTAATGTCACTCGGCTGTCTGTCTGTCTGTCTGTCTGTCTGTCTGTCTGTCCGTCTGTCCGCCGGTCACAGGTCTCTAGCTCGCAGACGAAATGAGTTACAAACCTGAAATTTTGGTATTTGGTGTAAAACGTTGACCCAAAATCAAATATTGAATTAAAAATTGAATTAAATTATTTTTCAGGGGGGCTCCCATACATGAGAAAGGAGCCGGAAAAAAAAATTTTTTTCTTACCTTAGCTTGTGTGGTATCATTTTTTAATTTTTTGCTTAAAAAGTAAGGAAATGGGGGGTCATCAAAATTGACAGTTTTAGACCATTTTTGTGACGGGGGCTATCTAAAAAACTAAACTAGTTAGGAATATGATATTTCGGTATATTATGTACTATAATGCTCTATTTGTACAACAAATACTGAAAACAACGATTCATAAAATAGTTTATAAGCTGTGACCAAAACAAACGAACTTATTTTGCGTTTTTCTTTCACGGTTTCTTGCGATGTCTAACTCGGAAATTAAATATTTCTTAGACCCAAAATATTATATTGTTCATAATTATGTACGGAACCCTGAAAGAGCGAGGCCCGACTCGCACTTGGCTGATTTTTAAGATTGACCCCGTAACAAAAATGGCTAAAACTGACGGACTGACTGATTACTTTGACGGCACCTCATTTCTTCGTTTTCGAAAATAAAAATATCAATAAAAAAAATTTACTTATATAGTAATTATAATTATGAGTAAATAATACTCAGTTAATTTTAGATAAATACCAGACAAATATTTTGGCTCCTTTGACTTGTATGGGTTAAAATAATTTTATTTAATTTCTAATTCAATATTCGGTTTTGAGTAAACATTCTATTCCAAATATTGAAACGTAATATTTGCAACTCATTCCGTCTACGAGCTAAAGATTATAAAGCTAAAGCTGAAGCTAAGCTAAGCTAAGAAAGACATACAGATAGCAGAGTGACACTTATAGGATTGCGTTTTGACTTTTACCCTTTGGTAACGGAATCCTAAAAAGCAGTCAACACCCCCATTTGTAATGCCATACGCACGGCCTCCAATAGCGACAAATGGGGCAACATCGTAAACTAAATGTTATCTCGAGGGAGCCGCGACCCTCAAAGCGGAGAAGATGACCCGAGAAGAAGCCTGGATAAAACAAAAAACAAATAAAACAAATAACGCGGTTTCTCGATGGATACTTTAAGGTTAAAATGCAATGCTCAGACAAGCCATCAAGCTGAATGGAAGCAGGCGTTACTTTGCGGAATTCCATGATATACAATGAATATAAAAATTATTTTGCTATAATCCGCTAACAGTGACAAATTCGTAGGCACAACACCACACAATCTTGTAGGCACAACACCACACAATCTTGTAGGCACAACACCACACAAATTCACCACAAAACAAACTCGACGATCGTTTCGCTCCGACACCGGAGCATCTTCAGGAGATGTCGACTTCACAACGGACGATTGCAAAGTGACGCTCGTGTCGAATGAGCGGTCTTATATATTCTATCCACGCTTAGTCATCTACCCTCCTTTCACTTTCTCTCTGGCCACGCCCCCTAAATATGTTGAGCAACGGTGAAGATGACACATTTATTTGCTCATTCAGCAATTCGACACTTCTACCGCTGTGCCCAACTATTTCCAATTGTTCCAACACGCACAGTCTTAAACTTTTACAGCATGTGTGTAAAATTTCAAATGTATGACCCTCGTCTGTCCTATGTCCACTATCCAAAAGATGTTTTGCGAAATGAGATCTTTGAGGCTGGTTGTTTCTAAAGGCAGCCATATGTTCTTTATATCAAGTTACAAAATTGCGCCCAGTTTGACCAACATATATAGCACTACATTCGGGGCACACAAACTCAAGTGCCCCGAATGTAGTGCTATATATGTTGGTCAAACTGGGCGCAATTTTGTAACTCGATATAAAGAACATATGGCTGCCTTTAGAAACAACCAGCCTCAAAGATCTCATTTCGCAAAACATCTTTTGGATAGTGGACATAGGACAGACGAGGGTCATACATTTGAAATTTTACACACATGCTGTAAAAGTTTAAGACTGTGCGTGTTGGAACAATTGGAAATAGTTGGGCACAGCGGTAGAAGTGTCGAATTGCTGAATGAGCAAATAAATGTGTCATCTTCACCGTTGCTCAACATATTTAGGGGGCGTGGCCAGAGAGAAAGTGAAAGGAGGGTAGATGACTAAGCGGGGATAGAATATATAAGACCGCTCATTCGACACGAGCGTCACTTTGCAATCGTCCGTTGTGAAGTCGACATCTCCTGAAGATGCTCCGGTGTCGGAGCGAAACGATCGTCGAGTTTGTTTTGTGGTGAATTTGTGTGGTGTTGTGCCTACAAGATTGTGTGGTGTTGTGCCTACAAGATTGTGTGGTGTTGTGCCTACAAGATTATGTGGTGTTGTGCCTACGAATTTGTCACTGTTAGCGGATTATAGCAAAATAATTTTTATATTCATTGTAAGCCATCAAGCGCTTACAAGCACTAAGAATTCAATATTATGTTTGAATAAACTTTGTGAGAAATTTTAAAATAATTGCAATTTAGATCTATACAATTAAATAAAAATAAAGCGTCTGTTATTTCAATAAATTTCAAAATAAGCGCCAAGTTACGAACTTGACGCTTTTGTGTTAAGTTTTGTGTTAAAATTAAGTTAATCCGAAGATTAGCCCGTTCAAACATAGGTTTGAACAGGCTAATCTTCAGATCAACTCAACCAATTTTGATGGGATTTGCACATGCATATAGAGGATTGTACGAATAATAAACAAAAGTTACTTTTTGTATTGGAAATAATAAGGGGTCGTGTGTGAAAAAAATAAAAATTATTTTTTACGGCCTAACCGTTGAACCGATCTTCATGTTTGGCACGGAGATAGATTGCATCTCGGAGACGGACAAATTTGTTGAACTAAAAGTTACTTAAGTCTATTTTGAAAAAATATCAAATCACAAAATGTTTAAAGCGTTCAAGAAAAAGGAAAAATTATCCCTTCATACAGTCGCGACCGCAAGTGCAGGAAGACCTTAGAACAGAAATTTTATAAACGACAAGTCGCTAGTGTAATCCTACCCTTAGAGTTATGTAACAAAAGCATTTCCGTCTGACCCAATCTTGTTCAGTTTTAAGGCAAATTGAAGGGATCGCTCTCGGAACTTAAAGCTTGCGGTCACAACTGAGACACTAAAGTGGGCATTTGTCTCAAACTTTTGTAAAACATCGAAAGTTTAGTGTGGTTTTTACCTAACCTTCGAGTTTGGGGAATAAGTAAACATTTGATTTAGGCTTGAGCAGATATAAAGCTGGACGGTCAACTGCATGGCAGGATATATCACACCGAATACGCTTTTTTTTTCAGTACATTATTAGTAGAGTTATCTAGTGTTATAAGACTCGATTTTTTTTCTTAATTTCAAGACGACTCGTTTTTTTAAAACACGAGACTATCTCACCAACTACTACCTAGTCTCAACTACTATCTAGTCTCACGTGGCGTGAGTTTTTTAAGTGAGATCTACTTGCTTGTTCGAGTCACAAAAAAAACTCAATAAGGGACCTTTCAGACAGACCGGCGCGGAGAGCGTCGGAGAGCATTTTTTTTTTCACACAGACCGGCCGTTCAAATTTGCTCTGCTCTCCGCGCCGGTCTGTGTGAACGGACACGCGGATGCGCTCGGAGCCGAGTGTACGCTCTTGGGCCGGACGGCAGAGCATATTCGGCCTACGGTCGGCTGTGCGAGCATGAAAGAACACGCGAACGGAGCCGGTCGGATGCTCGAGCGCGAAAGGGCACGGGCATGGAGCAGCCGACCGGCTCGACGAGTAGCCGACCGGCTGCTCTCATATATTATTTCACACAGAGCGTATTGGGAGCATGCTCGAGCATCCTCTTATCATAAAAGAGTTAACATGTAAAAATAAAGCCTATTTCAATGTCTTAAGATTCTATTTTAAATGCGATTAAAATTTGCTCTGCTCTCCGCGCCGGTCTGTCTGAAAGGTCCCTAATGTGAATCTTTTGAATTGATTGGAGTCTTCTACTGAGCTCAAGACTTAAAGAACGCAAAAGACCCAAAAGATTAATAGTATTAAAAATCTATATGATTTTTAAAAATCGAGTCTTGAAAATAAGATTAAAAAACTCGTTAACCAGTCTTAAGTAATCAAGACTCGACTAAAAGAGTTGTAAAATACTTGAGAGTCTTTTACAACCCTTTACACATTAGCACTTAGTATGCTCCTATGCGGAAGGATCAGGACACCCATGGTACTATCATCCCAAGATGATCTCTACCTAATATGACTAATGGAAACTAGTCTAGAGCATCAATAATGAGGAGTAAGATGCATTCAGATACCATTACTACCATACATTAGTATCAACTTGCAACTTTAAAATATCGAAACCAAATTAAATGCTTTCCATATTATATTTTATTTAAAGTGCATAAATAAAAAATAAAAAGTTGCACATTCTCGTGTGCGAATTAACGACACTAATGAAAGTTTCAAATGACCGTCAAAAACAAATAAAATCAGCCAAGTGCGAGTCGGGCCTCGCTCTTTCAGGGTTCCGTACATAATTATGAATAATATAATATTTTGGGTCTAAGAAATATTTAATTTCCGAGCTAGACATCGCAACAAACCGTAAAAGAAAAACCCAAAAAAATGTTCGTTTATTTTGGTCACAGCTTATAAACTATTTAATAAATCGTTGTTTTCAGTATTTGTTGTTTAAATAGAGCATATAGTACATAATATACTGAAATATCATATTCCCAACTAGTTTAGTTTTTGAGATAGCCCCCGTCACAAAAATGGTCTAAAACTGACAACTTTGATGGCCTCCCATTCCCTTATTTTTTGAGATAAAAATTAAAAAATATATATTTGTACTCTACTTAATGAGCTCTAAACAATGATACCCCACAAGCTAGGGTAAAGAAAAAATTTTTTTTTCCGGCTCCTTTTTCATGTATGGGAGCCCCCCTGAAAAATAATTTAATTCAATTTTTAATTCAATATTTGATTTTGGGTTAACGTTTTACACTAAATACCAAAATTTTAGGTTTGTGACTCATTTCGTCTGCGAGCTAGAGACCTGTGACCGGCGGACAGACGGACAGACAGCCGAGTGACATTAATAGGGCTCCGTTTTTTACCCTTCGGGTACGGAACCCTAAAAAGTCTTCATGACCTCGTTATTCCGAAGCAAAAACCACTAACTGCCGCTGAAATATGTTCCTACCCAACATCGTAAAGTGGCCGCTGATAAAGTGTAAAATTGAACAAAATACGTTTTTTACCCCCGACGGAAAAACGACGGGGTGTTATAAGTTTGACGTGTCTGTGTGTGTATGTCTGTCTGTTCCCCTGTGGCGCTCAAACGGGGGGACCGATTTGAATACGGTTTTTTTTGTTTGAAAGGTGAATTAGTCGAGAGTGTTGTTAGCTATGTTTGATGAAAATCGGTCCAAGATGGCCGCCGCTACAAAATGTCGGATTACATATTTTTTCACAATTCACTTAACATGGGTATCAAATGAAAGGGCTTGACTAGTAGACCACAAAACGGCGAATGTCGGGGGTTTTTTAAATTTTTAATTTATACTTGTTACATAAAACTCATACAACTTTTTTGCTAATTTAATACTCGGTTTTGGGTCAACATTCTACACCAAAATATATTCAAACTTCAAGTTTGTAACTCATTCCGTGTACGAGCTAGAGATATGTGAAGTACGGAGGAACATACAGACAGACAAACAGTAGGATAACAAATAGGAATTAGTTTTGCCTTTTGGGTACGGTACCCTAAAGATAAGTTTTAAATAACTTGATATTGAAGCAATTTGTTTATCGACATTAGCATTGCTAACAAAAATGAAGGTACTGGAACCGAATGTGAATTGTGTAATGTATTGGGAAATATCAAAAGTTCCCAGTATCTACAATGTAGTAGGAACTACTACACTACTACTAGTAACTACAAATAGTAACACTTGTTACTAGACGATGTAGCGCTTTGAATAGGCATATAAAAATAGAAATAGAAATAGAAATAGAAATAGAAATAGAAATAGAAATAGAAATAGAAATAGAAATAGAAATAGAAATAGAAATAGAAATAGACATAGAAATAGAAATATAAATATAAATAGAAATAGAAAGCTGTCACTTGTCTGTCCAGCGGAGGTATTTATATTAATCAATGTGCTCGCGATATATCGGGAGATAATAAGTTAATCGTTCCCTGTAAAAGGGATCCAAGTGCGAGTCTCGTTGATTGTAGCTGTACGATGTGTTAATTAAAGCGCCTGAATTATCTAAATACGCCATCTCCGCGTGACCCAATAGGCAATTTCGATTTATTAGTTGCGAACTTGTCCCGGGCTTCAAAATTTGAATTTAAATTAATATTATCGAGATGGGGCGGCAGATCGACAAACGGGAAGTTAATTGATTTCATACCCACTACTTTCCACGAGGATGTCAATTAATGGGAAATTAATTTTCGAATTGGAATTGTTTACTTAATTGTAGAGTCAACGCGCAATTTGACAATACAATAGGTATAAATAAGCAGCGATCTTTAATTTCGATGTCAAGTACCTAACCCATTGCCTTTCCACCAGAGTTCTACCGTGCTGCGTAGCGAAACATATTTTATGTAGGTACTAAACACAATTAATGTTAAATATTATAATTATAGTATATTATATAGTATAAATATTTAATATCCTGGACTGAAATTTGGTATAAATATAAATAAATATACACACACGGTCGGCTGTTTCTAAAGTAGGCAACTTAATGCCTGTGTTATAGAATATAGCCCGAAAAATAATAAATATAATTTAAATATTTAATGTTTATATGGTGATTTAAAGGCACTTTCATAAGAAGCGTTAATTATATCTGAGATATAGTTTTTAAACTACACATTAAAATATGTTAGTTTTAATTTTAATAAAGTGAACTCGCCCTCCTGCCAAGGACATTAGACGAGTAGATAGATAAAGTGGCTAATTCTGTTGTAGGTATACAATCTCTAAACTTAAACTAAATTGACAAGTTTAAAAAATATAGTGCTATCCTTTTCTGCAGGGAGCATTGTGAAAGATATAGGAATATATCGACGCAAGAAAACGTATTTGCTGTAAGTAGCCAAAACCCAACTTTTCAGCAGAGCCAAAAAACGATTTTTAAATTAGAAAAAATTCATAACTTCTTAATTATCAGTGACAGAAAAATGATTTTTTGTACACAGTTTTATTAAAGTAATATTCACCAATAGCAATAAAAATATTTTTCGTAAAGTTGTATAACAAGTAGGTTTTTCACTACTTACAGCAATTTGACTTTTAATTTACAGACCTGAAGAACGTCGTAAGTAGTATGGAGGTAGCTCAGTTCTATATTTTTACAGACGTATAAAATGCTTTACTTGAAATATTTTATCATTTATGCAACATTAAAGGGACGTAAGGCTACCTAAAAAATACTAATACCAGTGTATTCTTTTAAATTAAGGAAATGATGCAAGTGTAGTACAAATAAAATAGGTACCGTAAGTTAATTGTTATTATTTGAAATCTTCGCAGACACTCACTGCGTCAGAAACAGGTCACTCTTTTGATGTCGTCGGTCTAATAGTGGAGGGTGTGTAACACTGTGATTCCCGGTGCCAGGTCGCCATTCCAGCATCTTGGGACCCCAATGTCTATTGATTCTTCGAACTATGTAGACCGAGATACGTAGGCGGGACTACGTATCTTTTAATTTCTGATTTGATCGCGTAGAGAAACTCCGAGCATAGCTCTCTTCATCGCTCTCTGAGTGACTATGAACGTTCTTATGAGGCCCATGTTTCATAGCCGAATGTTATCACTGGCAACACGCACTGTTCGAAGACTTCTGTCTTCAGGCACTGAGGGATTTTGAATGAGAAGGCATCGCAAAGCTTCCAGAACGCTGCTCATCCGAGATGGATTCGGAGGTTGACCTCTTTCTTGTAATTGGACCTACCTAGCTGAACCTACGGCAATAGAATAGTGCTGTAATCTAATGTCAAAATTAAATGACACACCGAAAGAATGTTGTAAATAATGTTGCTGTCATATTTACATTACACAAGAATGCTGTAAGTAGAATTGTATCAAAAACATCGTTTTTCAGGAGACTTACAACAATTTGAACTTGAAAATTTTTCGAAAATGTTACCACTTTTCAAATTATTTTTCACCGTAGCGGTACGAGACTCAGACCATTCGACGCGGGGAAAAAATTTGATTCTAACCGTGTTTTCAGTCTACTTGCGCCATTTTTGCTACTTACAGCAAATACGTTTTCTTGCGTCGATATTTAGCCCTGTCTTTTTTAGTTTAGATTTAGAGATTATGTACAACAGCATTAGCCACAATATCCAACTAAGGTGATTGGATTACAACTTTATACATATAAAATACGAAAAGATTTTCTAACCTGACCTTATGTATTAGCATCTACATTTAACTATACGGTATAGTCTATACCTAGGAGTTAAATGTTACTATTATATGGCTTAGTAAGTCAGTCCTCGCTTGCGGCGTTACATGAATTGGAACTGTCGACCAGTCGCGGCTACATGTTTTCTGTATGATATTTTAATACAAATAATAATTTTCTTCGTCGTCCTCTTTTCAACCGAATATGGATACCAACAGCCGGGTATAGATCTCTTGTCGACGTTTCTACAATCCACGGCCCTGTTTCACCTAATGTCGTCAACTCAATGCGACTAGTTTGTCGTCCAGGGTTTTATATTATATTTTAAACCCCGAAGACTTTTGAGGAAATACATAAATGTGTGAATAGGTGATGCTCAGAGTTTACCTGCTTCATACAAAGCCTTTTATTAATATATATATAGCTGCTCGTGCTGATTCATTGACTGACTCACTGATTGATCACCCCTCCTGTAAAATTTTGTATGAAAAATTTTTTTTTCACTAATGGTATCGTATAGAGGACAAAAATTCATTCGGAACAAAAATATGGAGAGAGCTGATGATTGAGGATTTCAGAGACAAGCGAATGGCACGCTTAAGGTATTGAAGATAGGTGGGGGGTGCTCGAACAAATGTCACTCGAAACGTCATCCAATTAGCAGTGAGCTGAAAAAAAATTCAAAATGGCGAAAAAAAGATGGCCGCCATACAAATTTCGTCGCTCTCCATCTCGGAGGGTATAAAAGATGGAAGAGTGGTTTCTTCGCAAAAGATGATGAGAATCCAAAGGTCTACTTGATGAATTGAAAAAAAATTCAAAATGGCGGAATTTATTTTTCCATAGAAAATGTATGGCGAATATTGAAGAGACTAACAAGTTGTAAACTATGCAAGGCTTTGATGCGGTTCTTTGGAGAACTCTCAAAGAAAAATATGGGAAGACATGATGATTGAGGGTTTGGAAGATGGATGAGGAGCCCGGGCAGGGTATTGTAGATAGATGGGGGCTGCTCAAACAAAAATTACTCAAAACTTCATCCAATTGGCACTGAGCTGAAAAAAAAACAAAATGGCGGATTCAAGATGGCGGCTATACTTTCGTCGGTGTCTATCTCACCAAGCATAAAAGATGGAAAAGTGGTTTATGGGAAAAAGATGATCAAGACCTAAAGATCTACTTGATGAACAGAAAAAAAATCAAGATGGCGGAATTTATTGTTTCACACAAAAAAGTTTTTTTCACTGACGGTTTCGTATAGAAGACAAAAATTTATGCGGAGGAAAAATATGGAGAGAGCTGATGATTGAAGATTTTGGACACAGGTGAGGAGCACGCTCAGAGTATTAAAGATGGGTGAGAGGTGCTCAATCAAAAATTACTCGAAACTTCATACAATTGGCAGTGATCTAAAAAAAAAGGACCAAAATGGCGGATTCAAGATGGCGGCCATAAAAATTTCGTCGGTGTCCATCTCGGAGGGTATAAAAGATGGAAGAGTGGTTTCTTCACAAAAGATGATCAGGATCGGAAGGTCTACTCGATGAATAGAACAAAAATTCAAAATGGCGGAATTTATTTTTCCATAGAAAATGTATGGCGAATATTGAAGAGACTACAAGTTGTGAACTATACAAGGCTTTGATGCGATTCTTTGGAGAAATCTCAAAGAAAAATATGGGAAGACAATACGATGGTTGAGGGTTTGGAAGATGGTTGATGAGCCCGTGCAGGGTATTGTAGATAGACGGGGGCTGCTCAAACAAAAAATACTCAGAACCTCATCCAATTGGCAATGAGCGAAAAAAACCCAAATTGTCGGATTCAAGATGGCGGCTATACAAATTTCGTCGGTGTCTATCGCACCAAGTATAAAAGATGGAAGAATCGTTTCTTGGAAAAAGATGATCAAGACCTAAAAATCTACTTGATGAACAGAAAAAATCAAGAAGGCGGAATTTATTTTTTTCACACAAAATCTTTTCCACTGATGGTTTCGTATAGAAGACAAAATTCCATGCGGAGGAAAAATATGGAAAAAGCTGATGACTGAAGGTTTTGGAGACGTATGAGGAGCACGGTCAGAGTATTAAAGATAGGTGGGAGGTGCTCAAACAAAAATTACTTGAAACCTCATCTAATTGTCAGTGAGTGAGAGAGTCAGCTGAAAAAAAGGCCAAAATGGCGGATTAAAGACGGGGGCCATACAAATTTCGTCGGTGTCTCCAGTTCCTTTTCAAAATTTGTTTTTATTGAAAAACTCTCATTCTGACAAATGATTCGGAGAAAAATATGGAGAGTGATAATTATCGAGGGTTAGGAATATGGGAGAGATAGGTGGAGGCTGCTCTCACCAAAATACCCGAAAGCGAAACCTCGCGGTCCGCTTTAGCGGGCCGCGCACCCACGCGCCATACTAGTTAATATATATGTCGTAATTGAGTCGGCAATAATTGGAGCGCCAACGCCACCAAGCGGCGTTCGATCGAGTCTACGCAGTGTCTGAGTGTCTATAGAGTATAGAGTAAAACCTTCTTGGATCTGAGTTAGCGACCGAAGAAGAAAAAGATGAGAATGACAACGATGACAGCGGTCAGATAATAACAGAAAGAACAGAAAATGGTTTCGAGTTGAATTGCTCTTCTCTATACACAGATGCGTGGAATCAATCGCGCGTTCCATCTTATTTACCCTGCGTTGATAATTGTAAAGTGATTGAGATTAAGTGTATGGAATACTTGATTGGACATTATAATTTGATTGAGAGAATTCCTTCTTTGATTGTAAGCCAACATTACCCACTGACAGTCGCCCACGAGGAAGAATTTAAGATGAACACCACAAAGAATCACGACCATCCCGACTCAGAGTCGTTATCAGAAGCGGGATCAGTGTTGGCGCAGACCGGGAACAATGGGAACGATAATGATTTTTTGGCGTACACTGTTTGAACAACAGAATGAAAACATGCGTGCACTGATTACTGCCCTACAATCACGTAAACCAAATTACCGTGGAGATTTACCCGAGTTTGATCCTGATAAACCGGACACTGATCCAAGATCATGGTGCGCGACAGCAGATTTGTGTTTTTCTGAAAACCCACCTACCGGCGGTCAACTTGTTTTGGCGGTTAGTAAAGCATTAAAAGGGACTGCATCGACTTGGCTATCTCAAATAGCGTACCAAGGAATTACGTGGAATGAATTTAAGACACTTTTCAATACCAGATTTATTTGCACTGAGACTTTGGCGGGAGCCCTGATTAATCTCACCGATAGTAAACCGGGGGAAAAAGAAACTTTGCCTGCCTACGCAAATCGTTTAGTCACGTCGATAACTAATCGTTGGAAGGAATCGAGTAAGGAACAAATTGCAATAGCTACTGTTCTTGCTCATATATTATCACAATTTGACGCACGATTACGACGTATGGCGTTTACAACTAATATTTCTTCGCGGGACAAATTGCAACAGGAACTCAATGCTTTCTCATATACTATGAAGCGTAAAATAAATACTCCCAGTGAATATTCGAATGTATCTGAAGAGAAACGCGCGAAAATAACTTCACTAAAGTGTTTCAAATGTGGGAAAATCGGACACAGACAATCGGAATGTCTATTTAAGCCCGAAAACACGGGAGAACGACCTTCGATATCAACTACATCTAGTCAGTCAGCTCAGCAACCAGTAGTGAAGACCCTGGTTTGCTTCAAATGTGGGAAGCCAGGCCACATATCAAGTCGGTGTTTGAGCGGCAGCAGTCAATGCAACGTCGAGACGAGCGCAGCGAGGGCAGCTGGTGAGCGGCACGTAGATGTCTGCGTCGTACAACCACCCTTGGGCATATTGGAGCATAAAGGTGACTTCATTAAATAATTTTCTTATGATTCCGGTGCTGAGTACTCGTACTTTAAAGAAAGTTTTGCATTTAAGTTTAGCGGTTAATGTTGTTGTTATGGCTAGTATTGGTCAAACACGAGTGTTCAGTACGGAAAAGATTTTGTTGTGTAACGATCATCCTCTTTAAATTTTATGACATGTTCTATTTGACTTATTTACTAAATGACATTATGATAGGACGAGAAATTTTAAATCAAGGTTTTTCTGTACACATGACGGCAACTGAGTTTTTATTAAATAAAGTTCTTTGTGTACATTCGGTAAGCGATGAAAATTTGCGACAGTCTAATTTAAGCGCGATTGATACAGATGTGATGGACACAAACAAGTGTAAGCTTTTAGAATTGTTAAATGAGTTCTCCGAGTTATTTATTACTGGTTTGCCTACAACGCGTGTAAATACGGGTGAGCTTAAAATTAGGTTAGTAGATCTGCACCGCACTGTACAACGTCGACCTTTTAGGATGTCAGCGAGCGAGCGTAGTTTTATTCGTAACCGCGTAAAAGAGTTGTTAGAAGCGAATATTATTAGGCCTAGGTTGTCGGGGGCTTTTTGAAGTGGGGCTGGCGATGTCGAGTTTGCCGATTGCTGAGGGTAATTATTAGTCGCTCGAGGACGATCGAATGTCAGGGTTGGCCGTGACGGCTAAGATAAGATGATAACAAAAACCAACAAACAAACAAAAAGAAAACAAAAAGAAAAAATCGCGAATAATTGAAACTAAAGCTGTGATAAAGAAATTTTCCGTAGGCGATTTCGTATTGTTAGAGAATGAAGAATGTAATCAAACAAAGTTAGATCCAAAGTTTAACGGCCCGTTTAAAGTGATAGAAGTTTTGGATGGTGATCGTTATATGTTAAAAGCTTTAAATTCAAATAGAATTTACAAATATGCACATGACAGATTAAGAAAAATGCCAGTAAGTCATGTACCACTAAGTGATATGCGACGTAAGTGATGATCATGATGATCAAGATGATCAGTAGCAACTCGAGTGGAGACTCTATCGGCCGCACGAAGTTCGACCGTACCAGCAGTTATTACGTAGTCGTAGCCTGGTAGAAATCGGTGTCTCTTGAGGCAACTCAAGTAGTCCGTGGGTGCGCGATGCGCGTTTGACTCTGGCGGAGGTCGAGGTCTTGCGAGACCGTGGAGAGCAATTGCGATTGCTCGTGGGCTGTGAGAGCCGAGGCGATAGGAGTGCTAACTCGAGGGGTTAAAGAATTAAATTTTTGAGTTACTTTTGATTTTTAAAGTGAACGACTGTGGTACATGGCTGTGGTAGATGATTCTAGTGTTTTAATTGTTTCTCAGGCGTAAAGAACCTATTTGTGTTATGCATGAGTAATAATGCGAATTAAATTATAGCTCAGTGAATTGGTTACTACTGTCCCAGTATTTTTGTTGATATAATTAACAATAATGATTTTAAAAGTTCTTAGATTTTCTTTATTTAAGTTGAGGTCAGAAATGGCCGAGCGAACAAGTACTCTCGTTGGTTTATTTCTTTTCAGATTAACTGCACCTGATATGTAACATCACACGAGGGCGTGTGCAAGCAGGATAGCCGTGTCGTAATTGAGTCGGCAATAATTGGAGCGCCAACGCCACCAAGCGGCGTTCGATCGAGTCTACGCAGTGTCTGAGTGTCTATAGAGTATAGAGTAAAACCTTCTTGGATCTGAGTTAGCGACCGAAGAAGAAAAAGATGAGAATGACAACGATGACAGCGGTCAGATAATAACAGAAAGAACAGAAAATGGTTTCGAGTTGAATTGCTCTTCTCTATACACAGATGCGTGGAATCAATCGCGCGTTCCATCTTATTTACCCTGCGTTGATAATTGTAAAGTGATTGAGATTAAGTGTATGGAATACTTGATTGGACATTATAATTTGATTGAGAGAATTCCTTCTTTGATTGTAAGCCAACATTACCCACTGACAGTCGCCCACGAGGAAGAATTTAAGATGAACACCACAAAGAATCACGACCATCCCGACTCAGAGTCGTTATATATATAGCTGCTCGTGCTGATTCATTGACTGACTCACTGATTGATCACCCCTCCTGTAAAATTTTGTATGAAAAATTTTTTTTTCACTAATGGTTTCGTATAGAGGACAAAAATTCATTCGGAACAAAAATATGGAGAGAGCTGATGATTGAGGATTTCAGAGACGAGCGACGGGCACGCTTAAGGTATTGAAGATAGGTGGCGGGTGCTCGAGCAAATGTCACTCGAAACGTCATCCAATTGGCAGTCAGCTGAAAAAAAATTCAAAATGGCGAAAAAAAGATGGCCGCCATACAAATTTCGTCGGTGTCCATCTCAGAGGGTATAAAAGATGGAAGAGTGGTTTCTTCGCAAAAGATGATCAGGATTAAAAGGTCTACTGGATGAATAGAAAAAAAATCAAAATGGCGGAATTTATTTTTCCATAGAAAATGTATGGCGAATGTTGAAGAGACTACAAGTTGTGAACTATGCAAGGCTTTGATCCGGTTCTTTGGGGATGTCTCAAAGAAAAATATGGAAAGACATGATGATTAAGGGTTTGGAAGATGGATGAGGAGTCCGGGCAGGGTATTGTAGATGGATGGGGGCTGCTCAAACAAAAATACTCAGAACCTCATCCAATTGGCACTGAGCTGAAGAAAACATCAAAATGGCGGATTCAAGATGGCGGCTATACAAATTTCGTCGGTGTAGATCTCACCAAGTCTAAAAGATCGAAGAGTGGTTTTTTGACAAAAGATGATCAAGACCTTTAGTTCTACTTGATGAACAGAAAAAAACAAGATGTCAGAATTTATTTTTTCACACAAAAAAAAAATTTTCATTGATGGTTTCTAGAAGACAAAAATTGATGCGGAGGAAAAATATGGAAAAAGCTGATGATTGAAGATTTTGAAGATATGTGAGGAACACGGCCAGGGTATTAAAGATATGTAGAGGCTGCTCAAACAAAAACAATACTCGAAACCCCGCGGTCCGCTTTAGCGGGCCGCGCAGCCACGCGACCTACTAGTTAATATATATATAGCTGCTCGTGCTGATTCATTGACTGACTCACTGATTGATCACCCCTCCTGTAAAATTTTGTATGAAAAATTTTTTTTTCACTAATGGTTTCGTATAGAGGACAAAAATTCATTCGGAACAAAAATATGGAGAGAGCTGATGATTGAGGATTTCAGAGACAGGTGAGCAGCACGCTTAAGGTATTGAAGATAGGTGGGGGGTGCTCGAACAAATGTCACTCGAAACGTCATCCAATTGGCAGTTAGCTGAAAAAAAATTCAAAATGGCGAAAAAAAGATGGCCGCCATACAAATTTCATCGGTCTCCATCTCGGAGGGTATAAAAGATGGAAGAGTGGTTTCTTCGCAAAAGATGATGAGGATCCAAAGGTCTACTTGATGAATTGAAAAAAAATCAAAATGGCGGAATTTATTTTTCCATAGAAAATGTATGGCGAATATTGAAGAGACTACAAGTTGTAAACTATGCAAGGCTTTGATGCGATTCTTTGGAGAACTCTCAAAGAAAAATATGGAAAGACATGATGATTGAGGGTTTGGAAGATGGATGAGGAGCCCGGGCAGGGTATGTTAGATAGATGGGAGGTGCTCAAACAAAAATTACTCAAAACCTCATCCAATTGGCACTGAGCTGAAAAAAAAACAAAATGGCGGATTCAAGATGGCGGCTATACAAATTTCGTCTGAGTCTATCTCACCAAGCATAAAAGATGGAAGAGTGGTTTCTGGGAAAAAGATGATCAAGACCTAAAAGTCTACTTGATGAACAGAAAAAAACAAGATGGCGGAATTTATTTTTCCATACAAAATATATGGCGAATATTGAAGAGAATGTAAGTTGGGAACTATGCAAGACTTTGATACAGTTCCTTTTCAAAATCTTTTTTAATTATTCGGAGAAAAAAATATGGAGAGTGATAATGATCGAGGGTTAGGAATATGGGGGAAGATATGTAGGTGGAGGCTGCTCAAACAAAAAATACCTGAAAACAAAACCTCGCGGTCCGCTTGCGGGCCGCGCATCCACGCGCCATACTAGTAAATCACTATTACTCTTTGATTCTCCGGAATAAATGTATCCTATATCCGTCTCTAGAATGCAAGCTACATCTCTGTGCCAAATTAAAAAGCTAAGTAGGTATACCAATTCACATCTCTGCAATGTACAGATTTCCCTTTTACATCCATCCGAGATTGTTCCTCTAACAAAAGGTTAACGTTTTTTGTAATTAAATTTTTATGAAAAGCTGAAACCAACTTCTTTGAAAGATTAATTATCGCTAAGCCCATTGTTCGTGTTGCCGTCGATACATTGATCTCTTTTACAAAAATCCTCCATTGTTTTGGACTCAAACAAAAAAGTTCAAAGCATTTCCTTTACAATGTACGTTAGAACTTGTATTGAACAAACTCGCAACTCTGCACGTTAAAGGCTCCTTCAGATTGTAAAATCTGATTCACAAAAACTCCTTTATCTACCACATAAGCTAAATACGTGTAAAGGTACGCTTAAATTAACGAAATCGCTAAACATACATATATAGTAGATATAGTACGGCAGCCACCGAACAAAATTTTTAGTGATTAATAACAAGCTGAATTTTCGTGAGTAGGTTCGTTTCAACGAGACAACCAACTTTTTTATCTATGAAAATTCTCGATCGAGCTAGCTTCTCGAGTGGGGAGGTGTTAAAAATTTCGATTCGCTCGGGTGGGAAATCGTTCCACTTTTGTCGGACTATGTAGCCATTTCATTATAGTATTTACTAAGCTGTCATCATGTTAAGATAAGATATAAATCAGCTAGTTATTAATAATGTTTAATCATTTTTAATCATCATTATTCATTTATTTGGAAATATTCGGAGTGGAGGACGCTGTAGAATATTATTACTAACCACCTGATTTTTTGTATGCAACCTAATAAATACTTGTATAATGAAATGGCCATATAGTCCTACAAATTTAGTGGAACGATTTCCCACCCGAGCGAATCGAAATTTTTAACACCTCCCCACTCGAGAAGCTACCTGCATCGAGAATTTTCATAGATAAAAAAGTTGGTCGTCTCGTCGAAACGAACCTACTCACGAAAATTCAGCTAGTTATTAATCACTAAAAATTTTGTTCGGTGGCTGCCGTACCAATATGTTTGTACCTCAACGCCTATGTCACGTC
This sequence comes from Melanargia galathea, assembly GCA_920104075.1. Taxonomy (NCBI): domain Eukaryota; kingdom Metazoa; phylum Arthropoda; class Insecta; order Lepidoptera; family Nymphalidae; genus Melanargia; species Melanargia galathea. Next base: position 4,710,411 of record OV049865.1, read on the forward strand.
TGTTAAAAAACGTGACATGCGATTTACGTTACGTTATTTGATTCTCTCGCGGTTTCAATGTTATTTTCTTTTTTAACTCTATTACAAACCTTCATTAATAATATCATAAATATTTATTACAAAAGAAAAAGAATCTTACACTTTTTTAAATTAAAACCATGCATTATACTCCACCGGGTTTTGTTCCGTTAATAAAGTTCCTTTCTTTCCAAAAGATAGTTATTTTCGTAAACACACCTATGCGCATAGGTACCTACTCTCTATTCCCATTGTCTTCTGGCATTGTATGAGAAATAATGACTGCTTTTCAAGCACTTTATTTACGCCGTGTGGGTAAATTAAAACCTGGATAATTGAGTGTGGCTGGCTAACGAATAATACACTTGATATTGTACTCTTATAATTAAGGATTTAGTGGCGCAATGGTGAGAGTAGTGCTCTTATAAGTGCAGGTCTTAAAATTTCTAAATTGTGTCTAGTTTCGTCTGTGCTGGTGAGAGGCTTTGATGACTATGGCTAGTTATAAACTACCGACACAACCGTACCGCCAACCGGTGAAGCGTTCCGGTACGATGCCAAGTGGAGTCCGATTAAGAGTGTGGGTTCAATGCGTAAACCCTGCTTGCGAATTGCGTCAAGTTTCTTTGATGAAAGCTCACAAAAACAGGAGAGCTGGTCAGCGCTCATCGTAAATGGTAAATGAGGCCACATGAGGCCCAATATCGGATATTTAGACATGTGACGAGGCCACGTGGCCACATGGCCTGTGGTTCGTTTAGTTCGCCTAATGCCCTAATTCAAGCGCATTAGGTCAATGTGTCTACGCTCTTTAAGTTTATTTAGCCTGGAGAAATAACGAGAATGGGAACCACAATAGTCTAATGGGTAGGATTAGAACTGTCGATCTTTGGTTGTCAGTCCACGCCGTTACCGTTCCGTTATCGAGGCTTTTGACTAAGTGGACTAAACGAAACACAAGCAAAAATCGCTCAGTAACCGTTTACCAAGACGAATGTTTCCACTAAAACCAGATTAGGATAGCGAAGACGCGGATGTACGTACAAACCGAATACAAACACGCCATAGAGATAGTCCTTTGTATCAGATTGCGCAAAGCTTCATGAGTAGATATGCCTACAGAGAGGAAGCTTCATACAAGCGGCACGCTGTAGGTACACTCACAAGTCACGCGCACGTTTGCCATTCAACTGAGCCGGTAGCGTCAGACGCAGAGCATCCGTGAACCGTTGGTGAGAGCTCATGTGTGACTGTACCTACAGTCAGTCTAATATTATGTAAATTATAGTATTTATGTTTATGTAAGTGCATTGTATTTTTATTCCTATTCTTATTTGATTTCACTTTGTTCATCAACCTCTGTTCATGCGTTACTAGCTCCACACGTACGGGTTGCCTGTAAGAGATTACTTTAGTGATAAGGCCGCCCTTGCAGTCTAGCACAATTATTATTGTCTTCTGTGTATTTGTTGTTTTTGTGTTACTGTGTTGCAATAGAGACTACTACATACTACTACTACTACTACTACTACTACTACTACAGCAGGCCGCTTGTATGAAGCTTCCTCTCTGTAAGGATATCTACTCATGTGCCAAAGCTTCGCAGGACGCGTGATGGATCAAACTCAGACGGCGTGGCTTTCCCGCGCGAATAGATAAAGTTTTTCTTTTGTATGTATCCCGGGCAGATAGCGTTATGAAATTTAACAACCTTTCCTTTTGTAAACCGTTTCAATGTACAGTTCAATAACAACACAGGATTGGAGGTGTATTTTATTGGTCTGAAAATATTGAGGAATGAATAATTTCTCATCGATAACTTTTATCTTATATATCGATATATATATATTCTATACCTTTATTCGGGTAGCGTTCTTGATTTTAATGTAAATTAATTTACGAATAAGCGAAAGTTTGAATGGCCGGGATTTTTTCTACCTTATGTATTTTGTAAACAATATAAAATGTATCAAAAACTCTCTCTTTCTTTTATAGCGAGCTCGTATGTACTCGTATTAACTATAATATAAATATTATTATATACATATACAGTTCCTTGTAATATGATAAACCGCAGCACGCGTACGCGCGGTTTCACCGTGACGTCCTGCCGTGCAGTTGCAATCGCGCCGCGCTGCCATCGCGCCTGTTGTCTCTTAGAGTGAAAACTTGTAGCCTTTAGAGTAGATCACGATATAACTTCCATGTTACAAGTCCTACTACACCAATTCGCATGTACCATCATAGCTGGGAAGTTGGTGGCAATTTTGGTATATGATTAGCTTGGCAATGAGATCGATATAGTTAACAGAGTATTGAAGCTTGGGTATAAAGTAACGTAAGGTGGCAATGTTAGGTGTCGTTGATTTTTCAAAAAATAAAAAATAGTTTTAAATTATGAACAAGTAAAAAGCTCTGATTAATTATTTGCTCATATACCTGATATTTAGACATTTGCCAAAAGTCAAATCCTTGAAATACTTTATAAACAAAAATTAATTACTCATTACCGCAGATACATAAGTCTCGCAAAGAGATTTATATAGAAGCCTAATCGAAGAGCATTAGTGAAAATAATGCCAGACACGTGTAAATGATTTAGTTCAGCAAATATTTTTTATTCACGTAAAACCCAGCGACAGCGGTGTGCCGGAAATTGATTTTAGCCATTTTATAATCGAGCCTTTACATATATCAATCTCTGGCACGCGAGCTAACGATTTAACTTTTTCTGCCGTCAGCTCCTTGTCTATCAACGTAAGTAACCATAACTCTTGGCTGCGGCAATCATAAATTGCTTAATTTGTGTAATGTGTTGCACGGCTCTCGGCTCTCGAACAGCGGTCGGCTGTTACAGGGACAGATGCCGACAAAATTAATCAAGGTCGGGGCAAGGCATTAGCAGAGTTTGAATTGGTGCGGCCCTAACTATGTGGAGCTAGGAGAAATGCGACTCAGAGATTGCTTTGAACTATCTTTGTATTTTTCATCTATGGGGCAAGTACTGGCAAAACTGCACAAAAGGTGGACGTAGATTTTCGCCATTATTATGATACTTCATTGGGTTCTACCCAATAATCAAAAAAAATTATTGTCTGTAAAGTACTTATATACGGACGATAATTTTACGTGATAACGTCATAAGAAAACAAAGAGTGATAGATGTGCCACAACTTCACAAGCCGAAAGCTTAGTTTCGCGCTCGCAATGGTACCTGCATTGCTATGGCGTTGCTATGGTACGTGACAATGAGTCATGCTTTTTCGTGCGTGCCGGCCGGCGTTCATCGATTTATAAGATTTTATCACGTCAAAAATTAAAAGGACAAACTAACTGACTGTCATGTAAACTTAGATTTAACCACTCTGTCTCGAAACTAGAGATTTTGAGTGTAGGTTTTCTTTATAACATAAATTAGTGGAAAAAATATTTATATAAAAGGAATGGATTTGAGGAATTGCTGTCGTCCAGATTCTCTGAAAAGTGCTTCTTTAGTTTTGACAGCTAACTTTTATCTTTTTACTTTCTGTGCTATATGTCATCATGATCATCATGATCAACCCATTACCGGCTCACTACAGAGCACGGGTCTCCTCTCAGAGTGAGAAGGGTTTTGGCCATAGTCTACCACGCTGGCGAAGCGGATTGGCAGACTTCACACACCTTTGAGAACGTTATGGAGAACTCTCAGGCATGCAGGTTTCCTCACGATGTTTTCCTTCACCGTAAAGCAAGTGATATTTAAATACTTAAAACCCACATAACTCCGAAAAGTTAGAGGTGCGTGCCCCGGGATCGAACCCACGACCTCCGATTAGAAGTCGGTGGTCTTAACCACTAGGCTATCACAGCTTCATGTTCTGTGTGCTATATGTACTTAAATCATAATATTACAGTAACGTGTAAAATATCTCAATAGTCCTTCTTTTCCAAGCTTTGTGAAAACTAAAAACTTATTATTTGAACGCCAAAAATTCCGTTTTTTTAGCGAAATCGCCTTTCTCATAGCCCGGACTTCATACAGGGTTGTCTTACAAGAATTAATGCGTGGGCGTCCCTTTTAATAAGAGTTGAGCAGTGTCGGACACGCTGTTGCGTCATGTATCGCCGATATAAACCTTTATAATCGCTTCCAAGATTGCCTCTGAGGCACCCGACTACTGCGAGACTAATAAAACAATGTATGAAACCAAAGGCTTTAAGAGCGGCAAATGTGGGGTAAGAGTTTTAGATTATAGCGGCAATAAGCGAAGTTTTAGAAAACGACTTCAATATGTTTTATGCATAACTAGCTGATGCCAGCGACTTTGTTTGCTTGGATTCTCATAAATCTCATCCCCTATTTAACCCACTTGGGGTTAGAATTTTCAAAATTCCAGAAACACGTAATTCTTTATTTTTAACCGTCAGTACAAATACCAACTTTCATGGATATAACTTAAAAAATCAGCCAAGTGCGAGTCGGGCCTCGCTCTTTCAGGGTTCCGTACATGATTATGAACAATATAATATTTTGGGTCTAAGAAATATTTAATTTCCGAGCTAGACATCGCAACAAACCGTGAAAGAAAAACCCAAAAAAATGTTCGTTTATTTTGGTCACAGCTTATAAACTATTTAATAAATCGTTGTTTTCAGTATTTGTTGTTTAAATAGAGCATATAGTACATAATATACTGAAATATCATATTCCCAACTAGTTTAGTTTTTGAGATAGCCCCCGTCACAAAAATGGTCTAAAACTGACAACTTTGATGGCCTCCCATTCCCTTATTTTTTGAGATAAAAATTAAAAAAATATATATTTGTACTTTACTTAATGAGCTCTAAACAATGATACCCCACAAGCTAGGGTAAAGAAAAAATTTTTTTTTCCGGCTCCTTTTTCATGTATGGGAGCCCCCCTGAAAAATAATTTAATTCAATTTCTAATTCAATATTTGATTTTGGGTTAACGTTTTACACTAAATACCAAAATTTCAGGTTTGTAACTCATTTCGTCTGCGAGCTAGAGACCTGTGACCGGCGGACAGACGGACAGACAGCCGAGTGACATTAATAGGGCTCCGTTTTTTACCCTTCGGGTACGGAACCCTAAAAATGACGGACTTTTATACAAACTTTCATCCCCTATTTACCCCCCTTAGGGGTAGAATACGCAATAATCCTTTCTTATTATGCGCCTACGTTATAAAAGGAAGCTACTGTGACAATTTCAAGTTTCTAGCTTCAGTGGTTTAGGCTATGCGTTGATGATCAGTCAGTCAGTCAGGACAAGCTACTTTATACCTATTATCCTACTAATCCTACTTCCTACTAATATTATAAATGTGAAAGTGTGGATGTTTGGATGTTTAGATGTTTGGATGTTTGGATGTCTGGATGTTTGGATATTTGGATGTTTGTTACTCTATAACGTCACAACTACTGAACCAATTTAGCTGAAATTTTGAATGGAGATAGATTATGCCTTGACTTAAAACATAGGCTACTACTATTTTTATCCTGGAAAAATCCACAGTTCCCGCGGGATTTTGAAAAACCCGAAATCTATATCTACAGCTATAGGTAGATTACTATAGCGAACTTCCTTGTGTAAACATCATCATTACAGAAGCAGGATAAGGTTTAATATTAAAACTACTTAAATCAAACTATTATTAAAATATCTTTATTTATCACCCGCACAAACTTAATTAATATCGAATCACAAATTAGTTTAACTGAGATCTCTTTTCAAAATCTATTTTATACTAATTAATTTAATTACACTCAGCCAAGTCCAAAATGGCAGCACTTTATTCGATTAGGGTGTGATTGCTATCGCAACCCTCAATCAAATATCACGACCTAGATGCTGAAGCATCTAATAGTCGGTTGAGTCTCTGGAGGAGACTGAATTCATGGCTTCGAAGTGCCCGTATTTATACCGCTAATTCAAAATGGCGGTTCGGCGCCACTGAAAAGAATCAAATGTCAGTTCATTCTAACCTATTTTCATTATGAAATTAATAATCTGTAAACCATTTCTAAAAATTCTAATTAATTTTCAACAATAATCTGACACTTGATAGTAGGTATAAAGGTTGGAAAAGGGAGCGGGAACGGGAACCGGAAATCCACGATTCCCTCGGGATTTGTTCAAAACCGAAATTCACGCGGGCGAAGCCGCGGGCAGATGCTAGTTATAGATAAATTGCTTAATGGCTCAAAAGTCTGAGTGATTAGTCCCAGTTTGGAGCTTTCCAAAACTTTTTAGTATACCTACTATTGATCGAATCACCATGACTTCAGATTAAAATGGACCTAAAATAAGAGTCTTTGGGTTCATTTTGCTCTGAAGTCATTTGTGATTCGATCAATAGTATACTTCTAGTATACTTTTAGTTTTGGAGCGCTTCAAACTTAGACTAAGCACTCTGATCAATATAATCAATCTCTACTCGTATATATGACTCGGAAAGAATCACACTGTGGCCGATTGATTTACGAGGCTATTTTCGTTTACGGGTAAGATTTACGATTTTATTTATTACCCAGGTCATTTACAACGATCGTCAACAGATCTTCACCAACTAATTGATACACCTTAAAATAATTTGCTCAGATTTGAAAAAATTATGGTTACGACTCTATTTGGGTTTTTGCGAAAAATTTACAAAAAAAATTGCGCTGAAATGCGCAATCAAACTAAATTATGTAATTTTACGCGATATTTTGCACGAAATAAAACATAACAATTTTTGAAATTTTATCAGTAACGTGAACGCTCTGGGATTGTTTGTGACGTCACTAGATATTGCACTTGAGTTAGTTGTTATAATTGAAGTTTATCAAGTCAACCGAAACTAAACTTTAAAGTTGAAACAATAAGATTGATATTAAAATGAGTAGGTATAACAATTTACAACATTACGATACTAAGCGCATTTAAGCGACTACAGCATTCGCCTTGCGTAGCGTCTCTGTCGCACGCACCGAGTTCCGATAAGGAGCGAGCGAGAAAAGTGACTTGTATACCGATTCGTGACGTCACGCGTATCATGTGATCAGCGCCATCACAGAAATGTTGTTTTTGGCGCGGTTTTCAAAACTTTAACTTTATCATTGATTTAATTCTTAATACTGTAGATATTCCGAAAAATATAAATGTAGTGTGTTTTAATAAGTAATAAAGAATAATTTAAAACAATTTCCAAAAATTAGTCAAATAGCCTATTGGTAAGAAATTACGAAATATTATTAAACTACCATTAGCCCTAACCTAAAATATAGAGCATGTTTTAGGTTAGGGCTAATGGTAGTTTAATTAATAATGTGGTTAATTTGTATTCGTCATTTAAAAAAAATAAAGAATAAGTCAAGTTATATCAAAAAAACATGACAGATGGTTTTGTTCAGTAATGTACACGTCATTATTTATAATCGTCGGTAATGTGAAGAGCTATGTGAATGGACAGCGATTTAATTGAGAATTACGAGAATTATGTAGCTTTAAATCATGTGGAATACGAAATAATCTAGCTGCTTTGATTAGATACCTACACACAATAATCATATTGACCGGAATATTTTCCTAACAACCACTAAGAAAAATCCACAAAATTGAAAGGCTACCCGGGACCAAAAACCCCTCGTCCGTCAATCTGTCAGAGCGCCCATTCAGTAAAAAATCTTCGCTCTCACGGAAAATTCAGTCAACCCCATGACTGAAGATGACACAACGGTGTTCGTATTTAAAATGATGATAGCTTTAGTAATCGAAGTCACAAGAAATTGCCCTGTTATGTCATGTAGGGCTGTACGTGGATGTTTATTTATAGCCCAAGAGCTCACGACGACGGCGCGGCGAGACCTTCGTTATTCTATAAAAACTGAAAGTTTATCTGTGTATGTCTCCAACACAGGTAAGAACGGCCAGGAACTACGAAGTTGGGATAATGGTTACTTTGGGAGATAACAGGTAAATAATAAAGGTGTAAAAAATCTTACGTCAAAGTGTAAAGTCTAATTTTTGTATATTTTCTTCAGTATAATTTCAAAAATCTCCAATGCCGGACACTTATTACAGTTGCTACCCCCTGCCAGACAACCTTAAAGTTTAAAAGTTCAAGGGTGTCTGGCAGGGGGTAGCAACTGTAATAAATGTCCGGCAATGTATATGACATGATTTTAATACTATTACGAAGAAAATATAAAAAAATTAGACTTTATACTTTGACGTAAGATTTTTTACACCTTTATTACTTACCTGTTAACCTCCAAAATAACGATGATCTCAACTTTAAAGTCGCTGATCGTTCCTCCCTGTGTTGGAGACAATCCTACACAGAGAAACTTTCAGCTTTTATAAAATAACGAAAGTCTGCATTCGCATTCATTCTGCATCACTGAATTCGGTTAATCACAAGTGATGACTGATAGAACAGATAGTTATTCAGATGTTGGTCATACAAACATCTCTATATTTAAACGGCAGGCTATCTATCAGTCAATCACAGCCGTGAGTCTGTAAAACTGACATCAAAACGTATCGTCTAAAGCTGAGATCTACCGAGCGCACTATGATGTATCTCACATTTTGATGCAAATTACTTAGAGCAGTAAGACTTCAGGAAAGGTCGTAATACAACTAATGCAGGCGCAAAACTGACTCATATTTATGATGCTTGGAAGCGTTCGTAAGCAGAAAGTTATTGGAGTTTTGTTACTTAAACTTAGCCACTATGGTATCAAAAACGTTGCACTTAATCATTTCATTGCCTCTTAAGAACCTCAGTGACCGAACTCAGGAAGTCTGAATTGAATTCAGACTTGAGTTTAAAACTAGACATGTTTATGTCCCGTTTGAACTGTCTCTCAGGTACGATTAAAGGCAGTGTACGCTCTATAGATCTTAGACTTCGTTTAAAAGAAAAACTTAACCGATTTGATTCGTGTTGGAATGTGTTAGGGGTTGCAGATTAAACATTCCACCCGCGTCGCGGCCGGCGCGGCGCCGTGATGCCCGCATTCCTCATTCAGGTGGCGACCTGCGGCCACGTGAGTAGATATCCCTACAGAGAGGAAGCTTCATACAAGCGTTCGCTGTAGGTACACACACATAGCGCAGCTCACCCACACATGAACTCTCACCAACAGTTCACGGACGCTCTGCTGGGGCTCAGTTGGGCGAACAAGTGTGGGTCGTGCGCATTGAATTAATACTGAGAATAAAGTATTTGGCGAGAGTTTAGAGATTGTGTAAAATAGTGTAAATTATATAAAAAATAAAAACCGGCCAAGTGCGAGTCAGACTCGCACACGAAGGGTTCCGTACCATTCTCTTCTATCTCTTCATCTATAACTAAATATTCTGTGAATATTTCAAGCGTCTATCTGTTGCCGTTATCAATATCAAGCAAAAACGAGCAAAAATATCAAGTTTGTTGTATGGGCGCCCCCTTAAATACATATTTATTTTATTCTATTTTTTAGTATTTATAGTTATAGCGGCAACGGAAATACATCATCTGTGAAAATTTCAACTGTCTAACTATCACGGTTCATGAGATACAGCCTAGTGACAGATGGATAGACAGACGCACAGCAGAGTTTTAGTAATAGGGTCCCGTTTTACCCTTTGGGTACGGAACCCTAATTAGACTTAGGTAAGTGTAGTGTTTAGACAAAATGCCTAACCATTGTACAGTTAACAGTATGTTATGTTCACATGCAACAGGTGACAACCCTATGAGAATAGGTATAATTTTGGACGTTCTTAAGAAGCTTCCCCTCTGTAGGTATAATCTACTCATGTGCTGCGGCCTGAGTGCAACTCACCTGAATAGGTATTTTAGTTAAGAAAACGTTGTTATGGCATATTTGTTATTCCAGTCATTCGGATCTGCACAGTGGGTGAGCAAACCTTATACGTAAAAAAGCACCCCCAAACTAATGATGAATGGCATGCCATACCGTGCCCTTTGGCACGGTTGGTAGTGACCACAGAAATCCTAATAATATAGCATTAAAACTGCTGTGTAAAGGTCGACCAGAATCTCATGAAAAATACGGAAATGAAATTCCAAAGTTAGCAACACTACGGCTGCCCTAGCGATAAATAAAGTAACTGACATTTTTGTGAAATTGACTTTTTTGCATTAACAAAAGTTTTATGTCGAGTAGTTTTTTACCACAGTTTAATATTTCAAATAACTTGAACCGTTTACTGAAATTTGAATTGCCCAAACAAAGTAACTGCAAACACTAACCCGGAATATAAATGCAAAACCAAGTAAACAACAAGCACAACACAAAAACAAAGTAATTGGATGTTGATTACTTTGTTTTTGTATTTAAAATGCAGTTGCTTGATTTTTCGTTTCGTGAAACGATCCAAGGTAAGGTGTTCTGAATGTAATTACTTTGTTTATCACTAGGGCAGACGAGTTAACCTAGTGTTGCTTACTACAAAATTTAATTTCCCTATTTTTCATGAGATTCTGGTCGACCTATACCACGTCAAACTATACAGAATGCATGTTGCTGCCTTACTACAATATTATACACAAACATATTAAGTTCTACGCAATCACGCAAACACATTAACAAATAATGTGATGATTTTACATGTTCAGTACATTCTTCTATATCTATATCTATATACACAGTGAGGTGTAATAAATATAGAGTAGAAGCGTCATATAAACTGTTCTCAGAAAAACGTAACCACTTTTGAGTTTCAAAGACGTAGCTTTGAAACTGACAAATACGCCAAGTAAACTTTGAGTAAACTATATTTGTCTCGTTTCTTCTGCCCTCAAACTAATAACGTTAGAATAGGACAAGACATTGCAATTAGACAAACGATTAGAGTTACCAGTATCAGGAATAATTTCCCACAAAAGAACGATTTCCCCCAAAAAATTATTTGAGTTTATGAGATTTAATAATTATATTAGATTTAATAAAATTTTCAATATAAACCATATTATAGAACTAAATAAGGATTACTAATAGGAAAAAAAAATATTTAAATGCGTGAACGTAAATAACTTTATTTAAATCTCTCATCTATCTATCTATACTATACTATTACTATACTTACTATACTAATAAATAAAATTGAAGTGTCTGTCTGTAATTTCGAAATAACTACCTCATATTAAGCTCATATGTTTATTTGAATGGTACCATAACCGAATCATACGTTTTTAAAATTTTTGTCTGTCTGTTTGAACGGGCTAATCTTCGGAACGGCTGAACCGATTTTGACGGGACTTTCACATACAAGTAGAGAATTAACCAGGGAGTAACATAGGCAGGTTTTTTAACCGACTTTCAAAAAAGGAGGAGTTGTGTTTTTCTACCTATGTACACCGATATCTCCGAGATTTCTGAACCGATTTGCGTATATTTTTTTTAATCGATAGAGGAATATTGCGACAATGTCCTATACAACATTTGAATTCCAACTCCTCAATCCTGATGCTGTAGGGGACCTGATCCCCAAAACTAATGGGATTTAGGAACTGTCGGTTATTTATATTGATATTGGGGGTACCAATTAAAGACTTTATCGTTGAATGAACTTGAGTATGTACATATCCAACTCCTCAACCCTGATGCTGTAAGGAATTGCATTCCGAAATCGTAGGGATCCCACGGAATTTTTCCGTTTTCAGGATGGGTTACTACAGATAGGCTACTTTTTGTTCTGGAAAATCAAAAGTTCCCACGGGATTTTTAAAAACCTAAATCCACACGGGCGAAGCCGTGGGCATCATTTAGTACTAATAGTAAAGCTGTAACTGGTCCAATTCTGTACATTAAAGATATTTTGAAAATTTTTGAACCAAGCAAAAATATTAGTTACATATGGGTACGTTTATGTTAGTAACTTCATACATAAGAATGATCACTAGGTATGTATATGTATACTAATATCTTTCTGAATGTTACGATAGTTACGATAGTGAAAAAATTATCAAAATCGGTTCATTGGTTTTTGAAATAATCACGAACATACGGGTCGAATATGTAACCTTCTTTTGTGAACTCGCTTAGTAAGAAATCATTATACCTACTTCTAACTATTTTATAATGACTCAGTATGATCACATAAATTACTGATTTACTTACGTTTGCCTTATAGGTACATACATACGTTCATCATTCGCTTTTTCATTCACTAATTTCCCAACAATGTTGGGAAAATCAAAATAGTTTTTACTGGCAACACTTATAGTAAAAATAATGCGCGGTAAATTTATGTTTTTATTACGTGTTGTTTTGGATAATCGGAATTAAATAAAACAAACTTACTTGTGAAAAGTAACACCAGTTGCTTTATTATCTTTTTCTGACCGTGACAAACAAATTTTAACAACACATTTCACCATTTTGACAAATTGTGTGGCAAGTAACAGTTACGTTCGTGTTCACTCGGACGTCGGGCTGGCAACTGAAGTCGTAGATGTCATCGGACATCAGTGAAGTAGCAATGAGTCGGTGCTTTAGAATGCTGATCTTGTTAAGGTAATACATCATTGTATATACATAATAATAAAATCGTAGAATTGCCGTATCTGTACATTAAAGATTTTTGCAAAATAATAACTGGGGGGTGTTAGGGATAAGTAATGGAACATAAAAAAGCTATTTGTCTGTTTGTCTGTTTATCTGTTTGTCTGTATGTTTGTGCGCACATCACGCAAAAACTACTGAATGGATTGTAGTGAAACTTGGCACGATTTAAGTTCATACTACGGAGTAACATATAAGATACTTTTTATCCCGAAATTCAGCACGGTTCCCTTGGGAGAGGGGATGAAAGTTAAAATGTGTACTTAGCTGTAATTCATTAACGCGTGGTCCCAAATTCATTCATTCTTTTTTTGTTAGAAAGAGGATACTTTAAAGATTACCAGCTTATCTCTGAAAAGCTGGATCGATTTTGATGGGAGTTTCTCTGGCGAATGTTTACATTTTGATCTACCTAAACATCCGCCAGTGAAATTTTAACAGTTTTTAACAAAGTATGAGCTCAAAGGAGCTTAGGAAAAATAAAATGATTCCCATGGGATTTTCAAAAACCAATATCCACGCGAACGAAGTCGCGGGTATCCGCTTGTGTACAATAAAATCTTTAGAGGGTAACTACACTCGTGTGAAGACGGGACTATTCAGCTAGCTTTTGACAAACTACTTTCAGTGAAATACAGTAATATAGGGCCAGTAGTTATAAAGTTTCCCGCTTTCAAATAGCAATTTGTTTCTAAGAAGAAGTTAAAATTAAGAAAAACAAAGTAAAAATTGCACAAAGTCACTAATGAAAGTTTTAATAGCAGAAAAACAAAAATCAACTTGACCTGGTTTATCGCTTCACAGAGGTGCTGACGCTGTTGGAAAATGTTGTTTCACGAGACTTAAATATGGTGTTAAAGGTGTTCTTTTTTAACCCACTACGGCAAAGCCAAAAAGATGGGTTATGATTTTAGCAGTATATGTATATATTTATGCATGTATGTATGTATGTACGTATGTTTGTGGCTGATTTTTGTATGGGATTCTGTGTGTACCACCATAGCGCCTAAACTACTGGGCCGATTTTGATGAATGAGGTGTCAATTAATTCTTTGTTATGGTCCGGGTGACATAAGGCTACATTTTATATACGAAATAATCAAGAAGCGACGTCCGAGCGGCTAAACTAAAATACTATTTAGTTTCGGATAAACATAATAGATGGCGCCACTAGCTGCTTGCCCCGCGCTTTCTGCACACTAAATTATTATTTTTATTAAGCTTAGTCGGGTTTTAGTTTACGAACTATAGACTTGTTTAAGTGTTATACTGATAGATTACAGCGCAAAGATAGATAGATACCACCGTATTACCCACACTCAATTCAGCAAATAAACGAATTGTATTGAATTGAATAAAATGAAATGTTCCTTCATATTGCACTAGACACCCGCCCCGACTTCGCATGGGTAGTAATTACCCGCTACTACCTATTCGGTATTCCATCATATATTATTTTTAACCCCCGACGCAAAAACGACGGGGTGTTATAAGTTTGACGTGTCTGTCTGTGTGTGTGTATGTGTGTGTCTGTTCCCCTGTAGCGCTCAAACGGGTGGACCGATTTGAATGCGGTTTTTTTGTTTGAAAGGTGAATTAATCGAGAGTGTTGTTAGCTATGTATGATGAAAATCGATCCAAGATGGCCGCCGCTACAAAATGGCGAATTACATAATATCTTTTCACAACTCCCTTAATATGGGTATCAAATGCAAGGGCTTGACTAGTAGAATAGCACTATGCAAATCCAAGATGGCTGCCGCCACAAAATGGCAAATGTCGGGGGTTCTTTAAATTTTTAATTTATCATCATCATCATCATCATGATCAACTCATTACCGGCTCACTTCGTCACTTGTCACGTGACAGAGCACGGGTCTCCTCTCAGAGTGAGAAGGGTTTTGGCCATAGTCTACCACGCTGGCCAAGCGGATTGGCAGACTTCACACACCTTTGAGAACGTTATGGAGAACTCTCAGGCATGCAGGTTTCCTCACGATGTTTTCCTTCACCGTTAAAGCAAGTGATATTTAAATATTTAAAACGCACATAACTCCGAAAAGTTAGAGGTGCGTGCCCGGGATCGAACCCACGACCTCCGATTAGAAGTCGGTCGTCCTAACCACTAGGCTATCACAGCTTTTAATTTATACTTGTTATAAATAAGTTGTACTTGTAGCTTGTTATCGCTGCCTATATCTCTATAGGTAACGATTTCGATGAAAGCTTTTTATCATTAAAATTTGAGAAAGAAAAACTAGACTTGTAACTGCGTAAATACTACTTGAGAAAGTAGTATAATTCCTGCTAATTGACAGGACCAAAGTGGCAAGTAAGTAAAGTTAATCCTAAATTAACGAAGGTTGGCCCCGACTCTAGTGTTCGCTTAAGAACAATTCAAACTCTAACATTGCGACAAGGTTGATGAATAAAGGTCTCTCTCAGCTTGTCATTGGTGAAGGAAATGTTGAGTTTATTTTGTCCGACAGAAACTCGAGTTTGCAATAGAACTAATGAGTCTTAAAGACTGCAGCAGCTGAGATACTAATACGGTTCTTTGCGACGGAAGACACTTTAAACGCGACGCGACGCGATGTGTCGCCCTCACACGATGTCTCGCCAGCAACTACTCAAGTCTGTTAGCAGATAGCATAGCCGAAGTTACATTGCGAAATTAGTGGCTTGAATTTATTTCATGAACAATTTTACGTGTAAACGTCCAATTTTATAATGCATGCATTAATTTCATGAAGTGTAAAGCATTTAATGTAATTAGTTAATGTAATTTAAAGTAAATGTAAAGTGTAGTCATCTCAACATAAGAACATTAATATACATACCTATATTAACTTTAACACAAGTATAAATTAAAAAATTAAAAAACCCCCGACATTCGCGCCATTTAGTGGGAGCGGCCATCTTGGACCGATTTTCATCAAACATAGCTAAGAACACTCCCGACTAATTCACCTTTCAAACAAAAAAAAACACATTCAAATCGGTTCACTCGTTTGAGCGCTACAGTGGAACAGACAGACACACACACACATACACACACACACATCAGATCAATATAACAAATGTATTGTCAGTTGACCCAAGAGCAAAGGCTTGAAAACCGGAGTTCACAGATGTTGTATTGAGAACGAAATTAAAGTGAAAAGTTCCATGAGAATCGGATCATTACAAGTACTTAATTGAAAAGTTCGTGGCAATATTTCAAACAAATATACGAGAGTGAAGTTCAATACCCAAGCGATTTAATAAAAAGATCCAAAAAATTTTTTATTCCCCTGTTTATTGAGGTAAATTAAATTCTTAGATCTTCTTAAAGTCTATTATTAAAATGACTTTTACTCAAGGCTCCTAAATGATTCACTTCAGTCCTGAACAAGCAAACAATTTTCAAGGTGAAACAGACGTGCAACTTTTTAGGCGATTTCTGGAAGCAACACTTTTGCCAATTTGGCATTGTCTAGCACACAACTCCATTTCACCACAGAACAGCGAGAAGTCGTGAACGTTGGCATTCCTATGTGGTTGACGTTCAGTCTGCCCGCACGAAGCGCTTTCGATCAACGTTTCTGATACGAACCGCTAGGGTGTGGAACGCCCTTCCGGCGTCCGTGTTTCCCGCCTCGTTCAACTTAAGTGCCTTCAAAACAAGAGTGAATAGGCATTTTCTAGGCAAGCGCGTTCCAACTTAGACATCATTGCTCTCCAGGCATGATTGTCGTCAAGCGTAAGCCTATCATACAATAAAAAAAAAACTCAGTAGATAAATGTTACTATATTTATTGCTGGGATTTATTTAGTAAGTAAAACTTACAACATTATTTATAGAATAGAATAGAATAGAAAAGTTTTTTATTCAAATAAACTTTTACAAGTACTTTTGAATAGTCAAATGAATCTACCACTGGTTCGGAATGCCATTCCACCGAGAAGAACCAGCAAGAAACTCGGCGGTTGCTCTTTTCCAAATTTACAATATCAATATAACAATTTTATGTTACGTATATTATTGAATTGCCGTCTCGCGCATTGCTGGAACGAGTCAAATCCACGCCTTTTTATCATTTATATAAGTAATCTTCAATTTTATTCAGATAAACTTTCACAAGCGCTTACGAATCGACAAATGAATCTACCACAGGTTCGGAATGGTGCTTACAATTCTACACATGTGAAGAAGGGCAGACAAAAGTAGCCCCATTTCTGACGGTGGCACCCGTTCACGAGTATGACGCATGATCCAGCCATTGCTTCGCTCAACCATACTTGAGGGAACGTAACAACCCGCACCACACGACACCACCACAGAAATGTTTATAAACCATTTACTAGCCGATTCTCGATTTTCCCCCATGTCAAGTAGATTTGTTATTGCGAAATATAGTTCAGTTCTTATCAAACAACAATTTTCCATCGCCACTCTACCATTTCATAAGGAAATGTCAATGAAAGATTCATCTGCGAACTGCAATTTTTCTATACTGGGAAATAAGGGCCAGTTGCACATCAGGAGATTAAAGTTAAAATTGCCCACCAAAAAACAAGCAAAGTTAAGTGACATGGTCACATTTAGCAAAAGTTTTTTTGTGGTCAAATTCAACTACATAAGGTAACCTTAGTTTTTAAAATGAGCAACTTGGCACTAAGCGAAGTTTTTCTTACTATAAATATAATTTTACGAGGCTATGTTTGCAGCAACTTTTGTAGCTCGTTTGCGAGCCGTTTCCTAGTGAATGTCAAGCTACGAGTCCTAAATTCATCAGCGTTGTCTAATGGGGTGTTTGAATTGTTTATAAAGGGGACCCGACCTTTATTAATTTACGATTAACTCAACTTTCCAATTTCATTCCGTCTTGGTAAAAGTTAGAAAGCACTCTCTTTAACTTTTTTCTGACACAGCAGGTACGATGCCGACTACCCAGCTTACTAACCTAATAAAATTGATTGGATTAAAGCAGGGTTTCTTAGCCTTTTTCTAGCCATGAAACTCAAAAATTTTAAAGAGCCCACAGACTTTCCGGAAAGCTTTACCAAGATTAAAAATTAATAAACTTGAGAGGTGTCAAGGGACACCCGGATGGAACGAAGTTCATTATTGTTATTATTTTTTATTATTTATTATGTACAAAAAACCTGTATGCACTCAACAAAAATAATTGTCGCGACACCACACTGTTCAATGCGAAATAGAAAGACGAAACGAAGAAGAAGAAGTGCTTTCTATAAGAGAGAGAGAGAGAGAGACAGACAGAGAAACACGCGCACGCCGCACGGCTTACAACTATAGCAAAAAGTGTCGTTTAACTTTTGGTCTTAATTTTTTCCGTCTAGCCCCCTTTCGCAACGCGCGATAAGGAACTTCGTTCCAAAAATTTTGAAAAAAGATGGACCCTTTACCAACTTTTATTGTTTGCTGCTGCTTTTGCTGGAGTAGAACGTCAAACTGTACACAGTATTTACTCGCAACATACTTATTGTATACCAATTTATATCAATGCATCATGTTAGGGTCGCCACGGACCCCCAGCGTTAATTACACGGATCCCTCAGGGCTCCATGGACCACAAAAGAAACCCTGGATTAGATTAAAAGGATTTAAAGCGATCTCAGATTCTTTTTATCAATCCGGAGTAACCCAGTTCGGCGGCTTGACTTGACTGATGGATCGCTCTCTAGAGAACCTCAAATAATTCAGCCTTCCGCCGGCAATCTGTCAGCGGCACTGCAACGGCTCCCCCGGGGGTACAGATTATCTAGAAGGATCGATGTACGCATAAAGACATATTTAAAGATTAGAAAACCTTTAAATATAAATCCGTTGTCTGATAATAAGTAATATTAGCTACAAAATTATTCTGAAAAACCTGCTTTTTACCGACAAAGTATCAGATCTTAGATCTAGGTTTTGAAACTTTAAACATGTAAGTTTTAGACAGTTCTTTTGTATGTAATACTATTGCATGGATAGTTTTTTTTTCATCTTTGGTAGCGCTTTATTTCGTCCATCGTTGGACATAGGTCTCCTCATATTTCCGTCATTCCTTACGATGTCTCACCCAAGTGTTCCCTTGGAAGCACAAGCGGTATGGTCGTCTCCCTTCCTCTTTTTTTCTCTACTCGGTACATAGTTTCCAATCAAATACCAAGCAGGTACATCGGGTATTTGTAGTTCCACAAATATGCCCTGCCCATTTCCATTTTGATCTGGAAAATTTCACTTGGGTCAACAAAATAAAACTGTCCCTTGAGGCGCCTGATAATGTTATGTTTTACGTATATTTGTCTCTGTGATTTTAAACTTTTCATTACGGCAAATTTTATGAGGCGCGTTGGTTGAGTTTTCGCTGTGTTATTTTGATACCCCGCACTGGGTGTTCGCGGAATTTTAAACGGTACATCCAGGTTCTATGTAAAGTCTGACCTTATGTGTAATTTTCGCTACTGGATTAATTTGTTGGAAATAATTATTTACTATCCGCTGAATAAAAGTGATTTTTGCAAAAATAAAACAAGGCGTTGTTCTCAAAAGTGGGTGAAGTATACCAATCCGTAGTTGGTCAGCGTTGTGGAATACGGCCTAAGCCCTCATTCTGAGAGGAGACCCGTGTCTTGTGGTGGCTGGGCCGGTAATGGGTTAAATATGATGATGATAATTTGAAACCTCAACAGAGTTGATGTCACCTTTAAAACGTACAACAATTGAATCTGGTTGGTTCTTCTACGGATTAAAAAAGTAACTTCTTCGCAAAAGAGTTGTATATGTCGGAGATTGATCAAATCTGTCTTCAAATGCTTCCTTCGATACACTCGTATATATCAAATGCAAGAAGATATAGTGGAAGTCTTTTATTGATTCTATAGGTTCCTTTTTCAATCACCCAGGCCAAGCTCGTCCATTTCAGTCGGATCTGTACTAATTGCATTAAAGAGGGGATCGGAATGTACCGGTTTTTGTCCCGCTTAATGACATCGCGGGCGGGAAACGCGATCGTATTGTGATGGTACGGTGTGATCGTCTATGTTTGTGATTTATAACTAGCTATAATAAGAGAATCTTTAAAAAATGTTTGGCAGAATATAGAGACACTTTGATATCTGGGCTGGCATGTTATTACTGGTACATTCCGTTGGGTGAACGTGTGGGCCTCTCAATCCATCTACCAGATTTCGCGGATTTAATTACAGAATTTATATGAAAGATTAACCAATTAATTTTATTCGATTACTCGTAGAAAAGAAACCTCTGAAGACAAAATGGCAAGATTATACGTTCTGGTTAGTGTGGAAGATCGGTTGACACACGCATTTGCCGGTTTTGGCCATCTTCTACCCGACCGTCGTCCCTACTAGCACGGGGACATCCCTACGCTGGTATCCAGCCTTTAAACATTGTTATTTGGGGCACAGATTGACCTTCCTTTTGCGCTGCGAAGCGATCAATTGCCTGTTGCGGAAAACAGGTTCTTTTATTGAGCTCGTAGGCTCGCCCCTTACCATGGTATTTAATAATTTATATATGTATTTGTTCAGTTAGGGTCTGAATTGGCCAATTCAGTTTCGGAAGGTCAACTGTATAAGACATGGCGTGTTTAGTTGTGCCGGGACGGCGCTGCCGGGGCGTCACCTGATTTCAACCGTGTACCAATTTTCATTAAAACTTGACTTGATAAGTCAAAGGTATCAAACTTTATATTTCCCAATTAAAAATATCAGTGTCTCACAATTTTGCCGAAACAAAAGCGCCGCTCTCTCCCGTCCCAAGGTCTGGCTATAAAGACACACAAAGGAGATATGTCCTACCTGATCCCTTTCGTTCGCCGGCTGTACCCGTTGCTCGGATGATGCTCGCCTCGTTCGTAATGTAATAAAAGAAAGCCGTGGTGGTTCGTTTGTCAGAACGATTGTTTTCAACCCAGAGGCCGGGGTTCGAACCCGGACAAACACCTTTAGCCATTTGAAGTTGTATGTATCTCAATTAGTTGAATATTACTTGTTTTGCCGATGAATGATAACACCACGATATTAATGACAGTACTGCGGTAGTTAATGATCTAATTTACACAGCTTTAGTCCTACTTTTATGATTTTGACCTATCAAAACAGTATTAGCAAGAGTCAGGTTCCATTAGACTGCATTAGTTCGTTAACATCCTATTCGTTGATTTACTGAGGAAAGCTGTAGCTAACAATGTAGATTGGTGCCATACTGAATACTAGCCTAATTTTGACTTTAATGTAGAATTCGTGATTTAGGTTAGTTATATGAGAGAATTTTAATACTGGAGTATTTCAAGTTATTTCGACACACAGATGTGCTCAACCTTATGTTAAACTAAAATTATAGTATGACTGACTGACTCTTAACTTGATTGGGTCTCCACTATTCAAGTTCTAGGAAAGGTATTCTAAATATAGTAATGAAAGAAAGTAAAGTATACTCAAATGCCTTTTATTTCACGGTAAGTGTTATTTAATTACTCATACATTTGAGTATTTGAGAAAAAAAGAAACTGTTTGATTATTTAGACGGAATTTCGAATCTGGTCAGATATTTCGAAATCCTGTCGAGGCTCACTTCCTATGCCATGCTAAGTTCTCGAGAGGAAAAGGAGACCTCAGATGAAAAACCTCTCGCGGCAATGTATTTCTATATGTATAGCTTATGTCTAATACACACATGCTCACAGGAAAACAAGAAACATCATTATTTATAAGCCTACTTTTTACACGTGACTACATGAGGTTAAGGACACACATTAATGCATATTTTATATATAATTAAACTAAACCAATTATCGAAAATACAAGAACCTAGCTTCACAACTTTTATTTTAATTTAGACCCCTTGATATATATATCGTCTAACTGTAGTTCTTGGGATCTGTTCATTTCGTAGCCTGTACAAGGTGATCCCCGTCCCTTACAGTACCGTATACAAAATACGATAATCAGATATAGAATTACAACTCCAACAACAGTTACCAAACCCCATTCTATTATAATATTCAATAATAATCTAAATAATTAGAGTTGTGGAGCTATTTTCGAAGATATAAATAATAATAACAAAATTATAGTAGGTACGTCACCGTATAACTCCCGTCTGCTTACCACACACTTTAATTATATTTAGGTTTTAGAATTTAATTACAATTCACAAATATTAAGTCTACTAAACTTCGTCACTGAAAGCTAGTGCTTGGACTTCGAACTTCTCACGAACTGTCCCTTTCTCCACCGGGCATCAGTTTAAAAGCTCTCCTCCATTCCCTCTCATCTTCGTATCTGAAACATTTAAAAAAATCCCCCGGGAGAAACTCGTTTTCTGATTTGCTCGACTCTCGCGCAGCCCATTTCTCATTTGCGGATTCAGGTAGGGTGCTATAGGCCCCTCCCCGTGACGTCATCCTGGAAGTCCCGGTTGGCTAATTTGTTTTAACGCCCCCGCCTTTCCCATCTTGTGACTTCGCTTTTTGTATATTTTTTTTTTGTTTCACTTACGTACAATTCCTAAGAATCCCTTGCCTTGCGTGCAGTTTTTCTCTCCCCACATGTGTTTGCAATTTTACGCAGTCCCTTGCATTTGTGTAAAGGTTTTAAAATACACTTTACGGCTTTTAGCGAGATTTATGGCGGTTTCGAGAAATATGCACTTCGTATAAGCTATTGATTCCCTGTTTTTAAAGATTTCTCTTATCTTTTGTTTTAGTTCTAAGTTCCTTTTAATTTTTTTTTATTATTCCTGGCTTAAATTTCACACAACTTGTGTAACTTTATTTGAGATTTATGAGGCCCTTTCGTACCCGTTTCTGTTCTAAGAACGAAGTTTCTAATTTTTTATGGAACATAAAATCGTGGGTAAATGTGACCATCTCACACTCCCCCGAAAAAGATTTTTAATACACGTAGTATTTTCTATGTCTACGTCCCTATACTAGTCGTTTCAAAATCTATTTCCTTATTCAAATTCTGTATTCACACGCCAGCCCTAAATTTCCCACGTCTAATCTTTTATGTTCTCAAGTATTTTAAATAATCCTACTCGACTCGGTTATCTCTTTGTTTGAATGGCTTAAGCTACCTGCTTTATTACCGTGGCGTCAACATTCCGCGTCTCCTTTTAATACCCTAATATTCCCTATTCTTCTAATTGTTTACATAATAACGAAACAGATGAATGGCATTGTAATTCCCTTTGACCTTATCAGTATGTACGTCAACTAATGTATATACATTGTTGTATGGGACTGCCCCTATTACGTACGGTCCTTCATATAAGCGCATGAATTTCTTCGTCAACTTTTTGTCCGCATCTGACTTCGCAAAAGTCTTAAGATTCACCAAATCTCCTATTTCGAACTGTATTAATTTATGGTTTTTATTATAATGAATTTCCCTACTTTTGGCCGCCTTAGCTATGTTCTGTCGCGCCCGTTGTCGAATCTGTTCTAATGTCTCTCTTTGTGAATTTTGTCCTTCAGCTATTTCAACGTCGAAATCGGTTGATAACTGAGTCCGTTTTCCCCATACTATCTCGTTTGGTGAATACCCCGTCGTAGTATGTACTACCTGATTGTAACAATCCCCTATATCCGATAATAGATCTACCCATGAACGATGCGATTTGTCGCAATACGTCGTGAATAACCTTCCTAACTCTTTGTTAACTCTCTCTGTTGAATTTGGCCGCGGATTTCTAACGGAAGTATGCGTTATTTCGATACCTAGTTGACGGATACCTGTCTCGAAAACCCTTGAAGTAAAGTTCGCACCTCGGTCTGAGCATAATGTCTTAATCATGACCTGCCTATGGAACTTTTTTATACAAGTTAATGTAGCTTTCCCACTAGCCTGACGTAGCGGGTATAACCTGATCAATTTACTATAAGCGTCCTGTATCACGAATATGTATTTAAAACCAAACCGCCCCGCTGGTAACGGCCCAAAAATATCGCAAAAGACTCGTTCCCCTATTTCCTTCGCTATTACAGTTTTAATCGGTCCCGTGTGCGTCTCTAAAACATGTTTTGACTTTTGACATGTCTCGCAAGCTCTTACAACCTGACCTATTATACGTGACATGTTCGAAAAATAATACCGGCGCTTCATCAGAGCATAGACCTTGTAACGTCCAAAATGACCTACTTCTTCATGTATGCTAACGATTAAGTCCTTCTGTAATTCCTCGGGGACATATAACTTTAACGTATCCCCTTTCTTGTCTGTTCTATAAAGAATCTCCCCTCTAAGTACATAGTACTTTGATTCTGGCGTACCTGTTGTTTGTATGCGTCTAATTATTTCGCTGGCGATCCGGTCGCGTTTTTGATAACTACCTATCTCTCCCCATCGCTCCCGTACTAATCGTCCTAATGATGTTTTGAATAGATTCATCTCAGGTCCCGTTGCCTTGTTAGTCAATACATCGGTGGTTCCCTTTATATGTCGGGACAACACGTCCGCTACAGTGTTTAGTTTACCTTTCACATGCTCAACTGTATAGTTAAACTGCCCTATGTAGTGTACCCAACGTATCATTCTAGCGCTCAATAATTTACATGTCTGCAAGAATATCAGACTCTTATGATCAGTCCTTATAACTAAACGTGCTCCTCTCAAGTACGTTTCGAACTTTGATAAACTGAAGATGATTGCCCACAACTCTTGTTCAGTAACAGTCCACTTACGTTCCGTCTCTGTCAATGCTTTACTACAGAACCCTAGTATTTGTTCCTCACCTACATCATTCAGTTGGTAGACATACCCTGAAATTCCTAGATTACTACTATCCGTTTGTAAATAATAAGTTCCCTTCGGGTCTGGGTGTACGAGGAGTATTGTGTCTATAAATAATTTCTTGACTCTTTCGAAACAATCGTTAATTTCTTGTGTCCATGACCATTTTGTATTTTGTTTTAATAGGTCGCACAATGGCCTAACCTCCTCGCTATATTTCGAGATAAACTTTCTAAAATAATTTATTAACCCCAGAAACCCTCGTAATTGTTTTATAGTTCGAGGTATGGGGAAGTCTAAAATGGCCTCTACCCGTTCAGGATCCATACGCACCCCGCTTGTATTCACTATGTGCCCTAGCAATTTTACTTCTACACATAAGAATCGGCACTTCTCCAATCTCCCGGTTAAACCTGCGGTTTCTAAGCTTTCTAATACCCGATCTAAATGTTCTAAATGTAGTCTCATGTCCCCTGTGGTGAATATGACAATGTCATCTAGATAGTTTACGCAGAATTCACGTACTTCTTTTAAAATATAATCCATGGCCCTTGAGAAACCTGCTACCGAAGTCTTTAATCCTTGAGGTAAAACACGGTAAGTATACGTTCTTCCCATGAACGAGAACCCCGTATATTTCCTAGAATCCTTATGCAAAGGTATTTGAAAATAGGCATTGTTCAAATCAATTAAACTGATATAATTTACTCCATGGAAGGATTGTAAAATCTCAGATGTGAGTGGCGGTGACCCTGCGTCGTCTAACATCTTTTTATTTAGTTCGCGTGCGTCTAATAAGAGTCTTATTGACCCATCTCGTTTCTTAGTGAACGTGAGTGGGCTGCAGTATGGAGTAACCTCTTGTCTGATCACGCCTAATTTCTCTAACTCTCCCAATTCGTCCTTAACCTGTTCTCTGTACGCTAAAGGTACCGGATAACTGTGTTTTACGAAAGGAGTTTCGTCTACTAGCTCAATAACGTGTTCGTACTTGTTAGTCAAGCCTAACCCTTCCGTAAATACCTTACAATGCTTGTTTAGCACAGGTAATAATAATTCCTTTTGTTTACTACTTAAGTTCGAATTGTCCAATTGGAATTCCTTAACTTTCTCACTATCTGATTCTTTACTTAATACACTCTGCCCTACTGTCCTAGAGTTTTGGTTTAATATCAAATTAATAGTGGCTGCATTCGTCTCTCCCCCTAACCTTTCGATTCTGCAATCTGAGTTCAGTCTAACACA
Source organism: Melanargia galathea (assembly GCA_920104075.1). Classification (NCBI taxonomy): domain Eukaryota; kingdom Metazoa; phylum Arthropoda; class Insecta; order Lepidoptera; family Nymphalidae; genus Melanargia; species Melanargia galathea. The sequence goes on from OV049865.1 coordinate 4,735,992, forward strand.
AGCTCTAACTCCCATATGTTCGATAGTCAAAGTGTGTTCACCACTACAGTTTACTATCCCTTTCACTCGTTCTAGCCAATCGTATCCTAGTATCAATGACCTAGGTAAACGCCGCATAATTAGTACAGGTGCTTCAACTAAAGTACTACCTAATTGAAACTCTATTAATACCAATCTATTTGTGCTCTCACTCCGAGAACCGAATGCTCCTTGTATCTGAATTGCTGGAATAGCGATTTCTGGCAATGTTCTATTCTCCTTTAGGATAGAATCATATAATTCCCTAGTTATCCCGCTAATCTGACTCCCTGTATCTATAAGAGCATTTATACTTCTTCCGTACAATCTCACACATACTTCAGGTAACCTAGGTAAGGAATAATCAATACCTACGTCGATTTGTTCATCTAATTCATGAAACATCGTATACACGTTCAAATCTCTCCTCGCACAAGTTTCACACGAAATGCCTATCTCGTTGCATTCTGCTACATTATCGAACTGATTTTCCAATAAGATTCCTATACTCCTAATTTCCAATTGACAACTAGACTCGTCGCTATTTGTTTTGCCCCTTAATAACCTCTTGAGACCCCTCTCACCGATACCTAGACTCTGTCCCGGTTTCCATCCACTATTAGTTAAGATCCTATAGATAATACCTGCCTTCCCGTATTCGGAGGTCTTTCTGTTCCCCGTACTACACAACATTGACTGATTTGACCTCGTTTGTGTGGGGAGACCTAGTTTTTTGAAGGTCCCTCCCCCACATGTTCAGACAAAGTAGGGCCTTCGCCCTCCTTCACAAATGTAATAGCTGGTCTGACCTGTTTAGTTTCGGGTACTGTAGGTCTGTTAAAGTTTGTCCTAGAACTCAACCGACGATAACCCCGACCTCTCGTCGAGTTCCCTCTAGCCCTCCAATTATTTGTTGACATTGTCGCAACAATAGTACGCCTCGACGGATATTCATTGTATCTCCTACCTCTGTAACTTCCGCTACCACTACCTCTCGCAACCGCCCTATGTTTCTCAACTATATTTTGCTCTATATTTCTAAGAAATTTTGCCCCGTTCATGATGTTAACTTCCTCTGTTCTAGTAAACCATAATCGCTGTATATCTATCGTATAATGTCGCATAATAGAATTCACTAAATCTCGCTCGCTAAATGCGATAGTTAGAGACTGCATTGATTCGGCCTGTTCGGCGAAATGCTCAGACATCGTCATTCCGGAATCGCTTGAATATACTGCATTAATCAATCTATATCTTACAGATTCCTGAATCTGCTCGGTCCAATAGTTTCGTCTAAAATCAGCCTCGAAGTCGGCGAACGTGACCCAACCCTTGGAATATAATTCCATGACCTTTCTGGCACTTCCGGAAATGCATCCTAACGCTATGTCGATTTCGCGATCTGACCCATTGACTGCCTTTATATATTTCTTTAATCGTTTTAGGAAAGAGATAGGATTAGTGAGTGGTTTCCCGTCGAAATTTGGTTTAGTCACCGATGGTTGTATGACATATAAATTTCGAGTATCGGAAAGCGCTGTACTCGAACTCGCGGTTTCAAGATAAGATCCTTGTCTATCAACCCTCTCACTTTCGTTTATTACCGTCGTCTCGTGCGAAGAGACACTTGCATTTTCGTTCGAACTAGCGTTCGAATTCAGCTGTTGTAATTTTACTTCGAACTCATTAATCTTTTTCAAAATCAACTCTAACCGCCTGGCCACAGCCAAAAGCGGCGTGGATTGCGGCGCGGTTTGAGACGCGGCAAGCGGTGAGCGGCGAAAACAAATGTTAGACAACATATGAAGTATGCCACAGCTAACGGCGACGCGCAGCGCGGCGCGACCTGCGGCGCGGGGAGAGACGCGCGGTACACGGCGGCGATGGGCTGCGCAGTGTGCGAGTGAAACAAATGTACTAGCGAGTATCGAGGCGGCCACAGCTCAGAGCGGCGCGGGCGGCGGCATCGGTGGACGCATTCAGGCATCGCGCGACCGAAACAAATAATTTTGTTTCTACCGCGCGTTTTTAACTTAAAATAATGAATGTGGAACAATTTATTAGTGAAATACTGAGTAGACCCGCAATATGGATGTCAAAACATCCACATCATAAATATAGGCATGTTGTAAAAAAATTGTGGGACGAAATAAAACAACAATTTCCTGGTAGTAGTGGTAAGTATTTATTACCTATTTTTTACGAGTAATTAAACAAGATACGGCAATTTAATATCATAGACATTCACGATTTCATAGATACCTACCTACCTATGCTTGAGTTTGGTTATTGAAATAAAGTTTGAATTGATCTCGTATTCTAGATGCTTGAATCGTAGCTCGATTATTCCGTCTTGACCTGCGTTCGCTATTGTGACTATTTGAGTCTTCAAACTGGGAAAAAAACTGCTGAAAATCTTCATCTCTGTCTCCGTCTCTTTCTCTTATAATATTGTGTAACAGGCACGAAGCCTTTATAATCAATATTGCGTGCTTTTTGTCTGCCTCTATACTTTTCGTAAAAATACGAAATTTATTTGTTAGAATACCAAATGCGCACTCAATTGTGACTCTTGCCCGGGATAATCTTTTGTTGAAAATTCTTTTTTCCGTATTTAAACCACCGGAGGGATATGGGCGCATCAAATAATTTTTAAGAGGGTAGGCTTCATCGCCAATTAACACGTATGGCAAATTCAGATTTGAACCAGGTAATCTTTGTGACGGTGGAACGTTGAATCTATTTTCTGTTAATAATCTATTTAATCGTGAAAAATGAAAAGTGCCTCCATCACTTTGTTTGCCTTTCCCGCCAACTTCTACAATAATAAACTTGTAGTCTGCATCTGACACTCCTTGTAGCACTAATGAAAAAAAATGTTTATAATTATAATATGCACTTCCACTATTGGGTGGATTTTTTATGCGGAAATGTTTGCCGTCTATCGCACCCAAACAGTTAGGAAATTGCCATCTTGAAAAAAATAAATTTGCTACACTTTTTAACTTATCACAGGTTGGCTGCGGCATATGTATTTGGGCCAAATTTTTCCAAATAGCTTCTAGAGTTTGATAAATTACTTTGGCAACTGTACTTCGTCCTAATCGGTAAGATTGAGCCAGAGACCTAAATGATCCACCGTGACCAAGAAACCTGAAATAAAAAAGCACTTATTAATGACCTAGCTTTTCCAAAAATTTTACTAAATGTAGGTAATATTATAATACTAAATTTTAATGTGATATTACGTCTAGCTATCCATCCGTCCATCCATAATACATCTTTATATTTTATGCATTACTAGTAATGAGGTTATGAGTTAATGATGGGACTATCGCAAATAAAAAAATCTGTTATTCCATAAAAATCCAATATTGGTAATTACTTTTAATTTTCAGATGATAGTTTAAGGAAAAAATGGAAGAACCTAAAAGACGGCTACCGGAAAGAACTCAAAAAAGTACCTATGTTAAGGTCTGGAGATGAAGGTTCAGATTATTATCAGTCTCAGTGGAAGTATTTTGAACAATTATCATTTTTGAAAGACGAATATTTGCCCACCGTGGGAGAGACTAACTTAATAGATGAAGATACATCAACTCAAGATCTAACAGAAGAATTGTCGTCGTCACTCTTCGAATCACCGCCGCCTCCGCCGTCGGTTTCACCAGTGCCATCAACCCCCACCTCCCCGCCACAGCAACCGCCAACTCCACAATCATCAGGACTTCAGGTACAGACTAATGCTACCACCTCAAGAGAAAATGAAACACAAAACTCCTCCCGAAAGCGATTGAAAACCACTGAAATCCGTGCTGAGTATTTAGAAATAGAGAGAAAAAAATTGAAGTTATTGGAAGCTGACTTAGCAGTTGGTAAAGAAAAAGACATTCCCAGGTCAGATGACTATCACTTTTTGATGAGTCTATTACCAGAAATGGAGAAGCTTAACGTTTTACAGAAAATGAGACTGAGAAACAAATTCACTCAAGCTTTGATGGACGAAATTAGTCTCAATCAATATCCAGGCTATCAGGGCTATTACACTCAACCTCCGCCTTCTGACTACGGCACAAATAATTAAAAACATTTTACCAAAAAGTTAAAAACTTAATAATTTGTCTATGGTACATAATTTGTGATTAATAATTTATCTATGGTACATAAATAAATACTTAGTGATGAACAAAGTAATATTTTTATTTATCTACATAATATTTACCTTAAAGTTAGAAACAGCTGTTCTAGAGGTGAAACATTTTTCTTGAAATTAACTTTAGCTTTCAAGTCTTCATGTATATGGCCGAGTATATAATCAAAAGTTTCTATGCTTGCCCTCGTATATTCAAAAAATTTATCAGGATACTTCCTATATTCATAATAAAGAGTATGAAATTCGCCAAGTTCTCTCCTTTTTTGGTTAACTGGGTGCGCTCCTATTCTTGACTGAATGATATCTTGAGCTAAGAACGCACTTGTTTCGAGGCAATACCGTGCCACTTTTGACAGGGACATTTTAATAAAAGCCGTTCCCTAAATACGTCCACCGCTGACGCCGCCGTGGTCGCTACTAGTCTAGCTGTGGCATACCACCGCAAATCACACTGCCCGCCGCGCCTCTCGCCTCACCGCGCCCCGCACCGCCAGAAACTGTGCCCAGGCCGTAAAGTCGCATTCCCTAAGGTTGCCGTTTGCTCACCCAATTCTATTGTATTAACGTCGTCCTGACTCGTACCTACTTGTTTCGTTTTACGTCCCTTCCTACCTGGAGCCATTTTTTTTTTGTTTTGTTTTGTATTTGTGCAACTTTCGTAAGACGCCAAGCCGTATTTTAAATAATAGTGTTATACTGATGCAAAACTGCTAACACATGTGGGTATATGAATTCTCTGAGTTAAAAATTATTAAGCTCAAGAAATAAGCAAGGAGTAATATCTCGTTATCTGCAATATCCTCTTTGAAAACCGTATAATTGTACATTTATTAGACATACAGCTTATTTCTTCTCCCCCTATACATAAAGTAAATGTAAATGTACAACATATATATATATATATATTAACATGCACAATGTGTCCCTCAACCTCTTTTTATTTTATTTTTAAATTTTTCCTCTCATATAACTAATCACGGTTCCTACGTTGTGTTTATTTTTTTTTGTTAATATAAATCTAGTCATATCGTTATTTCGAATATGTACGTAGATTCTGGTCACTCGGCATCAAAATTCTGTGATGGTACGGTGTGATCGTCTATGTTTGTGATTTATAACTAGCTATAATAAGAGAATCTTTAAAAAATGTTTGGCAGAATATAGAGACACTTTGATATCTGGGCTGGCATGTTATTACTGGTACATTCCGTTGGGTGAACGTGTGGGCCTCTCAATCCATCTACCAGATTTCGCGGATTTAATTACAGAATTTATATGAAAGATTAACCAATTAATTTTATTCGATTACTCGTAGAAAAGAAACCTCTGAAGACAAAATGGCAAGATTATACGTTCTGGTTAGTGTGGAAGATCGGTTGACACACGCATTTGCCGGTTTTGGCCATCTTCTACCCGACCGTCGTCCCTACTAGCACGGGGACATCCCTACGCTGGTATCCAGCCTTTAAACATTGTTATTTGGGGCACAGATTGACCTTCCTTTTGCGCTGCGAAGCGATCAATTGCCTGTTGCGGAAAACAGGTTCTTTTATTGAGCTCGTAGGCTCGCCCCTTACCATGGTATTTAATAATTTATATATGTATTTGTTCAGTTAGGGTCTGAATTGGCCAATTCAGTTTCGGAAGGTCAACTGTATAAGACATGGCGTGTTTAGTTGTGCCGGGACGGCGCTGCCGGGGCGTCACCTGATTTCAACCGTGTACCAATTTTCATTAAAACTTGACTTGATAAGTCAAAGGTATCAAACTTTATATTTCCCAATTAAAAATATCAGTGTCTCACAATTTTGCCGAAACAAAAGCGCCGCTCTCTCCCGTCCCAAGGTCTGGCTATAAAGACACACAAAGGAGATATGTCCTACCTGATCCCTTTCGTTCGCCGGCTGTACCCGTTGCTCGGATGATGCTCGCCTCGTTCGTAATGTAATAAAAGAAAGCCGTGGTGGTTCGTTTGTCAGAACGATTGTTTTCAACCCAGAGGCCGGGGTTCGAACCCGGACAAACACCTTTAGCCATTTGAAGTTGTATGTATCTCAATTAGTTGAATATTACTTGTTTTGCCGATGAATGATAACACCACGATATTAATGACAGTACTGCGGTAGTTAATGATCTAATTTACACAGCTTTAGTCCTACTTTTATGATTTTGGCCTATCAAAACAGTATTAGCAAGAGTCAGGTTCCATTAGACTGCATTAGTTCGTTAACATCCTATTCGTTGATTTACTGAGGAAAGCTGTAGCTAACAATGTAGATTGGTGCCATACTGAATACTAGCCTAATTTTGACTTTAATGTAGAATTCGTGATTTAGGTTAGTTATATGAGAGAATTTTAATACTGGAGTATTTCAAGTTATTTCGACACACAGATGTGCTCAACCTTATGTTAAACTAAAATTATAGTATGACTGACTGACTCTTAACTTGATTGGGTCTCCACTATTCAAGTTCTAGGAAAGGTATTCTAAATATAGTAATGAAAGAAAGTAAAGTATACTCAAATGCCTTTTATTTCACGGTAAGTGTTATTTAATTACTCATACATTTGAGTATTTGAGAAAAAAAGAAACTGTTTGATTATTTAGACGGAATTTCGAATCTGGTCAGATATTTCGAAATCCTGTCGAGGCTCACTTCCTATGCCATGCTAAGTTCTCGAGAGGAAAAGGAGACCTCAGATGAAAAACCTCTCGCGGCAATGTATTTCTATATGTATAGCTTATGTCTAATACACACATGCTCACAGGAAAACAAGAAACATCATTATTTATAAGCCTACTTTTTACACGTGACTACATGAGGTTAAGGACACACATTAATGCATATTTTATATATAATTAAACTAAACCAATTATCGAAAATACAAGAACCTAGCTTCACAACTTTTATTTTAATTTAGACCCCTTGATATATATATCGTCTAACTGTAGTTCTTGGGATCTGTTCATTTCGTAGCCTGTACAAGGTGATCCCCGTCCCTTACAGTACCGTATACAAAATACGATAATCAGATATAGAATTACAACTCCAACAACAGTTACCAAACCCCATTCTATTATAATATTCAATAATAATCTAAATAATTAGAGTTGTGGAGCTATTTTCGAAGATATAAATAATAATAACAAAATTATAGTAGGTACGTCACCGTATAACTCCCGTCTGCTTACCACACACTTTAATTATATTTAGGTTTTAGAATTTAATTACAATTCACAAATATTAAGTCTACTAAACTTCGTCACTGAAAGCTAGTGCTTGGACTTCGAACTTCTCACGAACTGTCCCTTTCTCCACCGGGCATCAGTTTAAAAGCTCTCCTCCATTCCCTCTCATCTTCGTATCTGAAACATTTAAAAAAATCCCCCGGGAGAAACTCGTTTTCTGATTTGCTCGACTCTCGCGCAGCCCATTTCTCATTTGCGGATTCAGGTAGGGTGCTATAGGCCCCTCCCCGTGACGTCATCCTGGAAGTCCCGGTTGGCTAATTTGTTTTAACGCCCCCGCCTTTCCCATCTTGTGACTTCGCTTTTTGTATATTTTTTTTTTGTTTCACTTACGTACAATTCCTAAGAATCCCTTGCCTTGCGTGCAGTTTTTCTCTCCCCACATGTGTTTGCAATTTTACGCAGTCCCTTGCATTTGTGTAAAGGTTTTAAAATACACTTTACGGCTTTTAGCGAGATTTATGGCGGTTTCGAGAAATATGCACTTCGTATAAGCTATTGATTCCCTGTTTTTAAAGATTTCTCTTATCTTTTGTTTTAGTTCTAAGTTCCTTTTAATTTTTTTTTATTATTCCTGGCTTAAATTTCACACAACTTGTGTAACTTTATTTGAGATTTATGAGGCCCTTTCGTACCCGTTTCTGTTCTAAGAACGAAGTTTCTAATTTTTTATGGAACATAAAATCGTGGGTAAATGTGACCATCTCAGTATATTTCCGTTGAATGAATTCCTGGAATTTACGGCTACAAATACAAAATGGGCATGATGATTGCACCCGCGCCGGAAAGTGCAGTGTTGGTAATCCCTGACCACGTCAGGGTTACTTGGTACTGTGTCCCCTACACACGTAGATATAAGACATCAAAGGAGTGACAAGAAGTCGCTTGATACTCATATTGATAGCAGTTTGATAGCAGCTCTCATGCAGCCGTCAGCCGTAGAGTATATAAATCCCTGCCTCGTTGGTCTAGCGGTTAGCACGTTCGACTGTGGATCACGAGGTCCTGGGTTCGATTCCCGGGTCGAGCCAAAAAAAAATGAGGTATTGGGTTTTTCTGTCAAGAAATTTTCAGTGCCGGAGTTGGAAGTTGGCGGTGTTAGATACACCCCCGTGCCTCGGAGAGCACGTAAAGCCGTCGGTCCTGCGCCTAATCTCTCTCCGGTCGTGTCGCATTGGCGTCCCATCGGACTATGAGTTGAGGGAATAGAGAGTGCACCTGTGTATGCGCACACACTTGTGCACTATAATATCTCCTGCGCAGATGGCTAGTCTCTGCCTCGGTTGAGATTGGCCGCCATGGCCGAAATTCGGTCAGGAGGACATTATCTATACATCTATATCTATAATAAATCTTCTATATCTTCTATATCTATACATATAATAAAATCGTAGAATTGCCGTATCTGTACATTGAAGATTTTTGCAAAATAATAACTGGGGGATGTTAGGGATAAGTAATAGAACGTAAAAAAGCTATTTTTGAAATTTTTGTCTGTTTGTCTGTTTGTCTGTTTGTCTGTTTATCTGTTTGTCTGTTTATCTGTTTGTCTGTTTGTCTGTATGTTTGTGCGCGCATCACGTGAAAACTACTGAATGGATTTAAATGAAACTCGGCATGATTTAAGTTAATACTATGGAGTAACATATAGGATACTTTTTATCCCGAAATTCAGCACGGTTCCCTTGGGAGAGGGGATGAAAGGCAAAATGTGTACTTAGCTGTAATTCGTTAACGGGTGGTCCAATTTCATTCATTCTTTTTTTGTTAGAAAGTAGATACTTTAAAGACTACTGGCTAATCTCCGAAAGGCTGGACCGATTTTGATGGGACTTTCACTGGCGGATGTTTACATTTTGATGTACCTAAACATCCGCCAGTGAACTTTTAACAGTTTTTAGCAAGGTTTAAGCTCAAAGGAGCATAGGAAAAACAAAATGATTCCCACGGGATTATTAAAATCAATATCCACGCGAACGAAGTCGCGGGTATCCGCTCGTTATTATATAAATCCCTGTTGCAAGAGACCAATGTCTACAAATGACCTTGTTTGAGGCGATGACGATGATTGTAGATAGATAGATAGAAGGAATTCTCACTGAAAATAGGTCCGCAACTGTGGTTGAAAACTTATTTCTCACGACGCTTCTCACGTCGTCTGACACGCACGTCTAGTATACCTATACATTATTGAACGAAAAGTAAAAGGCAAAAACTTCAAGCGTATAGAACGATAGCGATCGGATTCCGTTGATCAATCCGAAGTAACTCCCCCTTGATTGATGGATGGCGGCGCGTAAACCCGCGAAATAATTCAACCTCCCGCCGGAACTCGGGAGATCTGTCAGTGCCGGAACGACGCCGCGGGGAGCGGCTTATGCGAACAGCCTCCTTATCTATTGCGTGCGGCTGTGCCAAAACGTAATGGCTTATACTACTACCTCCACTTACTTTTTTTTTTTTTTTTCAATGAAATACTATTAAAATACTTAGTATAAATTTTGTCAATCCCCGACCCAAAAACGGCGAGGTGTTGTAAGTTTGACGTGTCTGTGTGTGTGTCTGTTCCACCGTAGCGCTCAGATGGGTGAACCGATTTGAGTGCGGTTTTTTTGTTTGCAAGGTGAATTAGTCGGGAGTGTTCTTAGCTATGTTTGATGAAAATCGGTCCAAGATGGCTGTCGCCACATTTTTTTATTTTATGTACTCCCTCAATATGGGTATCAAATGAAAGGGCTTGACTAGTAGAATAGCACTAAGCAAATCCAAGATGGATGTCACCACAAAATGGAGAATGTCGGGGGTTTTTAAATTTTCAATTTATACTTGAGGTTCCCGATAAGGCAGAAATGCGGGTGACGTATAATGTGACAAGAAGTTTTGGTTACCTATCCTATTACCTAACCTACTAATATTTATTAGTATAGAGTAGGTAGGTACGCACACAATATGTACGCTGTAATGGCTCTCTTGACTGAAGCAACTTGATTATCCCTTAGATAACATCATCATCATCATCATCATCATGATCAACCCATTACCGGCTCACTACAGAGCACGGGTCTCCTCTCAGAGTGAGAAGGGTTTTGGCCATAGTCTACCACGCTGGCCAAGCGGATTGGCAGACTTCACACACCTTTGAGAACGTTATGGAGAACTCTCAGTGTATGTGTTAAGTCATATGTGTTAAGTCGGGGCATAATCTACTTATTCCCCTTCAAAATTTCAGCCAAATCGGTCCAGTAGTTGCGGCGTTAAAGAATAACAAAAATACACACACACACAAACTTTCGCCTTTATAATATTAGTGTGATTGTAGATTCATACAAACGCATTCAAGCACCCACAAAAGTTCCTATTTTTATTTTTATTTTTTTATTATATCCGTTTCGCAGTGCACGGTTTAATCAACCGGCGTGTATGTCTGCGCGCAATTGTCCGGAATGAATGCGCGCTGTTATTGCGTGAAGTCGTCGGGTCTGTGCGTCGGGCGCGACATGACGCTTTGATGCAATTAGCGCGGCACGTGCATGAACCGTATGCACCGAGCATGCATATAGGGTGCACTATCGAAAAGGAACATTGTACGGTGTAAAGCAGGGGTTCCCAAACTTTTTTTTCTCATAGACCACTTTCAAAATTTAGCTAGTTCCGGTGGACCCCCTGTAGCTACATTTCTACCATATTCCCAAAAACTCGACAAAAAATGTGAAGATTAGATCTTACTATGGTTTGTGTTGTGGCTGAGTTCCAACCACGAATTAATAGTTTTCGAAAAAAGTGAGAATTGATTGTGCTATGAGTAGGTTTCAAAAAAGTAAAGTTCTGTAAAGTAAAGTTAAGTATACTGAATATGGAATATGCAAGTTTTTACAAGTAACAGTCGCTGAGCTTCTTAAAATATTATCTGCCTACATTGTTAGATGAAATCAAGCCAACATTTTAGATCTTCACTATCGAAAGCAGATAAATTTTCGTGGACCCCCGCTTACGACTTGTGAACCCCCATATTTTTGTCACGCCAACGTAGACCCCCATTGAGTCTCCCGTGGACCTTTGGGGGTCCACCTGGACCACTTTGGGAACTACTAGTGTAAAGGAACATTGTACGGTTACAATGCGTTTGTTAGATTACATTCTTTGTAGTCTTGTGTAGTTCGCGAACGAACTAGGTCTTGAAAACGCTCCTTTATAGGAACTACGCGACTAGTTCCCAGATTGGCAGGTCCGCAGCTCCTTAGTTCATAGTTCGCAGAGAAGCGAGCAAAGAGTATCTAAGTGGAAGTGACTGATGTTGTATTAAGATCTCTTTAATATGAAAACTGAGAGTGAGCGAAAGCGCGGCTTCGCCCTTCACAAGTTCACAAGTTTCAAGTTCACAATTCACATCATTCGTTTCTGACTGTTCGTTTAGTTGCTCGGTCTGCGGTGACCGGTCAGCGGAGTGTCAATGTAATCTGCCTTTCCTTGGTTCAAAACGGGAACTAGTGAACTAAAAGAGCGACCTAGTTCACTGAAGAACTGGGAACTAAACTGACCGCTCCCGGTCGAGAACTACTATGCGCGAGACAAATTTTTTGCCTCTAGCTGTTTTGTCTGAGGAATATTTATCGCAGACGCTATCAAGTTATGTTGACAAGGCTCAATGTTGTTTGCAAAACGGAAACTCACTCGCCACACTTTTGTATGTGAAACAAATGACCCGTAATATTAAAAACTCCATACGATTGCGAAATTCCTCGAATTCCCAAGTCCGGGAAAAAATATCGCGAAACAAATTTCAATGAACGCGCGCCATAAAACACGGAATAATGAAAATATTAAATTCCGGAGACATAAATACATAAATACATAGGTACAATACAAAATATTAGCTATTCCAGCCTCCATCCGCCAACGCCGGTTTTGGAAACAATTTTAATTTGTACGATGGAATGTTTATTTTTTTACGCTTTTGTACCTTCGTAATAATTAAATACAAAAGAATCGACTTACTTTACACCCATTTCTAATATTTAGATACCTATAATTGTAGTAGGTATTCATTTTTATCTGCTAACTTATACCTACAACTCAGCCATAATAATATGTTTATGGGGAAGATGGCTTATGGTATTCCTTCATCCATACTAATATTATTTAAATGCGAAAGTAACTCTCTCTGTATGTTACGCTTTCACGGCTAAACCGCTGAACCGATTTTGACGAAATTTAGTACAGATATAGACTTACCTTGAAAAAGGACATAGAGTACTTTTTATCCCGGAAAATCATACAGTTCTCAAGGGATTTTTAAAAAAACCAACTCCACGAATATGAAGTCGTGGTTTTCATCTAGTTACATATATTATTACATATTGTATTATATCAAAAACAGCAAACAGTCTGTAACGCCTGTTTCCTATAATTATTCAATCTATATTCTGTCCTAAATTACGTTATTATTTGTTGAAAAAGGTCTATAATATAATTTTGACTAATAAAATACTGCATTAGAAGTTACTTAGAAAGTTTCGTCGTCGTTCGTCCTATAAAGTATACACAGTACACACCTAAACAATATAAGTCAGAAATCATCATCATCATCATCATCATCATGATCAACCCATTACCGGCTCACTACAGAGCACGGGTCTTCTCTCAGAGTGAGAAGGGTTTTGGCCATAGTCTACGCCAAGCGGATTGGCAGACTTCACACACCTTTGAGAACGTTATGGAGAACTCTCAGGCATGCAAGTTTCCTCACGATGTTTTCCTTCACTGTTAAAGCAAGTGATATTTAAATACTTAAAATGCACATAACTCCGAAAAGTTAGAGGTGCGTGCCCCGGTATCGAACCCACGACCTCCGATTAGAAGTCGGTCGTCCTAACCACTAGGCTATCACAGCTTAAGTCAGAAATATATGTCAGTAATAATAATTCTGTTTAAGTTCGTCGTCTCAATCGATAGACGTCCACTGCTGGACATAGGTCTCTTGCAAGGATCGCCACAGAACACGATCTTGCGCCGCTTATTTCCAGCGGCTGTCTGCAGCGATTCGCTTGAGATCGTCCGTCCATCTAGTTGGGGGTCTTCCCACGCTTCGTTTGCTGGTGCGAGGTCGCCACCTTGGGACGCACCTTGGGACCCCAACGTACATCGGTTCTTCGAGCAATTTGCCCCGCCCGTTGCCACTTCAGTTACTGTTTAAGTTACTTAGAATCAAACGTCTTAAATACTACACGACTAGGGATATTCGTATTTGTGTGGTTCATATTCTATTGTTCCTTTCAAACATTGTTCCTGCGTAAGAAAAACCGATGAAAAAGCGAGGTGTCGAGCCGCGGCCGCTTATGTAAACGAGACTGAATGCTTTGTTAACAACTCCGCATTCATACTGAGTGTTAAGGTGTTAAGTCAAGTGGGAATGTTTGTTATTTTTATTACGTACGTAATCCCTTTTTTCGTTGAGTGTATACAACACACTTGGTATTTGCTTTCACACTTTCCGTTAGTGAACAAGTATAAATTTAAAATTTAAAAAACCCCCGACATTCGCCATTTTGTGGCGGCGGCCATCTTGGATTTGCAATAATGCTATTCTACTAGTCAAGCCCTTTCATTTGATACCCATATTAAGGGAGTTATGAAAAAATATGTAATCCGCCATTTTGTAGCGGCGGCCATCTTGAATCGATTTTTATCAAACATAGCTAACAACACTCTCGACTAATTCACCTTTCAAACAAAAAAACCGCATTCAAATCGGTCCACCCGTTTGAGCGCTACAGGGGAACAGACAGACACACACACACACACACACACACACACAGAGAGACACGTCAAACTTATAACACCCCGTCGTTTTTGCGTCGGGGGGTTAAAAACAAGACACCACTTAGCACGATATTTATTGGTATTGATTGTAAAATATAATAATTGGCTAATTATTATGGGTTTTTTGAAGCAACTGTGCATTTCAAGCAATAGTGTTCGGACTTTTAATAAAATTGTTCGTTAATAATAAGGTCAGAAAACCCTATCTTAGTTTAAAACTGTTAAACCTAAGATTAACATTGTAACTTTAGGTGCCTTTTGTAACATAGAGTAGAACTATTATTTTATGTTTTAAATGAAATATCATTTTGTTTTTATTGAAAAATTTTCAATCCTTTTTTTAACAATATTAAATAGATGCAATGCAGACAAATGTTCTACAAATTTAGAGAAAATTATCGTAAGTCACCATTGTACGTGGAATTTCGTAATCAAAATTAAATTCAAATTGCCACAGCGGTGAATGAGTACGATATAATTTCTATATCAAATTTATTAGGTGCTAAACTAAAGCAGAAGCCAACAGGCACTAAATTACTGCCAGAATAGTAGCCGTTAGCTAACGGGCAGAGGTTAGGCCACGCTCGTCCAAAATGTTTCTATATACACATACACATACACATATAGAGACAAAAAACAGAAATTTGGGTATGCAATATGCATATTTAACTTATCAATTTTCTGAGCTTGACAATACTGATGGACAATACTGACAACAATGACTTGGGTTTTGTATATAAATATGTTTCTAAAACATAATCATGTCACACCCTTTATTAGTCAGATTAAAAAAAACTATGTATATTATGTACATATCTATAAAACTTATGTTCATTGTACTATGGCTGAAAGTGTACTCTTTACTTAATTATAACATCGCGAATGGATTACTCTTACCCGTTAGGGAGATACGTCTACAAATTGATTGCGATCAACCCGATGCGATGATACATATCCGATCAAATGAAAAAAGAATTATTGAATTCGGCTTTTTGATTACTCCATAGCTCCATCTAATCTTAACCGAATACCGAAAAAATATGTTTTCAGAGTTAGGTTGAGATAAAGGTTCAGTAAAGATATTTTTATTTGTTTTTTTAGTGAAAAAATTGTGTTTGTGCCAAGTATGAACGCGCATATTTACTTAATTTCAAAATAATATCTCGGTTTCTGAATAGACCCTGCGGCGAATATTTTCAAGTAAGCACTGTATAGTGTTTATTTTAGGATTGAATAACAATTTTCTACACTTTTCTCGAGAATTATACTACAAATTTAGCTACAAAGAAAAGTTAAATTATGTTTACGGCCATGCTTGTGAAGGATTTTATTATGTTTACTGCTCAGGTCGAATGGGGAGTAAACTCTAACGGACCTTAACACGATGAACATAAATTATTTAATTTTCACGCGGCCGGCACCTAGCCGGGGGTCGTATTTTGTCCAAAAGAAACGGGACCCCCAATCGGGGAGACGCGTTAAGGCGGGTTAAGAAAGAAAGAAAATATTGTTTACTAGCTGATGCCAGCGACTTCGTCCGCTTGGATTCTTATAAATCTCACTTGGGGGTGGAATTTCAAAAATTCCTGAAACGCGTAATTATTCTGTATTTTTAACCGACAATACAAATACCGATTTTAATTGATATAACTTTAAAAATGACGGACTTTCATACAAAATTTCATCCCCCATTCAACCCACTTGGGGGTGGAATTTGCAATATTCCTTTTTTAGTGTGCGCTTACGTTATAAAAGGAAGCTACTGTGAAAATTTCAAGTTTCTAGCTTCAGTGGTTTTGGCTGTGCGTTGATTGTCAGTCAGGACAATCTACTTTATATTATTATACATAGATAGCTAGATAGATAGATGTTTATACTACAAACTTAAATCGTGCCAAGTTTCATTTCAATCTAGTCTGTAGTTTTTTGGCAAAAAGGTGTGTTAGTTTACATTTTAGCTCAACTCTATTGAAACGGACCATACATGCATGCATTGACTGCTAAAATAATAACCCTTACTTTTGGCTTTGCCGTAGTCGAGTAAAAAACTATATTTTTTAACTAAAACAAGTTTCAAAAAATCTATTTTTTGCGTCAACGCATACGTTTTCGTCGCGAATCCACAAAGGGAAATCAAAAATCCTATGCGTCAGTGGCATGCGGACGTTATGAAAATGTATTCCGTCGGTTCTTATTGTAATTTTTAGCAAAAACTCCACAGCGCCATCTGGCGAGCGCCCGCATTTTTAACAATTACTCACGGATATAAAACGTTACGATATGTCTTCATTTCACACAGGTGACAGGAGCAAATGTGATTTTACAGCTTAGCACATGTTTTACATAACTGAAAAAATATAATTTTTATAGAAAATTTTAAATGGAATAGGTATGTGGAATAGAAATCTACTAGAATTAGACATAGAAATGAATCATAGATATTAATGTACGATTAGGTCAATGTTATAGATCGTATAAAAACAAACAATTTTTAAGTTAAAAATCTAGCTACCGAGTCATTTTTTAATTAAAATGAGGGAAGGTTCGCTAATTGAATTTTTAATCGACTTCAATATTAATAAAAAACCTTAGATCTTTATAAACGGAGGCATCATCTATTGAATATTGCTTTGTGAAAGGCAAATATATTCTGCAATATTTTCAAACTTTATTTTAAAGTATTAAGTATTTAATTACATATTTTAACTCTTATACAGTACGATGCTTTTGAGGTCCTGTAGTGACCAACCACCCTGAAACTCAATATGGAGCCTGGTTATTATTATATGGAGTTTTATTTCTATTCACTGTACACAAACACAAGTTAGCAACCCTCTCTTTATATAAATAGGAAGTAACCAAAGCAATTTCGGCTCTCCGATAGTAATAAAGAAAAACAAACAAATCATGTCGGATCTTGCATACCCATATATCTTCGAGCAGACATGTTTTTCTGCGAATCCCTTATTTCGCATTCGGTCGAAAATTGCCTGGAATTGACCAAAAAATTACGTTTTGGTATTATTATGTATCTATCTACATGCCTGTGTACAATGGTAATTTCGGCTACTATCTCGTGGTCCCACTGGTTGACCCACTCAGTGGGTCCACGAGGAATTTCAATTCCTGTTGGTCCCACTGCTTAACTTGGGTGGGGCTATAAGGAATTTTGATTCCTGATGGTTCCACTCTGTTGTAAAACGCCTAAAAATAATTTTTGTTCATACACGTATAAGTACTTTGAAGTCGGGCGAGCATAAGAAACGACGAAACCGACGCGCGACGCTCGCCCAACCAACTTTTTTTGAAAAGATTTCTTATTTACGTTTGGAATAGGAGCAGAACATAATAATCAAACTATTTAACATTTATACCAACTTGTCTTAAATTTTTTAATTACTTATACCTACATTTTACTTAAAACTTATCGGTGGGACCACAACCCCAAAAATGTAATCGCTAAAACATGTCCTGTTGGTCCCACCATCAAAGTGGGACCAACAGGAATTGAAATTCCTCGTGGTCCCACTGAGTGAGTCAACCAGTGGGACCACGAGACAGTAGCTGTAATTTCGAGATTAAATTAATTCGATAGTTAAAACAAGCAGGTATTTAAGTAATTTTGTCAAAAAAAGATTATGAGGAAACTTTTTTTCGAAAAAAATGCTTTCCGTCGTCTCGCCTAAAGGTTCTTGTTCACTGACGCGTAGCAACGAGGTGCTCTGCAGATTAATCAAGTTATTGATAGATGACGTGATATTTTTGAAACGTCACCTATTAACAATCTGGTTCGTCCCCTGATATACTTAATCTCTTAATTATTTAAAAATCAGAAATTATTGCAAAAGGAGGAGGAAAGCTCTTAATTTTGCAATAATTTCTGATTTTCAAATTTTCAAATTTTGGTTGTGTTGTTTTGTTTTATTTATTTAATTAATTATTTTATTTATTTAATTCTCTTACGTCTCTATCTATCAAAAGGATCACATCTTCACGGGGTCGTGTACACAGTTTTTTCTAAATTAAACCTGTTCAATACGTCCTGAACATTACAGTTATTTTGTAAAACACATCTGAAGATTTATTACTAGAAGAAATCAAGTCACAAACAATTTAAATCAACATTCAAAACTGTCTAACCCACTTACCGGGAAATTTATTGGTAGTGTTTTTCCATAAATTCCACACAAACTTTGACAAGCCGTTTCATCCCCACAGGGACCAAATTTCGGTAAATCCATACCCAGCTTTTACATGATAAAAGAAAGCGTCATATAAACAAGGTCAAACTATTTCCCGTGCCTAACTAAGCGTTAAGGACACAGTAGCGACAAATCGCACGATAAAAAATAGCAATACTAGGTATCCACATTCTGTACGGAAATATTCGACGAAGTAAACGTTAACAAAACGCATCAAAACGCGACAGACGCTCATGCAGTCGACGGTATAACAAATTGTTATTCTAATCGGCCTATAAAAACATCGGTTCTTTTCGACATCCTACTAACTAAGCTAACACAGAAAGAGACAGCTTTTTTTATTGTATTATTGTATTATAGGCTTACGCTTGACGACAATCATGCCTGATGGAGAGCAATGATGACCTCTAAGTGGGAACGCGCTTGCCTAGAAAATGCCTATTCACTCTTGTCTTAAAGGTACTCAAGAAAAACGAACGCTGGAAGGGCGTTCTACACCCTAGCGGTTTGTATCAGAAACGTTGACGGAAAGCGTTACGTGCGAGAAAACTGGACGTAAACAACGGTCACGATTTCTCGCTGTTTTGTGGTAGGTAGCGAAAGTGTATGGTTTCAAGCATGCAAATGACGTAATAGCACTTTTCATAAATTGAAATTTTCATTTAATCAGTCATTTTCCATCTCTTTCGTTTAACAATCATCTACCTATTATATTTTTATCCCCGATGCGAAAACGACGGGGTGTTATAAGTTTGACGTGTCTGTGTGTGTGTATGTGTGTCCGTTCCACCGTAGCGCTCAAACGAGTGAACCGATTTAAATGCGGTTTTTTTGTTTGAAAGGTGAATTAGTCGGGTATATGGTTGATGAAAATCGGTTCAAGATGGCCGCCGCCACAAAATGGCGGCTTACATAATTTTGCACAACTTTCTCAATATGGGTATCAAATACTAAAAAAAACTGGCCAAGTGCGTGGCGGGCCACGCGCAGTGTAGGGTTCCGTAGTCACAATCCTCGAAAAACAGATATAACTCCTTAACCTGTGAACCCTACTTAGCCGTGATAGTTTTCTTTTAAAATTGATTATATACCCTACTGCTGTGAATTTTTTCAAGTTCCTATATACTGCCATTTGGCTGATAGAGGGGGGGGGACACTTGACTCTAATAAAAATTTGCACTTTAAAACATCATATTTTACAAACGGATCTAGAAATCGAAAAATGATGTTCCCACACCCACAGTATTTTTAAAAGACCTATTCAACGATACCCCACTGTAGTAGGGTAGACGAGAAAAAAAATATTCATCCCCACTTTACATGTAGGGGAGCTACCCTAAAAAAAAATATTTATCAAAATTTTATTTCACCACTTTGTCGGCGTGATTAATATTTATACTCATGCCAAATTACGGATTTCTAGCACTAATAGTCTCTGAGATTAACCGAGGACGGACGGACAGACGGACAGACGGACGGACATGGCGAAACTATAAGGGTTCCTTGTTTACTACGGAACCCTAAAAAGGCTTGAGTAGTGGAATCATACTATGCTAATCAAAGATGTCTGCCACCAAAAAATGGCGAATGTCGGGTGTTTTTCAATTTTTTAAGTGTAATTTTAAGTTTAATTTATACTTGAAGTGTTATTCCAGCAGATTTATTATATATTGTAACATTTTATCGTGACTACCAAAAGTTTAGAAACATGCGTGTCGCATGCTATTACCCTTACAGATAAAAGAAAGGATAGGTAACATAAACAAAGTGAAACTATCCCCCGCAACTAATTCCCGGCGGTGCAAGCGTCAGGCGCTGGTATTTTTAACCCCCGACGCAAAAACGACGGGGTGTTATAAGTTTGACGTGTCTGTGTGTGTGTGTGTGTGTGTGTGTGTGTGTGTGTGTGTGTGTGTGTGTGTGTGTGTGTGTGTGTGTGTGTGTGTGTGTGTCTGTCTGTTCCCCTGTGGCGCTCAAACGGGTGGACCGATTTGAATGCGGTTTTTTTTGTTTGAAAGGTGAATTAGTCGAGAGTGTTCTTAGCTATGTTTGATGAAAATCGGTCCAAGATGGCCGCCGCTACAAAATGGCGGATGATATATTTTTTCACAACTCCCTTGATATGGGTATCAAATGAAAGGGCTTGACTAGTAGAATAGCACTATTGCAAATTCAAGATGGCCGCCGCCACTAAATGGCGAATGTCGGGGGTTTTTTAAATTTTCAATTTACACTTGTAAATTATTCCGACATACATCTAACTAAGCTAACGCTGAGCTTGACAGCGACTTTGTACATGTTTTTTCACCTTTTGCTTAATATTTTTTTGCCTGTTTTGCTGATTTCAGTACAGCTCGGAAACCGGGAAAATTTTCCCGAATCGGAATCATTTATTTCGGTTTAAGTTTATAGAGTAAAACCATTTCTTATTAGATTTCGCTTGATTAGCTGAAATTAATCGGTTTACCAAACTTCATATTCAGATTTTTAGGTAAGTACTTTCTTTTTATTATTTCGTACCTCAAAAGGAAAAAAAGGAACCCTTATAGAATCACTTCGTTGTCCGTTCGTCCATCTGTCTGTATGTGAAGACCCTTTTTCTCAACAATGCGTATCAAGTTAAAATTAATATTAAAAAAAATACTCAAATCTGCAATTCCTTGGAGCTACAAAAAAATCGGAAGTTCACTTTAACGCAATCAAAATTTATGGCCGTTTATGCCGCATATTTTGACATTCGCAAGGGAATCAAAATCTATAGGGTATTTTCACGTTGATCTAGAACTTTCTAAAGATTCTTCATCCGGGTGATGGAGTATATTATCACCATAAGGGTATGTCGAATCAAATCAAATCAAATAAACTTTATTTAAAATTGGTACACTGTACACTTTTTGAACGTCGATTTAAGATCATTGAGAATGGTGATAATTATTTACGAAAACTTAAAACTAAAACTACGAGGGTTCCAAACGCGCTGGTCTGAGAAGAGTCCACAACAAACTCAGCCGGTTTTTTTTTTTATTATCACCTTCTAACACTGTGGTTCAGCCTTATAAATGTTCATTTGTGTTTTGACACTCGCAGTGGAGTGGACCTTCCCGTTGACCTACAATTTTTAAGCCCCGACGCATGAACGACGGGGTGTTATAAGTTTGACGTGTCTGTGTGTATGTGTGTGTGTGTGTGTGTGTCTGTTCCACCCATCCACCGTAGCGCTCAAATGGGTGAACCGATTTGAATGCGGTTTTTTTTTGTTTGAAAGGTGAATTAGCCGGGAGTGTTCTTAGCTATGTTTGATGAAAATCGGTCCAAGATGGCCGCCGCCACAAAATGGCGGATTACATATTTTTCCATAACTCCCTCAATATGGGTATCAAATGAAACGGCTTGACTAGTAGAATACGCACTATGCAAATCCAAGATGACCGCCATCACAAAAGGGTGAATGTCGGGGGTTTTTTAAATTTTTAATTTATACTGGTCTACTAAGACCACAGCACTCGCCACTTTGCCCGGGTGGTAATTTTCCACTATTCCGTAGCGTCGTGTCAGGTTGCAATTGGCTGAAATGTCCTGACATTTTGTCATTTTTTAACTCTAACTAGCGGACCCGGCAGACGTCATCCTGCCCGCTATTAGCGCCAATTTTTCTACTTATAAACCTTCCTCTTGAATCACTCTATTAAAAAACCGCATCAAAATCCGTTGCGTAGTTTTAAAGATTTAAGCATACATAGGGAATAGAGAAATAGGGACAAAGAAAGCGACTTTGTTTTATACTATGTGTAGTGATATGAAGTAAAGTTTGGGGTATGACAAAGTACGCTGTACAAATCCTATAAATCTCAGTTTCAGAAATGCTTCTCATAAATCGTAAACCGCAGGCATCCAGGTGAAACTGTGATGAAATCTTATACCTACGTGTAGTGTACCTGTGTTCGAAAGAGATTGAAAATACTAGTATAGTAATTTGCACAAATTCACGTAGAAATATATCCTCGGTAATACAAATAAAGTTGGGAACTATGCCCGGGCGAGATGGAGGCGAATTCCTTGAGCAACACTGTCTGACATGGCGACGAATAGTCGAGGAGCGAGGTGTAGAAACAGCGCAATGTTTTAATTTATAAAGTTAGGTACATTATTGTGTACCTACTTAGCGTCTAAGGCTGTCATTTCATCAAAAAGTTAATTCAGTATTTTTTGGGTTTATCGCGAACAGACAGACAGACAAACGGTGCGTAGTACTTTGTTTTATAGTATGGACATAGATTTTGGACATAGATTGCTCTAAAAGCCAACAGTTCAAATCATTTAGAATTTAGACATATTGTGAGATGGTGATAATAAAAGAAAAAAAACCCGGCTGAGTTTGTTGTGGGCTCTTCTCAGACCAGAGTGCTTAGTCTAAGTTTGAAGCGCTCCAAATCGAATCACAAATGACTTCAGAGCAAAATGAACCCAAAGACTCTTATTTTAGGTCCATTTTACTCTGAAGTCATGGTGATTCGATCAATAGTATACTAATTATAGTATACTAAAAAGTTTTGGAGCGCTCCAAACTGAGACTAAGCACTCAGGACGCTTTAGAACCCCTCGTAGTTTTAGTTTTAAGTTTTCGTAGTAATTATCACCATTTATGTACTTTATATATTGATGTTCAAAAAGTGTACAGTTTACCTACTTTGAATAAATGATTTTATATTATTTTGAATTTGAATATGTAGTGATGGTTGGCGGTTCACAAATAAAATAAAAAACTAAAAAAACACCAAGCTCCCGCTCTAACCCGGTCAATTTAGGCACCCAAGTTTACAAAAATTCACACTTGGCTGAAAATTGGTAGGATTGTTCAAAACACTAACACGGGTGAATTTTTGTAACCTCACCCCTATTTTTTGGTCTAGTTTGACCGGGCTACTCCTACACTACGCAGGCAGGTGGCGAGATCTCTTAAGAGACGGCAGTTTTAATTACGTGGGAGTTGGGACTATCGACATTCCCGCCCGGACAGGATCGCTGTCGTCCGGAATCCGTTCGATTAGCAACCCGGCAAACTTGCCGGATTCTTCTTTGACTTCTGAACCGGCGCTAGAATTTCCACCGGTTGATTAATCTGAATTAGCCTCGAGACGCAGGGACAATACGATGGAGATGCGAGCAGTTTGGACCGAACATTTTCTCATCAATTTAATAGTTTTGACGATCTTTGCAACAGGCGGTCTATTGTCTAAGAGCTGCATCGATCATTGCTACAATATTTATTGTTGTAATTTATTCTATTCTTGCTGCAACATACCATTTTGACTAGCGAGAGAGTGCCGGCCAATGCAATCGTCACACTGTAGCTATCATTTTTATTTTTAGATTATCGACGTTAGAATTTTAGTAGAGTAGCGAGTAATTTAGTAACTAAACGTGTCGGAACACCAGAAAATTTAGCCGAGTAAATTAGTAAGATTAGTCGAGTCGATCTTAAGTCCGAGTGGTCCAGTCACTAGCACACTTAACAGCTTCAAACGTGTTAACACGTTTGAAGCTGTTAAGTGTGTAACCACCCTTATAAGCTGCGGTCAGGGAGCGGAATAAAATCCAAGAGTTAGATCTAACTCTTGGATTATATCTATATATATCTATATTAAAAAGTCGTATTAGCCTTGCACTAAACATCGGCAGTAAGCATTTATCTTTGCAAAGCAGTTTTTGTGCGGCAACTTTCATGATTAGCTGAGAGCGGGCTTCATTAAAAAGTTTGTAGCCTCCGCCACTGCCATTAAAAAGAATAAACCAACGGAATACGTTTTAGGTATATCTATTTACCCACTTTGCCATTAAAATTACTTTGCCTTTTTTATTTTGTTTCTAATGCTGGAGATTTTGAGATTTTTCTTACTATACTTTACTATAAAAATATATTTAATATTGTAAAGGTGCGTCCAGAACAGTTGTAATATTGTACGTGTACCTATAACATGTGTTTATATCTCACTATGTTTAACTTATAAACCATAATTCTTCAACTATCATAAATTGTTACTTATAAACCATAATTCTTCAACTATCATAAATTGTTGTTACTTATAAACCATGATTCTTCAATTATCATAAATTGTTACTTATAAACCATAATTCTTCAACTATCATAAATTGTTACTTATAAACCATGATTCTTCAACTATTATCATGTTAGGAACATTACATCGTTGGACACTATTCCATTGCGCGTTCTGTTTGTTTGAAACTTTATTGTTGGGTTATGTTGCAAACTGCGCAAAAGTCGGTTACACTAAGCGGAATAGCATTACTTGAGTCCCGAGATCCCCGTGGTCCTCAAATTAAACTTAAACTCTGTAGTTAAGAAGCTACAGAGTTTATGTTAGCTCTTCGTAAATCTATCATTTAGTACGGCAATAGTTAACTTTCAGGAAAACGTCATGTTTGACATCTCCACATTAAATGAAGTTAAATTTACGCACAGTTAAAGTTAACTTGAAAAGTAACATTAGATCTTCAGGACTCAAATATACTACTCTAGCGGCACGCTATGATGGCCGGTTTGACGTTTGTCCGCTCATGAAGTTCCGTATTAATTGATAACGACTTTGAAGGAAATAATTGTATTACTTTATTGACGATAGTGATGTGCAGAGATTCATAAATTTTATCGAATGTAGTTTTAGGTTTAGGACTCAAAATTTATTTATTAAATTGATTTCTTAAATGTATACAAGTGTAGAAAAATCAGTTTGCACCATTTAAGGGGTGAATGTACTTGTGAATATGAACAATTTTCACTATGTGGACAAACCTCTGAAATCGCAAAAAAATATCAATAAATTTTTAAAAATGGAATCTAATACGATCGTCACATAGGATCGCTGGCTAGCACAACTACTACCTCCGGCAAACTCGCGTCAATGCTCAATGCAAAACAAAGCAGTTTCGAATTGACGTTGCTTCGAAAAGTATAAACTGTCAGTGCAATGCGATTGTGATATAGTTTTGACCTGGCTTTGGATTTCAAATATTGATACTGCATTACTGTTGACCCTTGCTCGTTAATTTGGACTCTGTTCAAGCCCTTTGTTGTGGATTTCGTCGATATGACCGAACGTACGCAGAGAACTGTTCTAAATAGTCAGACACGTGAGTTCGTAATACGCCTTCGTAACTATTTCGATCGTGAAGCTCAAAATGGAGGGCCAATTTTACCTATAACGTCAGTGGTTGAACGCGTAGCTGATGCGCTTAATATTGGACAACGAACTGTTAGACGGATAACTAAAAAAAAATATGGCGAGACTGGCACAGAAGAAAATAAACTTCACACACCAAAAAAGAGAAAACGAGCAAAACCAGTCGTAGGCATCGATAGCTTTGATGCCGATGCTATCCGAAGACATGTTTACGGCTACTATTTACAGAAGGAGTATCCAACAAGAAAAAAGTTGGTGCATTCACTGAAGGAAGCTGGATTATTCTTCGGTGGGGAAAGTTCTTTAACGAAGATTTTGAAGACCATTGGATTTCGATACAAAAAATGTAACAAACGCAAAATATTGATGGAAAGATTTGATATAGCGATGGCAAGGTATACTTTTTTACGGCAAGTGAAAGAAATCAAAAATTGGCAAAATGTTGTGTTCTTGGATGAAACATGGCTTAATGCTAACCATACTGTAGGCCGTTCTTGGAACGATGACACAGCAGCATCTACTTCCAAAGTTCCTGTAGGAAAAGGATCGCGACTTATAATTTGTCACGCCGGAACCATCAACGGGTTTGTCGAAGGTTCTCTCATGGCTTTTGCGTCAAAAACCACTGGAGACTATCATGAAGACATGAATGGAGAAAAGTTTACTGAATGGTTTACCTCAATGTTGTGTAGCCTCCCTGAACCATCTATTATAATTATGGACAACGCCCCATACCACTCGATGCAAATTGACAAGCCACCTGCCCAATCCCAAAAGAAAGCTGATATCGTCGCATGGCTTCGTAAAAATGGCGTAGATGCAAACATGAATATGTTAAAAGCGGAATTAGTACGTCTTTTAAAAGAAAACAAACCAACCAAGATCCGATACGTCATTGACGAAATAGCATTAGAACATGGGCACAGAGTTATACGGTTACCGCCTTACCATTGTGAGTATAATGCGATTGAGTTGGTGTGGGCTCAAATTAAGGGATATGCTGCAAGACACAATACAGAACCCCCATTTACCACAAAAAAAATGCTAAAATTATTAGAAGAAGCTTGTGAACATGTGACTAAAGGAGACTGGGAAAAGGTTGTGAATAGAACTGTTAAATTAATAAGAGAAGATTATGAAAGAAATGTGAAAATAGATAATATTATAGAAAACGAACATATAATTATTAATGTATGTGATGATAGCAGTGACGACAGTGAAAATAGTAGTATGGACGAATCTGATTAATTATGGCCTTTTGTGGCACCTTTTTTGGTATCTTTTGTATTCATATGTTTCTTGTGTGCATATAAAGTATGTATATTCATTTCCGTTCAAATATTCAGTTCGTTCAAATAAATTAAATAAACATATACATTTTTGTTTTATTAAACCTATTTAATCAGGTACAAAAACAAAACTTAATTGTTTTTTGTTCGAGAATAAATTGACATTCCACATCACTATTGTAATGTGTCAAACCGGCCATCATAGCGTGCCGCTAGTTTAGGCAGGTTTTATTATACAATGCTGAAAAAGGTCATCCTCAGAGATAAATTAATAAATCTGTGAAATGAAATACTTACCTACAACCGCAGTCGGGCAAATCTTAATAGTTTTACTAAAGCTAATACGATTTAAAGTTTCAAACCGTAAATGGTTATATAGAGACCTAGAGTAAAACTGAAACTTCGTAAGAAGGCTTACGTTGAGCCATCCAATTACGAGTTCCCTTATTTTT
Source organism: Melanargia galathea (assembly GCA_920104075.1). Lineage (NCBI taxonomy): Eukaryota > Metazoa > Arthropoda > Insecta > Lepidoptera > Nymphalidae > Melanargia > Melanargia galathea. Next base: position 4,763,375 of record OV049865.1, read on the forward strand.
ACGTGTGAGTGACTTTACTTTTAATCCACTACGTAAACATACATACATACAGTATTTGACTATGTATTCCACCCTATTAAATTATTTTCTTTTTTCCGCATTTGGATTTTGTTCAAAGATATTAAACTCTCTTACCTTAATTACCTTAGTTTTTTAATACCGTAGCAAGTAAGTAAGCCTTTGTTTTGTTTTGATAATGAGTAAGTAGGTAGCCTAGATTGCTCCTGGCAACGAATGCCAACGAAAATCCAGTCAGAATTGGTTTAGCCGTTTCAAAGAATAGAACAGACAGACAAAAATTTTATAAATAGTATTTTGTGATTAACTATGTAAAAACTAAGTAGTTATTATAATAAAGGGTATTTCGTAGTAATCCGTTTTCATAATAACACTGCTTTGGATGATATTATGGTTACTATGACTGGCTGTTTTAACCCCCGACGCAAAAACGACGGGGTGTTATAAGTTTGACGTGTCTGTGTGTGTGCGTGTGTGTGTGTCTGTCTGTTCCCCTGTTATAGCGCTCAAACGGCTGAACCGATTTGAATGCGGTTTTTTTTTGTTTGAAAGGTGAATTAGTCGAGAGTGTCGTTAGCTATGTTTGATGAAAATCGATCCAAGATGGCCGCCGCTACAAAATGGCGGATTACATATTTTTTCACAACTCCCTTAATATGGGTATCAAATGAAAGGGCTTGACTAGTAGAATAGCAATATGCAAATCCAAGATGGCTGCCGACACAAAATGGCGAATGTCGGGGTTTTTTTTTTTTAATTTATACTTGTCATAATAACACTGCTTTGGATGATATTATGGTTACTAGGACTAGCTGTTTTAATGTTAGCAGTAAGATAACTGTATCAGAATCTTTTATAGAGGATTCATAAATTATGGGTGGAGATAAAGATATGGCTGTGTCTTGTATGCAACTGTTGATAATTAGGTATTAAAATACTCATGTGATACTATTATCACATTCGTGTTTCAATACCCCTTATTAACAACAGTTGCATAAATAATAGCTATTATTTTAAATATTTTAAGTTAATACATTTGTTTGTTTTCAGTATAATGTGATTAATACCTAAGTATCCATCAATCCTTTGTCACTCGATCTATTTACCGACGGACGCAACATATTTCCATAAGATAGAATCTGTAAAAACTGTTATTTTTATAAACAGACAATAATATTATGCATTGTAAAGAGCACAGAATTGTGAATAATATAGGCGAAGAATAATGGAATTTGATAGGCCAATGTTTAAAAATAAGCCTACAATCCTTATAAGCACGTGGGAAGCCAACTTAAAAGTTTGCCTGAAGAAAATGCTAGTTTTCTTCATGAACAGACAGTAAAATTTACAATACTGTGAAGTAAAATGGAATTTGATAGGCCGAGTTTTAAAAATAAACCCACAATCCATAGCGCGTTTAGAGCCAACTTAAAAGTTCAGGCCGAAGAAAGTGCTAACTGCAATAATTGTCTTGGAACTGTTGGCTCGATCTCTAGTCCACAGACTCGATTAAACTCTCCACGAATAGGAGGAGAGTTGGTCGTGAATAAATAATACTAGGTTTTACTCCGGGCTTCGGTAAAACCTAGTATTATACCCCGCTTGAATTTCGGTTTTTGACAAATCCCGAAGGAATCGTGGATTTTCCGTTCCCGTTCCCGTTCCCGCTCCCTTTTTCAAACTTTATACCTACTTTCAAGGAAGTTTACTATAGTAATCTATCTACTTTTAGCTGTAGCTGTAGATTGCTACAGCAAATTTCGGCTTTTCACATTTCATTTATAATTATTATTATAATAAATAATTATTGTCCTATTTTTGTAGTCCGTCCATTTGAAAACATTTTTTCTTTGTAACCAAGTACACCGAAACCCTTAAAAATGCGGAAAAGGAAGGTAAAGCAAGCAATTTCAAAGCAGATGTATTCGGTTAGTTTATTCTTTTTAATAGCTCCAAAGGCAGGAAAGTTTTTAATGAAGTCCGCACGGGCTAATCTGGGAACTTGGCAAAACTGTTTTACAAAGGCAAATATTGTTCTATAGCAGGTCCTACCTATTCAACGTAGGAGATTAAAGAAGGTCCTGTGAAACTCTCTCTCTCTCTTTCCTCATTGCTGAGGGTGGTAACACTTATAAGTGTTTATAATGGTTTTCTCGACATAATAATGCCGCCACTCGTTGTGTGTGTCCGAGCCTTAATACAGGGTATCCGAAGCCTTTAATACAGGGTATCCCAAGCCCTTAATACAGGGTATCCCAAGCCCTTAATACAGAGTATCCCAAGCCCTTAATACAGGGTATCCCAAGCCCTTAATACAGGGTATCCCAAGCCCTTAATACAGGGTATCCCAAGCCTTAATACAGGGTATCCCAAGCCCTTAATACAGGGCATCCCAAGCCCTTAATACAGGGTATCCCAAGCCCTTAATACAGGGTATCCCAAGCCCTTAATACAGGGTATCAGGAGAATGCTCTAGGAAACGAAGACAGGTGATGATAATACTAATGATTATATGAATTATTGCTATATATGAATTATTACTGATAAAATACTACAAAAAAAAAACATTAAAAAATCGAAAAAAATGCATTTATTGTGCAATGCTTCGTTTTGGTGGGTTAAACAGAACTGTAATTGCTGAATCTGATTAATTATGGCCTTTTGTGGCACCTTTTTTGGTATCTTTTGTATTCATATGTTTCTTGTGTGCATATAAAGTATGTATATTCATTTCCGTTCAAATATTCAGTTCGTTCAAATAAATTAAATAAACATATACATTTTTGTTTTATTAAACCTATTTAATCAGGTACAAAAACAAAACTTAATTGTTTTTTGTTCGAGAATAAATTGACATTCCACATCACTATTGTAATGTGTCAAACCGGCCATCATAGCGTGCCGCTAGTTTAGGCAGGTTTTATTATACAATGCTGAAAAAGGTCATCCTCAGAGATAAATTAATAAATCTGTGAAATGAAATACTTACCTACAACCGCAGTCGGGCAAATCTTAATAGTTTTACTAAAGCTAATACGATTTAAAGTTTCAAACCGTAAATGGTTATATAGAGACCTAGAGTAAAACTGAAACTTCGTAAGAAGGCTTACGTTGAGCCATCCAATTACGAGTTCCCTTATTTTTACGTGTGAGTGACTTTACTTTTAATCCACTACGTAAACATACATACATACAGTATTTGACTATGTATTCCACCCTATTAAATTATTTTCTTTTTTCCGCATTTGGATTTTGTTCAAAGATATTAAACTCTCTTACCTTAATTACCTTAGTTTTTTAATACCGTAGCAAGTAAGTAAGCCTTTGTTTTGTTTTGATAATGAGTAAGTAGGTAGCCTAGATTGCTCCTGGCAACGAATGCCAACGAAAATCCAGTCAGAATTAGTTTAGCCGTTTCAAAGAATAGAACAGACAGACAAAAATTTTATAAATAGTATTTTGTGATTAACTATGTAAAAACTAAGTAGTTATTATAATAAAGGGTATTTCGTAGTAATCCGTTTTCATAATAACACTGCTTTGGATGATATTATGGTTACTATGACTGGCTGTTTTAACCCCCGACGCAAAAACGACGGGGTGTTATAAGTTTGACGTGTCTGTGTGTGTGCGTGTGTGTGTGTCTGTCTGTTCCCCTGTTATAGCGCTCAAACGGCTGAACCGATTTGAATGCGGTTTTTTTTTGTTTGAAAGGTGAATTAGTCGAGAGTGTCGTTAGCTATGTTTGATGAAAATCGATCCAAGATGGCCGCCGCTACAAAATGGCGGATTACATATTTTTTCACAACTCCCTTAATATGGGTATCAAATGAAAGGGCTTGACTAGTAGAATAGCAATATGCAAATCCAAGATGGCTGCCGACACAAAATGGCGAATGTCGGGGTTTTTTTTTTTTAATTTATACTTGTCATAATAACACTGCTTTGGATGATATTATGGTTACTAGGACTAGCTGTTTTAATGTTAGCAGTAAGATAACTGTATCAGAATCTTTTATAGAGGATTCATAAATTATGGGTGGAGATAAAGATATGGCTGTGTCTTGTATGCAACTGTTGATAATTAGGTATTAAAATACTCATGTGATACTATTATCACATTCGTGTTTCAATACCCCTTATTAACAACAGTTGCATAAATAATAGCTATTATTTTAAATATTTTAAGTTAATACATTTGTTTGTTTTCAGTATAATGTGATTAATACCTAAGTATCCATCAATCCTTTGTCACTCGATCTATTTACCGACGGACGCAACATATTTCCATAAGATAGAATCTGTAAAAACTGTTATTTTTATAAACAGACAATAATATTATGCATTGTAAAGAGCACAGAATTGTGAATAATATAGGCGAAGAATAATGGAATTTGATAGGCCAATGTTTAAAAATAAGCCTACAATCCTTATAAGCACGTGGGAAGCCAACTTAAAAGTTTGCCTGAAGAAAATGCTAGTTTTCTTCATGAACAGACAGTAAAATTTACAATACTGTGAAGTAAAATGGAATTTGATAGGCCGAGTTTTAAAAATAAACCCACAATCCATAGCGCGTTTAGAGCCAACTTAAAAGTTCAGGCCGAAGAAAGTGCTAACTGCAATAATTGTCTTGGAACTGTTGGCTCGATCTCTAGTCCACAGACTCGATTAAACTCTCCACGAATAGGAGGAGAGTTGGTCGTGAATAAATAATACTAGGTTTTACTCCGGGCTTCGGTAAAACCTAGTATTATACCCCGCTTGAATTTCGGTTTTTGACAAATCCCGAAGGAATCGTGGATTTTCCGTTCCCGTTCCCGCTCCCTTTTTCAAACTTTATACCTACTTTCAAGGAAGTTTACTATAGTAATCTATCTACTTTTAGCTGTAGCTGTAGATTGCTACAGCAAATTTCGGCTTTTCACATTTCATTTATAATTATTATTATAATAAATAATTATTGTCCTATTTTTGTAGTCCGTCCATTTGAAAACATTTTTTCTTTGTAACCAAGTACACCGAAACCCTTAAAAATGCGGAAAAGGAAGGTAAAGCAAGCAATTTCAAAGCAGATGTATTCGGTTAGTTTATTCTTTTTAATAGCTCCAAAGGCAGGAAAGTTTTTAATGAAGTCCGCACGGGCTAATCTGGGAACTTGGCAAAACTGTTTTACAAAGGCAAATATTGTTCTATAGCAGGTCCTACCTATTCAACGTAGGAGATTAAAGAAGGTCCTGTGAAACTCTCTCTCTCTCTTTCCTCATTGCTGAGGGTGGTAACACTTATAAGTGTTTATAATGGTTTTCTCGACATAATAATGCCGCCACTCGTTGTGTGTGTCCGAGCCTTAATACAGGGTATCCGAAGCCTTTAATACAGGGTATCCCAAGCCCTTAATACAGGGTATCCCAAGCCCTTAATACAGAGTATCCCAAGCCCTTAATACAGGGTATCCCAAGCCCTTAATACAGGGTATCCCAAGCCCTTAATACAGGGTATCCCAAGCCTTAATACAGGGTATCCCAAGCCCTTAATACAGGGCATCCCAAGCCCTTAATACAGGGTATCCCAAGCCCTTAATACAGGGTATCCCAAGCCCTTAATACAGGGTATCAGGAGAATGCTCTAGGAAACGAAGACAGGTGATGATAATACTAATGATTATATGAATTATTGCTATATATGAATTATTACTGATAAAATACTACAAAAAAAAAACATTAAAAAATCGAAAAAAATGCATTTATTGTGCAATGCTTCGTTTTGGTGGGTTAAACAGAACTGTAATTGCAGAAAATAATTACTTCCTGTATTTTTTTAAAGTTCGTAATGTAATTCAAATGGAATCAACTGAAGGTCAACGACCTACGCGTAGATCCCTACTGATAGAGTATTGTGCGTGATACCTACTTTATAAAGCAAATGTTTATTGGTATAGCGCTAAGTTTTCGGATGCGATATCCTTATACCCTGTATTGAAACTGACCAGGAATCGAACCTAAGACATTTCCTGCGTCAACAAAATACACAACTACACTCAGAGTGGTCGTCAAGTTGGGAGATTAATTTCCTATCTATCAACTTACATATCATTAAGTATTAGAATTAGTTGCTCGACTACGGAGTGAAAGCTTAATGGAATGAACTTTATACCATAAGCCGTGCTTAATGACCGCAAAACTTGGTCTTGGGAGTTAATTAAGAGCGCCGCGATAATTGATAACGTCTTAAACTAGAGTCAGGGACTAATTCTGTGCGGTAACTACTTAGGTTTCGATACAGAGCCCATGTTTTTGACGACCTCCCTGGCGCAGTGGTGAGCGCTGTGGCCTTATAAGTGGGAGGTCCCGGGTTCGATTCCTGGCAGCGGCAATTTGGGATTTTATAATTTCTAAATTGTCTGTGCTGGGTTATTCTGTAACTTAGTTAGCAACTGAAAATAGTTGCCAACGAATTAGTTTGATATATGTACATTGCTACTTTACTGTGGGAAATATAAAGTGTTTTCATAATTTTACACAGTAAAGCAGCAATGTATATCGAACTAATTCGTTGGCAACTATTTTCAGTTGCTAACTAAGTTACAGAATAACCCCCCTGGTTTAATCTGGTGGGAGGCTTAAACCGTGGCTGGTTACCACCCTACCGGCAAAGCCGTGCCGCCAAGTGATTTAGCGTTCCGGTACGATGCCGTGTAGAAACCGATCAAGGGGTATACATACCTCTTCCAAGTTAGCCCGCTTCCATCTTAGACTGCATCATCACTTACCATCAGGTGAGATTGCAGTCAAGGACTAACATGTAGTTGAATAAAAAATTAAAATTAAAAAAAAAAATGTAACTCTGCATGTTAACATTAATAATGATCTCCCAACTGAATCTCTGCCTCGGCGGCGAATCTCAGTGTAGATAAGCCAAGTACCTACGCTGGATATTACAGTGCACAAGAGTGTGCTCAAACACAGGTGCACTCTTTTTCCCCTCACTCTCATAGTCTGATGGGACGGCAAGCCAACATGGCTGGAGAGTGGAGAGAGATCAGGCACAAAACCGACGGCTTTACGTGCTCTCCAAGGCGCGTGGATGTAACACAGCCAATCTTGGATTATTTGTAATACTCAACCTTGTTTGTCGTTTGAATTTTGAAATATTATGCAATCATAAGCCATAAGTCCTTAAGTCCTTATAAGGAGCCTTTTTTGGTCTAAATTAACCCTTTCTTTAATACCAGTTTAAACTATTCAAGTTACCGCATGAGCTAACTAAGGTGGGTTAATTATGGGTTTACCTACTTAATTTAATTTTAGGTCCACCTGCTTATAAGTAGATTAGGCCAAAAGAATAGTTGCGCACTCAAAATAATATTTATCAGCATTTTCGATGTAGCTTATTAATTAATATGTTCCCGAAACACCGAGAGCAATTTTTCAATTACGCAATAATTTTAAATTTCCGTATACACAACTCGTGATGCGAAACAAACAATTGACACATACTCATAAGCATAATTCACGCGCGCCCATAATTTTCTGTTAAAATGCAATTTACAAGTGGGAAATTTCTGTTCTCGTGTTCTCATCAATTATTATTTTTCAACGGGCCGGCGCGTAATCACCGCTTTGTTACCATCAGCGCCTGTCAATGTTGGATCGAGAGGCCGTAGCAAGTTACTAGGTGGTGCTTGAAACTTAGGATTATTCTGCGTGGCCTTATCGTGGCAAAATTATACCTGCTTTTTTTATATTATGAATAGTGAGTAAGCGAACGGGCGGGTCACTGTAACACATCCGAATATTTTTTTCATTCGAATAAACTTACAAAGTGCCCTCAAAACGTCAAGTTTGAAATGCCTTTTCTACCGACAAGAACCAGCAAAAAACTCGGCAGTTACTCTTTTTAAGTGACAATTACCCCCCACCAGAAAAACCGCCAAAGCGTGGCTCTATTGGCAATTTAAAATATTAACTTAACTTAGTTACCTAATATCAAAATTGTGTTGTTTTTCATAGGTGAAATAAACTGATTTTATCGTGATCCTTTTAGTTTATCATATTCACGCAGAAGAACACCTTAGTCTTTACAAACTTTCCTCGTATTCGTAGGTATATCAAGCACTTACACAAAATATTCTACGGACTCTCGGGTCATTTATTTCCATCAGGGCCTGTCAATGTAGCGACTCGAGCGAGGACGCTGGGCAAACAGCATGCGAATACATAATTGGCTGTTTGTAAATACTATCTCTTTTAATTAGCCAACAGTATACAATACAAGCACAGTTTTAATTTGTATCCAATATTAATAATAATATATTATTATTTATTCATATCTGAAATCAAAATACACATGCAGGTAGGTACACAAATCATAGAGTAGGTACTCAGCTCAAAGAGATTTTAATATAATTGGTAAGGCTAAATCGCGAGGCAATAACTTCTATGTATTACTTACTTACGGTAAAGTGGTAATATGGCAACCAATTACCATCAAAGCAGATTCTGTAACTTTTTATCACTTACTGGTGGACCCTGTCATTTTTATTCAAAATCTTACACACTTTTTTTCCTTTTTTAACCCCCGACGCAAAACCGACGGGGTGTTTGACGTGTCTATGTGTGTGTGTACAATTGTACATATTTTTTCACAACTCCCATAAGGTAAAGGCACCCAATTCGGAGGTATTTTCATCAAAACTCGAAAGAACGTCAAAAAATAAGCATTTACTACACCATTCTGAAGAACTGACTATTTTTATCAGAAGCGTTATTTATTTAGCTCTTGAAATATCCTAAAAGGACAACAATTAAAAGTTGATTTAAATGTAAAATTAAATTAAATATGAAAAAAGTCCGAATCCCCCAATTCGGAGGTAAAAATCCTAATTCGGAGGCAAATGGCCCCTAATTCGGAGGTACAAAATACAGAGGGAAACGAGTAGAATGAATTCTAAATGGTGTTCAAAAATGAACTGTATTTATTAATAGGTTTCAAAATCAATTCGATACGTATGTAATTGTTTATATTATGTTTGTGTGTAAAATATTAATTATATATATATAGCTGCTCGTGCTGATTCATTCACTCAGTCACCAACTCATTGATCACCTCTCCACCAGAAGATGGAAGAGTGGTTTCTTCGCAAAAGATGATCAGGATCCAAAGTTCTACTCGATGAATAGAAAAAAAATCAAAATGGCGGAATTTATTTTTCCATAGAAAATGGAATGGAAAAACATATTCTGCCATTTTGAATTTTTTTTCTATTCATCGAGTAGAACTTCCCATCTTGATCATCTTTTGCGAAGAAACCACTCTTCCATCTTCTATATCCTCCGAGATGGACACCGATGAAATTTGTATAGTGGCCATCTTTTTTCGCCATTTTGAATTTTTTTTAGCTCACTGCCAATTGGATGACGTTTCGAGTTACATTTGCTTGAGCACCCCCTACCTATCTTCAATACTTTAAGCGTGCTCCTCATCCGTCTCCGAAACCCTCAATCATCAGCTCTTTCCATATTTTCCTCTGAATGAATGTTTGTCTTCTATACGAAACTATTTGTGAGAAAAGAAATTCATACAAAATTTTACAGGAGAGGTGATCAATGAGTGAGTGAGTGAGTGAGTGAGTGAGTCAGTCATCCAATCAGCACGCGCAGCTATATATATATATATACATTAAAATGTATATTTCTATCCGTACCACATAATTAGGGGCTCATAGAACCTTATTCGGAGGTAATACCTCGGAATTGCGTTTTGTAACAAAAAACACGTTTCCTAATTCTGAGTGTTAAAAAAGAAAAGATTTTTCCATAATAAACAAATAATTTAAAGCTCAATTAGATTGTCTTCGTAAATATGTACAATACTCTCTCAAAATTGCATCGAAATATGTATAAATTTAATTTTCTTTTTAATTAATTTTCTTTAGCTTTCCCATACAATCTATCAATAAATTACCTAAATAGGTAAACTTTGATACGGTATAATTAGTGATTTAGAGGCCAAAGTGTACCTCATAATTAGGGCTCTTTAACCTAATAGCCTATTTAAATATTCAAAACCGAAACAAGACGTATTTAACATAAAACGACCCTAAAAATTGAAAAACTAATTAAGTCTATGAAATCGCAATTCTGCGGTATACCTCCGCATTAGGAACCGGCTAAAATATTTGGCACCTAACGCGGAGGTATTTTCAAAACGTATTTTCACCTTAATTTCTTTACAAATATACACAAAAGATGATTGTTTTCGATTGCAAATATAGTCATTCAAATATTCATATCTAAATAAAAACAAATAAAGCTCAAAATTAACGGATAAACACTATTTAAAAAAACGTAGGTATTTCGTGCACGAGGTCCAAAATGTATGAAACATGCGTTCGGGCCGGCTGCTAGTGTAAAACTTGCCAGTTATTTTGAAATATAAAACCAAATATTTCGTCATTTATCTATGGAATGATAAACTATCAATTGATTAAGATATGTTGCAGTAAAAAAGAGCTTGGGGATCGGTTGAAAATGCTGTTTTTCTATATACCTCCGAATTGGGTGCCAATTTTAGAATACCTCCGAATTGGGTGACTTTACCTTAATATGGATATCAAATGAAAGGGATTGACTAGTAGAATAGCACTATGCAAATCTAAGATGGCTGCCGCCACAAAATGGCACACACACACATACACATACATTTTTTCCCCCTCGAAATAAGCGCTAAGCTTGTGTTAGGAGTAGTCCGGACATCCTCTAAGCTTAGTATTACTACGGAGTCCATACAGTTAACATGCACAATGAAATGGTGTATTTCAACAGAAAATTGTGGGCGCTCGTTAATTATGCTCATGTCTGTTTGTTGCGCGGCGAATTGTGTACGCGGAAATTTTAAAATGATTACGAAATTGCTCGTGACAATTTTCGCAGTAGGTATACCTATACCCGTATTACTAATTCCCCGGAATTCTGACAGCTGTCATTGTCATTTACAGATGAGTTATTTGTATGGAGAACAGGGTTAACATCTACGAAGTACGATTTTACCCCAAACTACTTTAATTCCCCGTCATCATAAAAAGCCATATGCCGCGTAATAATACGCGTTTCGCCTTAAAATAGAAAACACCAAGAGTGGAAACTAGAAAGTGCACACTGACAGCAACAGAAAACAAAAGAAGCACATTGAAAAAATTTATTCAAAAATGGATGTCGAATGACATTATCACCATGAAGTGTCTGTCGGGCATTTGTCATATCTACATGCGGCAGTTGATTTGTATTTGCATATGTTTTGAATTTTTTGTGGGAATTGTTTTATCTCTGGTAACATTACGAAACGTCAGAATTCCAGGGAATTAGTAATATGAGTATACGTATATTTTACGTTGTGCGAAATTGCGCTTGTTCCGGCGTTCCGCTGATACAATTAGCGTTTATTGCGGAACTCGATGTTCCGCGAACGTAGCTTATTGATATATGCTATATCCATACAGCATTACCAGAAAAATGACAAACCTCACCATAATGCGGCAAACCGAACGGGCGGCCGCGCGGTCGGGCGGCCGGGCGGGCGGTCGGTTTTGCGTGCGGGCGTGCGTGCGTGCGCGCGTGCGTGCGTGCCTGCGTGTGTGTGTGTGTGTGTGTGTGTGTGTATGAGTATGTGTGTCTGTCTGTCTGTTCCCCCGTAGCGCTCAAACTGGTGAACCGATTTGAATGCGGTTTTTTTTTGTTTGAAAGGTGAATTTGTCGAGAGTGTTGTTAGCTATGTTTAATGAAAATCGGTCCAAGATGGCCGTCACCACAAAATGGCGAATCTCGAGGGTTTTTTAAATTTTTAATTGAAATACTTGTTGTGTGAAAAGTTACATTGCAACAAACAAGTATGTACAATGTACATACCTAATATCATCAAAACTCGAATGACTTTTTGGTGGAAAACGGAAAAATACACAACCGCCGAACTCTGTCGATAACTCAGTGTCCGTCAATCAATCTGTTAGATTGGACTTCGCGCGTCCGAGCTAAGCTAGAAGCGGAGTCGCTCGCTAGTGGCGACTGGCGACAAGCTGCGCGTGACAAACAGCCCTAGTCACTAGTGTCTGCTACGTAAGAGAGAGCGCTCACGGAGCGGTTCGCACCCGCGCCCGCCGCGGTTGCGGGCCCGCAATACTCGAAATTCATACAAATGTCGAGTGCAAAACTCACGACGCGATTTACTCCCGCAGAGTTGGCGGTTGCTCGCGGCTCCCGCAGAACCGGCGGGCAGCGGGCGCCCGCGAGCTTTGCGGGCGTCGTCCGCAAGCTCTGCGGTTTTTTGGCGGGCGCGATCGCATTTTTCTTATAGGAGGAGCTGGCGAACAAAACGGTATAGTTGCATAAAACTAAAGAGTAAGAGTCTTTATTTGCAAAAATGTGGTACAAATATTATGGATCTTAAAGCTTATTGTCTTCCAACACATTTAACTAATAAATTAGTGTGCAAATTGAATTATTGATTTTAAGACTAAACAAAATGACGTAAGTAGCATACATGTCACCGTTCTAAAGATATAAATATAAAATTAATTGCAATAAATAGAATTTATGTCATATATTCTTTTAAATTGTAAAAACATTTCTCCATGAGCCAGTTCTTTAGTTTTACTTTAAAAGTTTGGAGAGGCATGGCCTGTATTGATTCAGGTAACCTATTAAATATTAATTATTAAATATTAATATTAAACTGAATGACATACTTACAGTGAGCTTTTGGCGTGGATTTTTATTTACCCATATGTAGTTTGTGACTTTATTGAACATAATAATATGTTAAATTCAGTTTGCTATCTCATATAAGTTAACGGAAGCAATCATTAATTAATATTCCAAGCAATAACTTGTTTGTGTAAACACATAACTCCAGAAGCAGACTATCAATTAATATTAAAACTAAATCAAACTATTATTAAAATATCTGCGTTTATCACCCGCACATAACTTAGTTTAACTGAGATCTATTTTCAAATATATTTTATACTAATTAATTAATTACACTCAGCCAAGTCCAAAATGGCAGCATTTATTCGATGAGGGTGTGATTGCTATCGCAGCCCTCAATCAAATATCACGACCTAGACGCTGAAGCATCTAATAGTCGGTTGAGTCTTTGGAGGAGACTCAATTCATGGCTTCGAAGTACCCGTATTTATACCAATAATTCAAGATGGCGGTTCGGCGCCACTGAATGAATCAAATGTCAGTTAATTCTAACCTATTTCAATTATGAAATTAATAATTCGTAAACCATTTCTAAAAATTCTAATTAATTTTCAACAATAATTTATCATTTGTAAGTCAGTCTGACATTTGTAAGTTAGTTTAGGCCAATTTCAACATAAATTGTTTAAAAACTTCATTAGTGAATAAAGTTTTTAAATGATAAACTTTTTAATTAAAAAAAAATTCTTAGTAAAAAAAACAAATTTTTCTTCTGAAAAAGAAATAAACATTTTGATTGACATCTTTCAAAGTATGGAAATTAATCCATTTTGAACGAAAACGTGCTCGATTATTCAAATCTTTCGAAACTTTATTGTAATTATGTCGTTATGATCGAAACCACGACCTATGGATGCAATTTTGATACAATTGCGGGCCGTTTTAAGTAAAATTAAGTTGATATTCTTATTCAGCAAGCCAAAAACCATCGGATTAAAAAATATAACATTTTGTTCGCCAGCTCTTCATCTATAATATAATAAAACTGTAACAGATCCAATTCTGTACATTGAAGATATTTTGAAAATTTTTATTGGAGGGCACTCTATAATCGATACTGAAGCCAAAACTGTAATTTTTTTCATTTTTGTCTGTCTGTCTGTCTGTCTGTCTGTCTGTCTGTATCTTGGCCGCGCATCACGCCGAAACTACTGAATGGATTCGAATGAAACTTGGTACGATTTGAGTTTATACTCCGAGGTAGGACATAGGATACTTTTTATCCCGAAATTCAGCACGGTTCCCTTGGGAGAGGGGATGAAAGTTAAAACGTGTATTTAGCTGTAATTCATTAACGCGTTGTTCGATTTCACTCATTCTTTTTTTGTTAGAAAGTTAGTACTTTATGTATTGTCCTGTAAATATTTCAAGGTCATAGGTTTTTTAGTTTAGAAATGACAGACGTTACAATCCTCAGTATTGGGTTCTTGGGACCCGGATTTGAACGTACGGTGTATTTTAAACTGGTGTGCGTTTAAATTTATGTTTGTCGGTCTGTCTATTTATTCCAGGTAATCTCCGAAACGGCTGGACCGATTTTAATGGAACTTTCAATGGGTACATAAAAGAATTATGGGATCCGATCCGATCCTATATAAAAACCTATATCTACGCGAACGAAGTTGCGGGGTTCAGCTAGTATATAAATATAACCGCCGGTCTTGCGGGCGTCGCCCGCCAACTCGGCGGGCGACGCCCGCAGCCGCGGCGGTCCCGCAAAAACAAGCGGGCTCGTGAGCGCGCTCTCTCTAACCTCTCTCCCGCAGCCGCGGCGGGCGCGATTCCAAACCGCTCCGTGAGCGCTCTCCGTAACACAGGTTCACTTATAGCGTTTGAAGTCGATTGACATACAGTGCTTCTCTTGTATCGAATTGGATATCCACAGCACAGAATAAATAGAGCAGCCTTCCGGCAACAGACTTATGGATGCATGAAAATATTTTTTGACAAAGAGGTCCATTCCGCGCCGCTCACGTGTGCGATTAAATATGTGTCCCTACGACGGATCATGAAATAGGTAGGTACATAAAAAATACACGTGCAATAGTTAAGAGGAAACGTGGTTGCTCTTTTCTCCATACAAACGCTCTCGCGTGTTTTCTCCCTGGTTTATGATCCTAAAGCAATGATTTTTTACAATAAAATAAATATCAACCTCTTCTATGCCCCTATGTTTTTCTTTTTGAAGATACATTATTTTTATAAGCACTAGAACCGTTACAAAATGCTCAAAACTGCCTATTTTAGATCGCTTTCAACAGAGGCATAATGTACAAATTAATAATGAAAAAAGCAAAACATAGGGTCACAGTATATATCCTTTATATTCAGTTTACGAAATATCTTTTAAATTGGTCCAATATTGGAGGAGGAAATACTAGAGAGCCAAACCTCGAATTATGACTTTTTACTTACGGCTTGAGTCGGATTTGCAGTTGTCCTTATTGCACGAATTTGAGGCGCGGGACGGTCGAACGCGACAACGATAGTTTTTTCAAATACCTAATTTTCAAAAGTCTCTTCGCCCACATTTCCCCTTAATTCATGATCATTGATCATGCCTATGCACTAGAAATTTCCGTTGCCTAAGGCTCGAATAAAAAAATGGATGGAAAAGATCACTTCAGACAAGCCGAACGCTTAGTTCCGCGCTACGTTCCGCGCTACGTGCTACGTGCTACGCGCTACGTTCCGCGGTACGTGATAATGAGTCATGCTTTTTCGTGCATGTAGCCAGCGTTCATCGATTTAAAAGACGTTATCATGTCAAAAACTCCCAATAAAACTAATTTCTTTCAAAGTAGGTACGTCGGCCAGCTTCGATTTACACATTTACATTTGATTTTACCTTGACACACTGCGAATTTTTTTTTAATATTTTCGCTAATAAAACAAGATTAATAACTAATAAGTGGTAAAGTTTATCAGTAGGAAATAGTTGAATGTGAAATAGCTTACAAATTAGATAGGTTAACACTCTGCATTAAATTTGGATTAAATCATTTCGGTAAACACAATAATTATCTAAGCATTGATTAACTGCTTGTGACTCCAGTCCACATAATTATATCTATATACTTGTATATTATTATGTACCTATTAATTATCGAGTATAGAGACAGAAATATTGAATTATGGTATAAGAGATATTTATAAAGTACCTAAGTACCAAATAAAAAACAAACATCTGCGTAAGAAGCTCTAGCATAAAATCATCGCACGGTTTAGACGAAACTATACCTAGATAGGTATCTAGGTAATCTCGACAGCCAAATGGATCTGAAAAAAAAAAAACTAACCACTAGGCTATCACTAGTGGTTAGGACGACCGACTTCTAATCGGAGGTCGTGGGTTCGATCTCGGGCACGCACCTCTAACTTTTCGGAGTTATGTGCGTTTTAAGTATTTAAATATCACTTGCTTTAACGGTGAAGGAAAACATCGTGAGGAAAACCTGCATGCCTGAGAGTTCTCCATAACGTTCTCAAAGGTGTGTGAAGTCTGCCAATCCGCTTGGCCAGCGTGGTAGACTATGGCCAAAACCCTTCTCACTCTGAGAGGAGACCCGTGCTCTGTAGTGAGCCAGTAATGGGTTGATCATGATGAAATGGATTTGAATCAATGGGGTCATTGATTCAAATTCGTTTGGCTGTCGAGATTCTTCAAGAATACTTATAAGAAAACTTACCTTAGGTATATCTAAATTCTTAGCTGTCGCTCTGACAGGAAAAACTGATCAAATATTATTTCACATTGTAGAAAAAAGCCCGTTCAAAGAATTTCAGAGTCCTTAATAGATAATGCAACGAATTAGCGCAGGCAGACTGACATGTAAATACGTACGACGGAGAGTTGCTGTTTGTCCTGCGAATGAACTATTTCAGAGATCATTACCAGATTGCCTCTTGTAGCTTTCAAATAACTTGAAGAAATTTTATTTGTATTCCCGAACGAATGTTTTCCTTTGAAATGGCACTTCAAAGGTTGTTTATTTGGTAGTCGATTTATTAGGCGCTTTGATTTCGAGCATCGACTGTCGCCGGGCGCGGCGCCGCGGCGCGGGCTTGCGACCCCAGTAATTGGTTTTATGTAAATACCAGGAATGATCAGCGCAAGCTGCGGGGCCATGAAAAGGACGCCCTTATAGACTACTAGCTGTTCCCCACATGAAAATGACGTCCTTATAGACTACTAGCTGTTCCCCACATGAAAATGATGTCCTTATAGACTACTAGCTGTTCCCCACATGAAAATGACGTCCTTATAGACTACTAGCTGTTCCCCACATGAAAATGATGTCCTTATAGACTACTAGCTGTCCCCCACATGAAAATGATGTCCTTATAGACTACTAGCTGTTCCCCACATGAAAATGATGTCCTTATAGACTACTAGCTGTTCCCCACATGAAAATGACGTCCTTATAGACTACTAGCTGTTCCCCACATGAAAATGACGTCCTTATAGACTACTAGCTGTTCCCCACATGAAAATGACGTCCTTATAGACTACTAGCTATTCCCCACATGAAAATGATGTCCTTATAGACTACTAGCTGTTCCCCACATGAAAATGACGTCCTTATAGACTACTAGCTGTTCCCCACATGAAAATGACGTCCTTATAGACTACTAGCTATTCCCCACATGAAAATGACGTCCTTATAGACTACTAGCTGTTCCCCATATGAAAATGACGTCCTTATAGACTACTAGCTGTTCCCCACATGAAAATGACGTCCTTATAGACTACTAGCTGTTCCGCATATGAAAATGACGTCCTTATAGACTACTAGCTGTTCCCCGCATGAAAATGACGTCCTTATAGACTACTAGCTATTCCCCATATGAAAATGACGTCTTTATAGACTACTAGCTGTTCCCCACATGCGTTGCAATGCCACGTAAAGTATGGTTTAGGAAATCGTTGGGTCAAACATACAAATATTCATTTTATATAGATTTTTTGGAGAAGGAACCTTCGCGGACGTATGCAGAACAACTCGCCCAAGTTTCATCATAATCGGATGAATAGTTTGGGAGTGCATAGAGGACATACAAACTGATTTTTCTTTATATCGATGATATTAGTTATTAACTTTAACATAAAAATCATTATCATCATCAATCATTTACATAAGTGAGGTAACTCATAGAGGTTAATATAGGGACCAAAAAAATTGAAAACTAACGTTTGACTTTCACAATTGTTGTTTTCAGTCCTATTTAATTCCGGGGTCTATCTCAAAGAACGTGGTATGTATTCTCGTTCGTTTAGTGACCAAACCGACCTCCAGTGCCACAAGTAATATTTGAATTAAGGCATAGACGATTGCGCCGGGCCGCGGCTGCTGTGACAGTATAACTCGAAACGTCCCGGCGGCTCTGTGCCCGGTAATTGAATTGGACCCAACCTCGCGGCACTGTTTATCTATCTTAATTCTAAACCTCCTCCTTTGTGACTCCTCCACCACCAACACCACCACTACAGACTTTTAACGTCCCACTGCTGGGCACAGGCCTCCTCTCTCATAGGAGAGAGGGATTTTTAGGTTAGACCCGCCATGCTGCTCCAATGTGGGTTAGCCGGCTTTAACGATTATTAGGTACTGATTGCGTCTTTTCTTGCTAGTGGCTGAAAAACTGTTTTCGTCGTACAAATGGTCGACAGCAGAGTTTTGACGCCTTTGGTGCATGGAGATCTTAAGCGAGTCGCTAATAGAGCCTCTGGATACAAGCGCCACAAGATCATGTTAAGTGGCGACCCTTGCAAGCGACCCATGTCCAGCAGTGGACGTCTAACGGTCGAGACGACGACGATGACAAATATTTTACTTTTTAATAACAATAAAAGCAAATATTAATTGAAATAATGTATTCAAATCGTCCAAAGGCTGTGATTTTGTATGGTGATTGAGCACGCGAAAATTGCGCAGCGTCGTTTAATATCTGACATCAAAGGTAACAGAAAAGAACCAGCCGGTAGTTCTGCTAATGAACCTGGCCGAGACAATCATCTTTGCGACTGCACAGAACATTAACGCTAAAGAGAAAGAAAATATCTTTTCATTTCTCCGATTTTTTTTTCTTTACACCGCTGCGAATGGCTATCAAGATAAGAAAAGGAATGTTAAACCGCCATTTCCTATTTCTGTCTTGCTCAGGGTAGGTATGCAAGGAAATGAAATAAAATCATCAACCACCATTTACTATTTCTTTCTATGTCTTGCTCGTGTGTCTTATACTGAGCAAGACATAAATTGGAAATAATGGATTTATTTCCTATTTCTGACATAACTGTCTGTTGCCGTAAATCCGTCATTAAGTATGGACGGAGAGTTAAATCAAATCAAATCAAATCAAATAAACTTTATTCAAAATTGGTACACTGTACACGTTTTGACCTTTTACTGCACACTGTTTTACACTTTTTAACCTGGGTTCTGGGTATGGTTCCAGATATCCAGTTTAATAAGTTTATTTAACGAGGTTTTTTTTTTATTTAAATTCGAGGCAATGGTTCCTCAGACTAAGTTTCTCTATCCACCGCTATCTGTATGAACAAGTCACTCAAGTCAGTCAATGTTTTTTTTTTAGCAATTTTAAAGCATTTTATTTTTCATTAAATTTTTAACATGATTAATAACAAGTATAAATTAAAAATTTAAAAAACTGCCGACATTCACCATTTTGTGGCGGCAGCCATCTTGGATTTGCATAGTGCTATTCTACTAGTCAAGCCCTTTCAATTGATACCCATATTAAGGGAGTTGTGAAAAAATATGTAATCCGCCATTTTGTAGCGGCGGCCATCTTGGATCACTTTTCATCAAACATAGCTAACAACACTCTTAACTAATTCACCTGTCAAACAAAAAAAACCGCATTCAAATCGGTTCATCTGTTTGAGCGTTACAGGGGAACAGACCGACACACACGCACACAGACACGTCAAACTTATAACACCCCGTCGTTTTTGCGTCGAGGGTTAAAAAACAATCCTCTTTCCCCTCCTAATTAAGCGTGTAAGGATTGGACAAGACAATAGTGCTTGAGCATGAACCGTCGACCTTTTGGGTTTAAGTCCCCTTCTCGTCTGTTGAGCTGTTAAGGTGATTAAGATTATACTTGATCGAGCACTATATTCGGGAGGCTGCATAAATTCCCCCATCAATCCATTCGCCTTGATTATCGCAAAAAGGCCACGTCACAATTAATGAATTAGGGATAAAATGGCGGATTACGTTGACGAGACACTTTTGGAGAGACGCCTCGCACGCGGGCTTGATCATGAAAATAATGGATATTAATATGTATCTACATAATATATAATATAGTGGGTTCTCGGTACGCACTTCTAACTTTTCGGATTAATGTGCGTTTTAAGCAATTCAATATCACTCGCTTTAACGGTAAAGGATAACATCACGAGGAAACCTGCATGCCTGATAGTTCTCCATAATGCCCTCAAAGGTGTGTCAGCGCTGGCTGCGTGCGGGTTAGTACACAATCAACTGCCTCGTTGGTCTAGCGGTTAGCACGTTCGACTGTGGATCACGAGGTCCTGGGTTCGATTCCCGGTTCGGGCCAAAAAAAAATGAGGTATTGGGTTTTTCTGTCAAGAAATTCTCAGTGCCAGCCCGGAGTTGGAAGTTGGCGGTGTTAGATACACCCCCGTGCCTCGGAGAGCACGTAAAGCCGTCGGTCCTGCGCCTAATCTCTCTCCGGTCGTGTCGCATTGGCGTCCCATCGGACTATGAGAGTGAGAGAATATAGAGTGTACCTGTGTATGCGCACACACTTGTGCACTATAATATCTCCTGCGCAGATGGCTAGTCTCTGCCTCGGTTGAGATTGGCCGCCGTGGCCGAAATTCGGTCAGGAGGACATTATTATTATTAGTACACAATCCGCACTCAGCCAGCGTGGTGGACTACGGCTTAAACCCTTCTTACCGTACCGTGCAAGAAGGCCGGACGTTATCTGAGAAGAGAAAAGCTCATAATTATAATCATCATAATATTATAATGAAATACATTGCAATTATTGGAAGCTCAAAAACAATAGACATTCAGCGTTTATACCGGAGCGTCTGTAAATTAAAGAATTAAAAGGGACCGCTACGTGAGTCGGCTACGAACGCGCTTTGATACAAGCACGTGCAAATAATAGCCGGTATTATGAATACGGCGACGAGATTGTAGCCACACGACTAGATATCCCTACAGAGAGGAAGCTTCATACAAGCGGCCCGCCGCGCTGTAGGTACACTCACTCATGAGCTCTCACCAACGGTTCACGGACGCTCCGCGTCTGACGCCACCGGCTCAGTTGCATGCCAAACGTGCGCTATGTGTGAGTGTATCTTTTTGTTGTTGTTGTTGTTGTTGTTGGCTTTGTTATTGTTCGGTGTGATTCAGTCCCAAAAGCCCCAGTACCTCTTCAACAAACTTGAATGGGCTAAGAAGACCAACACTCGTCCTAACAGGGTCTGGACTTTAAGAACACCTCAGCATACAACGGTAGCATTTCGTGGCAGCTTTAAATATGCAGCTACGAAATGCTGGAACAACTTGCCTCCTCCCCTACGCGACGTAACCAAGTCTAAAAAATGGTTTAAAATAAATTTAAGAATTTTATTGTTGCGTCAACAAAAGGATGAAGCTGGAGGTATTTAGTCCAAATCCTCATACATAGCTCATCTTTCTTTATTTATATATTCTTTATTTTATTACAGCTACATAATTTATGTATGTATATACACATATAATTATATTATATCCGACTTCATATTTAACTTTCGTTTTTATATATTATTCTATTTTCGTTTCTTAAGTGTAACCCAGTTTAACTAACCAGCTTTACTGTACTCACAATTTATTTTAACTATATTCGTCCCCGTCACGTCATGGCTTCACGGAAGATCAGCGCTGTGTCTGTGCACCAATCACAGACACAGCACACGCTGAGTGGAGACCATTTTGGTACCACGCACACCACACAGATTAATTGTTGATAAACAAGTGTCCTTATATGTGTATGTGGTGCCAAATAAATGCTTTTTCTTTCTTCTTTCTTTCTTTCTTTCTATCTACAGCGGGCCGCTTGTATGAAGCTTCCTCTCTGTAGGGATATATACTCATGTGTTGCAGCGACTCGTGTAGCCGCGCCTTAATTGGAACCGGGTAGCGTAATTGTAATCTGCCCTGTAACAGAACCCTTTGGGTCTATAATGAAGTACTTATTTCGTCTCTCCTTGAAGAGGTTAGTTCTAATTGCATTGTAAAATTCAAAGAATCAGTTGCACATCGAGCGGTGAAGGTAAGTTTAAGGTTAAAGTTAAAATAAGATCGTCGAAAAAAACAACTTTGGATTGCCTATTGAGCTATATATATAGTACTAGCGGACCCGGCAGACGTCGTCCTGCATGCTATTAGCGTTTCTGTGATTTTGAGATCTGTCTATTAATCCGCCGATAAGCAAGGGCGTCTCCTGAAGACTGCAGTCTCATTTCATGTCTCTGTTCCATGAGATTGAGAGTATGGTCTGAGAATTTTTTGGTTCTACTTCTACGGTGGGTCTTAAAGAACCTAGACCCGACCGCATGGACAGTTTCCACCAGCCTGTTGTTTAGTTCGTCCACAGAATCGCAATCTGCCAGGCAAACGAATCGGTTTTGCAATTCGAGTTGGAAGCTCTCGGGGTTCTGGATATGGGCGCGAGAAGGTCGGAGCGTTGACTTCATCAGTCTGGCCCTTTCGAGCTTTATGTTCAGATTCAATGTGCCTCGTACCATACGGTGATCGCTACCGGTTTTTACCCTATTGATCACAGAGACATCATTGAATACATGCCGCTTGGTAGACATGATGAAGTCGATCTCATTTCTCGTAGAACCGTCGGGGCTCATCCAGGTCCACTTCCTGTGTGGCCGCTTGTCGAAGAAAGAGTTCATCATAAAGAGGCCCTCTTTCTCCATGAAGTCGGCCAACATTTGGCCCCTATGGTTCCGTCGCCCATAGCCAAATTGTCCCACTTTCAGCTCTACACCGCTTCGCTTACCCAGCCTTGCGTTGAAATCCCCCATCACAACACTGTAGTAGGTATTAGAGGCATGCATGGCTTTTGATATGTCCTCATACATGACCTCTACTTCCTCGTCGGTATGTGTCGATGTCGGTGCGTAGACCTGTATGACCTTCAGCGAATACCGTTTGGTTATTCTGAGTATAAGGTACGCTACCCTGCTCGACACACTTTCGACTTGCACAATGTTGTTAACGAGGGACCTGTGGACGAGAAACCCGACACCACCCTGGGATTTTTGATCGCCCTCCCGGTAGTAAAGCAAGTTGCCGGATTTAAGGGTTATCGAGTCCTCCCTCTCTCTTCGGACTTCAGATAACCCTATGACACCCCAATTCAACTTGCTCACTGCTTCTTCCAGCTCGATGATCTTTTCGTCGGTCCTCAAAGTGCGTGCGTTATAAGTTGCCAGGTCCAGTCGTCGGGGTCGGCAGCGGAATCTCTTCCGGAGATTCTTGACACCCCCTGCCCCGCCGTTACCGTAACCGCTGCCAGAGCTAGGAATAGCGGGGCCGCCGGGGACTAGGGGCTGTGGCTTTATTGTACAATCCATATGCAAAGGGTTATGCCCTTAATCTCCACGCTGGGCAGGCGGGTTGGCGATCGCAGGGCTAGACTATTGTACCGATCGCGATGTCGCTGCTGCCCGACATCGGCCCTTGCCATTTTGTAGTCTAGCCGATATGAAATGGTTATACCGCCATTTGTCGGTCGTCAGAGCCTCGTCTGTTGATTAGCAGGGGGCACCACGTGCAGGTGAGGTTGACAATTGGAGTGCTGAGATGGAGGTGCACTCCCTTACCCCCCTTTTCTTTAGTATAACGTAATTAAATAAAAACCTTTGAAAACTAGTTGAATAAGGTCCCGTCCCGATCCCGCCATTGTGTTCCTAAAAAACATTTCGATAATTCCCTTAAAAAGTTTCTCAAACAATAGACTAAAGAAGAAAAAAAGAAGAAAAGAAACAAAGCACCTAATGAATTTCTAATCATTGGACCAAAACAACGTAAAGAAACAATTCTGATAAGGGTATGAGATTCTAAGAGCTCTATCACACGGCAATGATTTCTAAACGCAACTGATCCTCAATTGAGAAAGAAACTTTTATTTCTTTTCTTGAAATCGGACAAGTGTAGAACTTTAAATTATACTGTTCAATATCGAAACATAATCAGTTTTCCTGACACTTCAGCATGACTTATACATTATAATTAGGTATTTAGGGTTAATTAAGACCCTCCCTCCTTCCCTTTAGCTGGAGAGATGATCTCAAGTGAGCCGCTAACACAAGAAACACAACTAAAAAACTAACACAAAAAGTAACACATCTAACACATAAGTTTTTTGGCGATTCTTATAAGAAACCTATAACTAGCAATGGAAGTTCATCGGTTGAGACGACGAGAGTTTGTTATAAAAACTAAACTAAATTAATTGAAGAGCATTAGTAGAGCATCGAAATATTAATCTTTGCTACGTTAATGTCATAATTATAAAGCTTAATTATTTTTATCGTAACTCATAGTAGCTTTTTTCGTTTGTCTTTGTTTCAGATGAAGATGATTTTATTACAGTTTAGACGTTCGTCTCCATTGTTCTGTCTCAGGAAAACTGCAGCGTTTGAAAACAGCACGTGTGGAACGGCAGAGAAAAAGGGCAGGACGTGTAAATGGATTTCCGAAATACAAAAGGCATCGACAAAGGTAAAGAAAGGTAAACGGCCTTTTAATCTCACGTTGCGGTAAAGGCTTGCCGATCTAAATTCTTACCTCCTTATCTGTAAAGTAAAATAGAAGATTTTGAAATAGTTCGAATTTTAATAAAATGGCTTATAGAATAAGAACTTAAGAGAAATAAAGGTATTAGACGATACATGTTGTTGACCATTTTTCCACAGTCACTGCTGCTAATAGAGTGACTGACCCCTTTATTATAGTTTTTTTAACGGAGTTTCTCTCGAGTGCGCCCCTTACAAACAAAGTATGATTTTTATTTGAGCACTAACCAGAGTCAACAAAATTTTGTAAACATATAATATCTGTGTATGTGATCCTTGGTCTGTGGTTTGTCAGATTTCCGTAAAAATTTATAGATTCAGTTCTAGTAGCAGGCGTGCGAGGAAGATGGCGTGGTGACTACTGTTACATTAAAACTTAATTTGAAATATTAATTACTTCCTCATTTCAAAACCAATTTTGATTCTGTTTTCATAAAAGATTGCTTTTATAATTGTATTGCATATAAAATAATAATTAAAGTGAAACATAACGGGCAGGTACTCTGTTGCTTACTAAACCCATTTATACGATCTAATTTTAATGAGGTGTCTAATTATATAGAAGTGTTTTTCAAACTTGAACTCTTAACCAATGCGGATTTAATTATAATTCACAGTGAAATTTCCAGCATAGGTACACCGAAGACAAACTTCCATAGTACAAGAAACACCACTTCATAGAATTTTAACGACCTCCCGTCTCTCTACAAAATACTGGTCGAAAGCAGACTTATCTAGTTATTTCGCAAACGATGGATAAAAACGAACTATATCTAAAACTAAGGACAATAATGAACTATATCATCTCTCAGCGGACAATAGAGAGTGCTTTGCTCGGTTAGTCCCTCAACTCACGTAATCTACTCAGGAATGAGGAGATTCGTAGAAGAACCAAAGTCATCGACGTACGCGTAGCTCAACAATTAGTTGCCAAGCAATGGGCTGAGCAATATAATTCGACGAACCGATAGATGTTGGGGTCGCAAAGTGCTCTGTCCCAAAAGACATCAAAGAAATCACAGGAAGCAGCTAGATTCAAGCGGCGTAGAAATCTCCACATGGAAAGGAGAATTATGTTAACCAGGAAAGTGAAACTCTATAGTCATATTGCGTAACATTTAAAATTGGAATCTTTGATACTGAACTAAAGGAAAAGTTGAGTGATATGACTCATTGACCGATGAAATACATATCTGTCATTCAGTGAGCCGTTTTGAGCACCCCTAGTTGTAACTTTGCAGCCTCAGTCGAAACACTCAAAGTAATTATAGTGAAACGCAGTAAAAACTCAACAGAATCCAAACCGCCGCCCGCCGGGATACTTCTATTAACAGCCGGACGCCTGGCTTTTATGTTCACAGGAAATTAAACTACTTTTTTGTTTCTTTACATTAATACAGTTTTTAAGAGTAAGTATTATGAACTCAACTTAGTAAAGTACATATGTGTACGTATTATATTAAGGATATGAAATTGAAATGAAATGAAATTTTATTGTACAAATATGCGTCGCACGCACAAACATACGTGATACGCGCACATACTACACTGTATATGTGCGCGTACGTGTGTGCGTGAGAGAAGAGACGTGTATGTGTGTACGAGTGTGTATGTGTACATTATACACACACACAGTCTCTGTGTCTGTACAAAATTAATGCTCATAATATAAAGCTCACATATAAATGCGTTGGACTATATGTGGCTATTTTTAGCAAGAACAATAACATTATTGTATTGTTATACAAATATGCATATTATACATTTATTATTGGTACTCGTAGATATCTCAATAAGACCTCTTCAAGAAAACAATATATCAGCATCTACGGTTCTCTACCGGGAAATCATATTTGTAGGAGGCAAGTTGTATATCCTCTCGTCAGATATCTGTGCCTGATACATATTTATAAGTCAAACCAGCATCGATGGCCAGTCGATCATTAGAGCCTTAGGTACCTTGTGGCAGGAGGCTTAGTACGACTTCGCATGGTAAACAATATTGTTTCAAATTATCGAGAAACACTAAAACGTCAAAGTAGAATGCACCTGCAAACTGCCTTTTTTTAAGGCTCCAATTCATTCATACATCACCATAGTTCGTCCATGCGAAAGCTTTGCGAAATAAAAGTCGTGAATGTAGACTTTAAAACAACTGAATTTATTTACAAGGTGTACAAATGCTTAACTTATAATAATATCTTCCTGACTGAATTTGTGACATGGCAGCTGATTTCAACGAAGACGGTCGCGGTCAATTAGCCTACGCAGGAGATATTACAGTCCACATAATTTATGTCCGCGCTGCGACACGACCGGAGACAGAGGCGCAGGATGAACGATTTTACACGTTCACCAGCGCGCGGAGACGTATCTAAGACCTTAGACCACTGACTTTCCAACTTCAGGCTACTACTAAGAATTTCTTGGCAGAAAACCTAAAAACTTTTATGTTTTTGACCACAAACCTCATGATCTGCACGCGAACAAGCTACTAGACAAATGAGGCAATCAAAACTTAACTTATACTCATGTAAAGACCTGACTTGTAGTTTCGATACTCGAAATCTATAAACGTTGTCGAACTCAAACTCGCAAACGGCAAACTCGTACTAAAGCGAGGGTACCGAGACCGCCTGAAATATTCATAAGCGATAAAAGGATCACGGCTAAGATTGGATGAATCCGTCTGATTACCTTTGGAATTTTGTTCCGTTATTGGAATACTTGGGCAGGAGTTTACAAACTACGGGACTGCTGCGGTATTATCTGACTACGGAAGTGTACCTATGTATATAGAATTTCGCAATTATTTTATGTGTGTTTATGTCGGTTCATAGCTTCTCTCATAACTAGCTGACTAACTTTATAGTCTCATAACTAACCATGCCTAACTAACGTACTTACGCACATGGTTTTGATAAATAAGGTATTGTTCGCTTTTTCATATTATGGGTTAGAGTATAAATAGGTATATCGCACTAATATTATAAAGGCGAAAGTTGTGTGTGTGTGTGTGTGTGTGTGTGTGTGTGTGTGTGTGTGTGTGTGTGTGTGTGTGTGTGTGTGTGTGTGTGTGTGTGTGTGTGTGTATATATATGTTTGTTACTCTTTAACGTTGCACCTACTAAACCGATTTGGCTGAAATTTTGAATGGAGATAGAATATGCCCTGACTTAACTGACGTAGGCTACTTTTTATCTCGGAAAAGTATTCCTGTATATTATATATAAAATAGATATAGACTTCCAAAAACGCGATAAGTAGATGGCGCTGACTGTTCTTAGATAAATCACGCTCACATAGCACATTATTACAATAGTTGGATGCATCTGCATGCGTTTGCACTTTTTATCCTGGAAAAGTCCACAGTTAACCCACGAGATTTTGAAAAAACCTAAATCTGTAGCTACACCTATAGGTAGATTACTATAGAAAACTTCCTTGAAAGTAGGCATAAAGGTTGGAAAAAGGAGCAGGAACGGGAACGATTTCCTCGGGATTTGTGAAAACCGAAAATTACGCGGGCGAAGCCGCGGGCAGAAGCTAGTTAATAACTATGTATAACTAGTATTTATACTATATCATTATGTATAACTAGTAGTTATACATAATGATAGTTAGTCCCAATAAAAATGACGCATTTCAAAAATGATGTGGCAGTATGAAAAATGTTATGGCGTCCCATGGAATATAAATAATACATGAAGCTTGTTATCTATTCACTTGAACCACGCGTGGCCGAGGCCCGGCTCGAGAGGCCACGTTTACATACGGCTGCCCCACGCGACATCATATTGTAAAGTGAAGGGACCGCTTTAATAAGCCAGTTTAGCATAATACTTCTCTAAATATACGAACACCTGTGGAACCTTTTAAAACTCAGAAACATGCCCATAAAAGTCTATATCTATCCTAACAAGTGTAAATTAAAAATTAAAAAAACCCCCGACATTCGCTTTATTTTGGCAGCGGCCATCTTGAATTTGCAATTATAGTGCTATTCTACTAGTCAAGCCCTTTCATTTGATACCCATATTGTGAAAAAATATGTAATCCGCCATTTTGTAGCGGCGGCCATCTTGGATAGATTTTCATCAAACATAGCTAACAACACTCTAGACTAATTCACCTTTCAAACAAAAAAACCGCATTCAAATCGGTCCACCCGTTTGAGCGCTACAGGGGAACAGACCCTTTTTTAAAAATCCCTTTGGAACTCTATAATTTTCCGGGATAAAAAGTAGCCTATATCCCTTTCCAGGGTCAAGTCTCTCTGTACCAAATTTTGTTAAAATCGCTTCAGCGGCTTCACCGTGAAAGCGTGTCATACAGACAGACAGACAGAGTAACTTTCGAATTTATAATATTAAGTAGTACCTATGTATGGCCACAATAATTATTATTTACTATAATATGTGCTCCACATCTGTATCTACATTGGGTCGTCAGCAACAAGTCCCACATAATAGGGCTGTCCCGGGCACGCCTGGGATTTGTCCCGGATGACGTCTGCGAGAGGATTTACTGAAATAGGGTCGCACCCATCGCTCAACACTAATCCCGGCTTGCGAGCATGTCGCGTATGGTAATTTAATTTTATATTACAACATTCTCTGAGATAATGTGATTTACATAACTTCTATTTGTATGATCTCCACTACACAGTATAAAATTGTAATTGTAGGGCTCTAAATCTAATAATATCCTTTTCCGCAAGGTACCTATACTTATTATAAGAGGGATAGCACTATTTTTAGACCTGTCGATTTAGTTCAGTTCAGATAATTGTACTAATCTCTAAACTAAACTAAAATGACACCTCCGTCCGCGTGGATTCATATAATTCTCATACAAACTTTCATCCCCTATTTAACCCCCTTTGAATTTTCTAAAATACTCCTTTAGCGGATGCCTACGTCACAATAGCTATCCGTATGCCAGATTTCAGCCCGATCCGTGTAGTGGTTTGAGCTGTGCGTTGATAGATCAGTCAGTCGCCTTTTCATTTTATATATTAAGTTTGTGCATGGAATTTAGGGAACACGATTATTTCGGGCTGGAGGCCCCCGGCACGCGCTAGCATCCCGGTGTCGGGGGAAGCGGTCCAAATCAGGGCCCACATGAAGTACCTGGGCCTTGTTTTGGACCGCAAATGGGACTTCCGGGAGCACTTCCGCCAGCTCGCTCCTCGGGTGGTGGGGGCAGCTTCTGCGCTCGGGCGATTGCTGCCGAATGTGGGGGGCCCTGGGGCCCCATGCCGTCGCCTATTCGCGGGGGTCGTGAAGAGCATGGCGACGTATGGGGCTCCTATCTGGTTCGACGCGCTTCGTCCAGAAACCAGGGCCCTGCTGCGGAGGCCGCAGAGGGCGGTGGCGAACCGCATCTGCCGGGCTTACGCCACCGTAGCCTTTGCGGCCGCCTGCGTTTTGGCGGGCACTCCCCCTTGGGAGTTGGAGGCCGGGGTGCTCGCCGAGGCGCACCGCGTCAGAGCAGAGAGCCGGGTAAGGGGGGAACGTCCGGCTCCCGAAGCGGTCGGCCGAGCGCAGCGCATGGCTGCCCGCAGAATGCGGGAGAGGTGGAAAGCCGACCTGGCGGATGCCGTCTATGGCAAGCGCACCATAGACGCCATCCGCCCGGTGCTGGAGCAGTGGTGCCAGCGAAGGCACGGGTCGCTCTCCTTCCGGCTGGTGCAGGTGATGACCGGACACGGTTGCTTCGGCCATTACCTGCACAAGGTCGCGAGGAGGGAACCGACCCCGTCGTGCCATGAGTGCGGTGCTGGGGACGACACGGCTCAACACACTTTGGAGGAGTGTGGCCGGTGGGATCCCCAGCGCCGCACTCTGGTGGCGACAATTGGCGGAGACCTCTCGCTGCCCAGCGTCGTACTTGCCATGCTGAGCAGCGAGGGGTCTTGGGATGCTGTGGCCGACTTCTGCTTGGGCTAGCTATCCGCCACTAACAGTCTCCTCACTGTCTGAGGGGGGGATCACGCTGTCCCGATCCCCTCCTCTTTAGCGCGGGAGCCCCGGCAGGCGGCCGGGGCGGCTGACAGACGCCTGGGACGTATACAACGGGTTCCCCAGGCGTCCAGCATAGTCAGCGAGAGGGAACAGCCGTGGTGGTTTTAGTTAGGGTATACCCAATACGGGGAGTCCCACATAACCCCCGTTCTGCCCAAAGAACGGGGGTAGCCATAAAGCTTTCCACCACGTCAAAAAAAAAAAAAAAAAAAAAAAAAAAAAAAAAAAAAAAAAAAAAAAAAAAAAAAAAAAAAAAAAAGGGAACACGATTATTTAAGGATATTTGAGGACTATTTTAAGTTCGATTTACTTTAGTTATTAGGTGTGCAACATAATTAAAAAAGGGTTTAAACCGAATCACAACATTCACAACTAAGCACTTAACACTTCGCAGAGTATGTATATCGGCCTTTATAATGAGATCGGAATAAAAAAAATACCTTCAGGAGCGCATAAACAAACGGCTGAAGAACTCAGTCCGTGAGAAACAATAGCGCGCGCGTTGATGGGGGAAGAACCATAAAAAAACCATTATAGCCGACAGCGCCCGTAACTGATCCCCGGGGGGCGCGTAAATGATGGGAAAAGACATAAATGAACGGGGAAATACTAAATACTTGGGACAGGTGATTTGGGATTTGCAACATAAAGGTTTTTTCTCTGAAGATACGTACTTTCTAGTATATAGGTCCTTTAGTGTAAGTACATACATACAGTGCAGGTAAATAATCATAATCACTCGTCTATTAGTGATAGACGAGTGTGTGAGTTACACGTATGCAGTGACTAGCTGATGCCAGCGACTTCGTCCGCTTAGATTCTTATAAATCTCATTCCCTATTTAACCAACTTGGGGATGGAATTTCCAAAATTCCTGAAACACGTAATTATTTGTTTTTAACCGACAGTACAAATGCCGATTTTCATCGATATAACTTTACAAATGAGAAACATTCATACAAACTTTCATCCCCTATTTAACCCACTCGGGAGTAGTTTTTTCGAAATTCCTTAAACACATATTCTTTATATTTAACCGACAATACAAATACCGATGTAGTGATATCACTACATATTATGTATTATACAACAAAGTCCCCGCCGCGTCTGTCTGTTGGTTCGCGCTAAACTCAAAAACTACTGAACAGATTTTCATGCGGTTTTCACCAATTGTAGAGTGATTCATAAGGAAGGTTTTAGTGTATTTTATTTGTTAAGTTTTTGTGTAAATTGGTTGAAATTTGCCAGGTCGCAATAGAGCTAACACCTACCGTTATATCATCCTAGACTTTGCCTTTCTTTCTATCGCGTAGCTCTTATCCCTTTCGACTAAGTAAGGGTTGTTAAAGGGGCCCAACCACCTACTGGAGTGCGCTAGGTACTTGTAGCGGCATATCTACAATGCGGATTGCGCCTGGCCTGACTCAACTGACAGGCCTGAATCATGGAAAGGTAATAGAGTACCTACTTAGGGTCAGTTTCATCACCTTCTGATAAGTGTCTGATAGCCTAAATGTAAGTTTTGTCACTTTCTTACTTTAAGTCAAATGACAAAGACAAAAGTTGTAGATAGCTATCCGATACTTATCAGAAGGTGGTGCAACAGGCCCTAAGTAACATTATATTGCTTGTTTTGTCGGCAAATACAGCGTCAGCGAGGGTACAGAAATCGTACACATTCGTAATTCGTAAATCACTCCCCGCCTGTTAACGTCGGTTACAGCCAAATGAAATTAAAAAAATAAACAACGTTCCAAGTTCGAATGTAACACAAACATTGACTTTTCGATGGAAAATGAATTACATAAATTCGCGCCAAATTGTCGTGCGGGATTTGGCACGAGCAGAATAAATAAATAATAAGAAATTTCCGAATGTCCCGATTGCTTTTTTAATAAATAACTGTATTATCTCTGGGCGCAGTAAAAATATTAATTTATTTGCATTGTTAAATGCAGCATTGTATTTAAATGCGCTGGGCCTGAAATCATTGGGGTTGATTGGGGGCAAGTTTAAATATGGCTGGAATCTTTATCTTTTCTGTTTCTGA
The DNA here is from genome assembly GCA_920104075.1 of Melanargia galathea. Taxonomy (NCBI): domain Eukaryota; kingdom Metazoa; phylum Arthropoda; class Insecta; order Lepidoptera; family Nymphalidae; genus Melanargia; species Melanargia galathea. The sequence goes on from OV049865.1 coordinate 4,796,096, forward strand.
AATCAAGATTTCAGCCATAATTAAATGCTTCACTTCAGCCGTATTAAAAGGAATGGCAATAAACCTAGATACCTTCAGATACTGATAGGCACGGTTTTGCGCCGCCTGCCAACTACATTCATAACTTCGTTGTGTTAGCAACATTTCGTGAGTGAAGTATATATCGACCAGAATCTCATGAAAAATAGGGAAATTAAATTTTGTAGTAAGCAACATTACGGCTGCCCTAGCGATAAACAAAGTAACTGTAATTTTCTGTGAAATTGACTTTTTTGCATTAACAAAAGTTTTATGTCGAGTAGTTTTTTTACCACAGTTTAATATTTCAAATAACTTGAACCGTTTACTGAAATTTGAATTGCCCAAACAAAGTAACTGCACACACTAACCCGGAATATAAATGCAAAACCAAGTAAACAACAAGCACAACACAAAACACAAAGTAAATGGATATTGATTACCTTGTTTTTGTATTTAAAATGCAGTTGCTTGATTTTTCGTTTCGTGAAACGATCCCAGGCAGTGGCGTAACTACAGGGTGGCATTTCGGCAAAATGCCACGGGCCCCGAGCCGAAAGGGGCCCCCGACCACCCGACCCGAGAGGGCCGTGAGCACAGGAGTATCCTAACATTTAATATTACATCAATAATTTATCATCAATGATCTTTAATTAATTTAAGTTGCCAACGTGAAAAGTTTACAGTTTCGGCTTCAGTATCAATTATATATTTATGAGCCCTTTAAAAAAATTCAATATGATTTTCAATGGACAGAATTGGACAGTTTTGTTATAATATAATAACTATGTAGATTGTAGATAGATAAAAAATAATTTTATTTCTTGAAGCTTTCCTGAAGTGTGCACATTTCGCACGTCCCGCAGTCGCCCAGGTTAATGTTGTTTAACAAATAATTTGTTATACTTGTTGCAAAATGTTTAATAAAAATTTGTTAAAAATGTTTCATGAACATGAAAGCATTTAAAACTTTGCTAACATTTGTGACAAAATGTTAACTAACATTAATAATGTTCACTAACATTTGTAACTGCGGTGTGGCAGCACTATAGGACGAAAATTGCATGACATTTTTTTTGTCAGAACAAAATGTTCATAAACTAACCAAAATGTTCGTCCATGCTCTTTAAATTAAAAGTTACTAGAAAAAGAACTTATTTTAATAGCGTTTTATGTACCTTCTTTACGTACTTACATGATTTATTTTAAAACGAAATAAATACTTTATCGTTAGTTGAGCTTATTTTCGGCCTACTCGTGCTCATATACAAAATCCCGAAAGCTTTCAGCTCGAACTGCAGAACCGATTCGATTGCCTAGCAGATTGTGACTCTGTGAACGATCTAAACAACAGACTGGTGGAAACTGTCCATACGGTTGGGTCCAATTACTTTATGACCCACCGTGCAATCAGAACCAAAAAGTTCTCAGATCAGACTCTCAAGCTAATGGATAAGAGGCAAGAAATGAGACTGCAATCTGCAGCAGATGTGTTTGCTTACCGGCAGATTAATAGGCAGATCTCTAAGGCGCAAACACGAGACTTGATACAATCGAGCGAAACAAAGGCTCAAAAGTCTTCGCGAGAGATCTGTCTTCGCGAGTGACTTTTACGGACAGTTCTACACCTCAACTCAGAAGCCTGTTGAAGATTTGGCTAAAGATCCCAGAGTTAAATTGACCCGACAGGCGACACTATATTGAAGATATCCCGGACGTCAGCCTATCTATACGAGATTAGTATGGCTCTCAAACAACTGAAGAACAACAAGGTGCCAGGCGATGACGGAATCACAGCGGAACTCCTGAAAGCAAGTGGAAAACCAGTGCTTAAGATCTTTCAGCGATTGTTCAATTCCGTCATCGACGAGGGTATAACGCCAGAGGTATGGCACAGGAGCGTAGTGGTTCTTTTCTTCAAAAAGGGTGATAACACCTTGCTGAAGAATTATAGACCCATCTCGCTGCTGAGCCATGTCTATAAGTTGTTCTCGAGAGTCATTACGAATCGTCTCGCTCGTAGGTTCGACGACTTCCAGCCTCCCGAACAGGCCGGGTTCCGAAAAGGCTTCAGTACCATAAACCATATCCATACGCTGCGGCAGGTTATACAGAAGACCGAAGAGTATAACCAGCCACTTTGCTTAGCGTTTGTGGACTATGAGAAAGCCTTTGATTCAGTGAAAACTTGGGCTGTATTAAGATCACTACAGAGATGCCGGATCGACTATCGGTATATTCAAGCGCTGAAGTGTTTGTACGAAAACGCCACCATGTCAGTCCGTATACAGGATCAGACTACAAGACCAATCCAATTGCAGCGAGGAGTGCGATAGGGAGACGTCATCTCCCCGAAGCTCTTTACCGCAGCATTGGAGGACGTCTTTAAGCTTCTGAATTGAAACAAACTTGGCATCAACATCAATGGCGAGTACATGGCAGTCTCTGGAAGATCTTAATACAATGCTCAACGACCTCAGCAGGGTTTCTCAACAGGTGGGCCTAAAAATGAACATGATTAAGACGAAAATTATGTCAAATACTCATGTCCCGCTTCACCCGATAATCGTTGAGAACTCGGCGCTCGAAATTGTAGACGAGTATATATGTTACAGCCAAAGTAATTAATTAGCTTTTATTCATAATGACTGGCAATTATTAATAATATCTAAATTGTCCAGATATTATTCATAATATCATGTCAAACCAGACATTATTCATAATAGCAGATGAACGTTGGTCAAAATGATAAATACGGCCCGCCTTGCTTCCCCTCCCGCATCTCATTCCTTTGTGGTGTGGCGTGATCACCACGATCTCGTAATCTAAACTACCCTATCCTAACCTAACCTAGCCTAAAATTCCTGATGTAGACCGTGCCAAAGCTGATGACAGAAACATTATATGCATAGCTATTGTAATTTCTCCGGAGACACCTCAGAAGATAAGTACCTCACGAAAATAAGTATTATTATTGAACTAGTGGATGCGTGCCACTTACAGAAGCTAGGTTAGGTTAGAACATAAATATTGAGGTGCCCGGCCGCAGGCCGGGCACCTAAATATTAACCGGGCATATAAAATAGCTGAATATTATTTATAATAGCTAGATAATTTTAATAATTCTGTATTAAATTGTATTAAACTAAAAATACTATCTAGCTATTATAAATATTATTTATAATAGCTAGATAATTTTAAAAATTCTGTATTAAATTGTATTATACTGTATTAAATTAATTGTGTAAATATATACCGGGCATATAAAATAGCTGAATATTATTTATAATAGCTAGATAATTTTAATAATTCTGTGTCAATTATTACTTTATCCAAATTGAGTTGATAATATTTATGGCTGGATAGTATACATAATATCCTTATTTATTACTTTGGCTGTAACATATATACCTGGGACACACAGTCTAGCTAGGTAGGTCCAATTTCGAGAAAGAGGTCAACCGCCGAATCCAACTCGGATGGGCAGCGTTCGGGAAGCTTCGCGATGTCTTCTCGTCCAAAATCCCTCAATGCCTGAAGACGAAAGTCTTCGAACAGTGCGTGTAGCCAGTGATGATATACAGATCCGAGACATGGTCGCTAACTATGGGCCTCAAGTCATAACAAACCTGAGAGTCATTCAGAGAGCGATGGAGAGAGCTATGCTCGGAGTTTCTCTACGCGATCAAATCAGAAATAAGGAGATCCGTAGAAGAACCAAAGTCACCGACATAGCTCAACGGGTTGCGAAACTGAAGTGGCAATGGGCGGGGCACATAGTTCGGAGAACCGATGGATGTTGGGGTCCCAAGGTGCTGGAGTGGCGACCTCGCAACGGGAATCGCAGTGTTGGTAGACCCCCCCACTAGGTGGACCGACGACATCAAGCGAGTCGCAGGGAGCCGCTAGATACAAGCGGCACAAGACCGTGACATGTGAACGTCGATCGGTTGATAACGACGACGACAAGCTTCTTTATATTGAGCAGAAGGGGCCCCATCTTATTAATTTGCCACGGGCCCCCAACAGTATAGTTACGCCACTGATCCCAGGTAAGGTATTCTGAATGTGATTACTTTGTTTATCACTAGGGCAGCCGAGTTAACCTAGTGTTGCTTACTACAAAATTTAATTTCCCTATTTTTCATGAGATTCTGGTCGATCTATAAGCGGGTATATAGCCGAATTACTAATTCCGTGGAATTCTGACGTTTCGTAATGTTACCAGAGATAAAACAATTCCCACAAAAAGATAAAAATTCAAAACTTATGCAAATTATCAACTGCCGCATGTAGATATGACAAATGCCTGACAGACACTTCATGGTGATAATAATATCCATTTTTGAATGTTTTTTTTCAATGTGCTTCTTTTGTTTTCTATTGCTGTTAGTGTGCACTTTCTAGTTTCCACTCTTGGTGTTTTCTATTTTAAGGCGAAACGAGTAATATTATTACGCGGCATATGGCTTTTTATGATGACAGGGAATTAAAGTAGTTTGGAGTAAAATCGTACTTCGTAGATGTTAACCCTGTTCTCCATACAAATAACTCATCTGTAATTGACAATGACAGCTGTCAGAATTCTACGGAATTAGTAATTCGAGTATAGTAATGTCAGGCTGATATGTGATAAGATTTAAACCTGTAATTCTACGAACTATATAAAGACACAAACAATCAAGGCCTCAATGTCTCTCCTAGAGTTAGAAAACACAAGCTCTTCTTTCTCTAATCATGCTTGTACGGGGTCGCCACTGCATTTTCCAACTCCAACGGCCATTGCTTCGACGACAAGCATGGCTTGCCCTCGGCCACAGCAGACACTTGCTGATTCTTTAGTCAGTGGTAGTGATTTTTGGTTCAGAATGGCGTTATCTATATTTAACAGACTTCCAAAAAGGAGGAGGTTCTCAATTCATTGCGTATTTTTTTCTGGGTATGTACGCCGATTACTCCGAGATTTCTGAACCGATTTGCGTGATTTTTTTTTAATCGACAGAGGAAGTTTGCGAAATTGTCTCATAAAAATGTTTTGCTTCGACTCATCAATCCTGATCGAGCCTGAGTCGAGCGAAGACGCATGACAAGGTTTAGTAGTTTTAGTTTTAAGTTTCCGTAAGTAATTATCACCATTGCTTGTTCCTAAATTGACGTTCAAAAAGTGTACAGTATACCAATTTTGAATAAAGTTTATTTGATTTGATTTGAAAAAGGGTTCCTTTTTAACCGTCTTCCGACATGGAGGAGATTTTTCATCATTTTGATACGGAACCGTAAAAAGTAAACAAACTAAATCCATTGGATCAGTTTTCTGTGTTGGGGAAAACTACTCGTAAGTTCGATCCAACTTAAACACCGCGGTAGCCATCTTTCTTCCACCTGATGCGGGCGAGCGAAGTTGGGCGAACAAAGTAGCCAGCGAGTAAATACAAATACTTACTTCTATTGCGGAATACCTATGTGTTATTTTTCTATCGATTTTGATCAAACATACGAAGATTTGATATTACACCAAGAAGTATGAACTCATCTAACTGATCGTCTAAGGGAAAGTGGCAGGCCAGAGGAGGCCTGGCTGCAGCAAGATATCATGGCTTACAAACTTGCGTCAATGGTTTGGGAAAAACACCAAATTCTTATTTAGAGCCCACCACCACCACTCTGCCCTCGTAATTGAAAACACAGTAACTTCAGTTACTGTGTTTATACTTGTTTTAGTTCTTTATAATCACGAAAACAAGCGCTTTTTGGGAAAATTTTTGTTTTATTTTTAGCTAATATAGTTTTTGAGATATGATAGATAAAAACACAGTATTTCAATTACAAAAAACACATTTTTAATAAAAAACACAGTAAGTTAGAATTTTTAGCTTTGAACACAGCAAATTGCTGTTTACTGTGTTATAATGTTTATTTATGTATGTTTTGAATTCTGTTTTGCTTGGCTATATCACGGCTTCTTCAAATACTGTGTTTTTGTGTAAAATGTTCGTTAAATTTAAGTGACGTTATACATAAATTAACCACCGTATATCAATTACTGGGTTTAAGATGCCTGCAGTTTTAATAATTATTTCGAAAAGACATAGCTTGACCACAGTAACTATTGATTTACTGGGTTTTAAGCTAACCTTTTGCATGAAACGGGTAGCGGGGAGGGGGGTTTGTTTGTGTTTGTTTCCCGAGCATACGCATTCGCGAGAGCGACTTACACTTGTAAAAACGTAATCAATACATCAAGAAATGTTTTAGAGCTGAAGATTATGCTGAACTTCAGTTTTTAGGGTTCCGTACCCGAAGGGTAAAAACGGAGCCCTATTAATGTCACTCGGCTGTCTGTCTGTCTGTCTGTCTGTCTGTCCGTCTGTCCGCCGGTCACAGGTCTCTAGCTCGCAGACGAAATGAGTTACAAACCTGAAATTTTGGTATTTGGTGTAAAACGTTGACCCAAAATCAAATATTGAATTAAAAATTGAATTAAATTATTTTTCAGGGGGGCTCCCATACATGAGAAAGGAGCCGGAAAAAAAATTTTTTTTCTTACCCTAGCTTGTGGGGTATCATTGTTTAGAGCTCATTGAGTAGAGTACGAATATATATTTTTTTAATTTTTTGCTTAAAAAGTAAGGAAATGGGGGGTCATCAAAATTGTCAATTTTAGACCATTTTTGTGACGGGGGCTATCTAAAAAACTAAACTAGTTAGGAATATGATATTTCGGTATATTATGTACTATATGCTCTATTTGTACAACAAATACTGAAAACAACGATTCATAAAATAGTTTATAAGCTGTGACCAAAACAAACGAACTTATTTTGCGTTTTTCTTTCACGGTTTCTTGCGATGTCTAACTCGGAAATTAAATATTTCTTAGACCCAAAATATTATATTGTTCATAATTAGCTGTGATAGCCTAGTGGTTAGGATGACCGACTTCTAATCGGAGGTCGTGGGTTCGATCCCGGGCACGCACCTCTAACTTTTCTGAGTTATGTGTGTTTTAAGTATTTAAATATCACTTGCTTTAACGGTGAAGGAAAACATCGTGAGGAAACCTGCACATCTGAGAGTTCTCCATAACGTTCTCAAAGGTGTGTGAAGTCTGCCAATCCGCTTGGCCAGCGTGGTAGACTATGGCTAAAACCCTTCTCACTCTGAGAGGAGACCCGTGCTCTGTAGTGAGCCAGTAATGGGTTGATCATGATGATGATGAATTATGTACGGAACCCTGAAAGAGCGAGGCCCGACTCGCTACTTTTGTCTGCCCTTCTTAACGTGTAGAATTGTAAGCACCATTCCGAACCAGTGGTAGATTCATTTGTCGATTCAAAAGCACTATTGTAAAAGTTTATCTGATAAAAAATATGTCTTAGACTTGCCTTTACACAAGTTTAAGAACTCTATTAAAAGTATGCTCATAAAAAAAGCTTATTATACAATTGAAGATTATATAAACGATAAAAAAGCTTGGATTTAACTCGTTCCAGCAATGCGCGAGACGGCATTTCAATCATGTACATTAATAATAATAATTGTTATAATGTTATTTTTTAAAAAAGAGCAACCGCCGAGTTTCTTGCAGGTTCTTCTCGGCTGGAACTGCATTCCGAACCTGTGGTAGACTCAATCGACGATTCAAAAGCACTTGTAAAAGTTTATTTGAATAAAAAACTTTTCTATTCAAAACTTTTCTATTCTATTCTATTCTATTCTATTCTATTCTATTCTATTTGTTGCATTTATATAAAGTAGAAGTTTGTTTTTGATTTAGTCTATTTTTCCTTTGTTTAAAAATAATAATGGTACTCAAAATGAATAAAATATTTTGATCTCCTACCTATGTCTTGTCATTGCAATAAATCATGAAGACTCATCATCATCATCATGATCAACCCATTACCGGCTCACTACAGAGCACGGGTCTCCTCTCAGAGTGAGAAGGGTTTTGGCCATAGTCTACCACGCTGGCCAAGCGGATTGGAAGACTTCACACACCTTTGAGAACGTTATGGAGAACTCTCAGGCATGCAGGTTTCCTCACGATGTTTTCCTTCACCGTTAAAGCAAGTGATATTTAAATACTTAAAACGCACATAACTCCGAAAAGTTAGAGGTGCGTGCCCCGGGATCGAACCCACGACCTCCGATTAGAAGTCGGTCGTCCTAACCACTAGGCTATCACAGCTTTTTGTAGCATGAAGACTGCTACAATTAAAATAAACTGATCTCATTTTTAGTAATTAAAACTAATTATAAGTAGGTATCTACGTGGTTTTACTATAAGTTGATTCCAAAAATAAAAATATAAAGACGTTGTATTGTTTCATTTTGTATTTTGTATTAAAACGGGAGATTCATTATTTTTTTAACTAATAGTATTATATAATTATATACAAATGAAAAAAGGTTAACCTAAAACAAAGTATATTTAGATACTATAATTGCACCTTAGAGTAAACCTTGTTATAAGCTAGTCTTAAATACAGGATATTCACTTACTACATAATGATCTAAGTGATTCACGTTTACTATTACTAAGTTTCAACCCAGTATGTGTAAAGTTACTGTTATGTGATGACACTAATGTTGGTATATATACATGGTTAATACACAGTAATCAATAAAATTAAGTTAGATCACAGTAACTAGAGAGTTACTGGATTTTAATTTAAAAAAGCAATAATTTATAAATTATATTTGTAATTTATAACACATTATCTAATTTTATTAATTACAGAATAATAATATATTATTTAAATATATACAGAATTAAAGCTGTAGCATTTTTTCATCATTAAAAAATATAATTTTCAACCGAACTCACATAGTTTGTTCATTACAAAACAATTTATGTATTAAACTTTAACCGCGTTTTTTACGAAACGTGATTTTCGAAGTTACTGTGTTTTCAATTACGACGGCAGCACTATAGCCTTTAGTGCTAGGCACAGGGATTTAGAGCTTAGACCCGCCACGCTGCTCCAATGCGGGGTCCTTTAACGACTATTACCACAATATGATAATGATAATAACTGGGATCGACTGCTTAACGTGCTCTCCCGTCTCCAAGGCACGGGGGTGAAACACCGCCAACTACCAACTCCGGGATGGCACTGAAAATTTCTTGACAGAAAAACCCAATACCTAACAATTAATTGCCCGACCCGGGATTCTAACCCGAGACCTCGTGATTGTCGTCGTCGTCGTTGTCTCAACCAATAAACGTCCACTGCTGGACATAGGTCTCTTGCAAGGATCGCCACAACACACGATCTTGTGCCGCCTGGCTCCAGCGGCTGCCAGCGACTCGCTTGAGATCGTCTGTCCATCGAGTGGGGGTCTACCTACCCTTTGTTTACTGGTGCAAGGTCGCCATTCAAGCACCTTGGGACCCCAACGTCCATCAGTTCTTCGAACAATGTGCCCCGCCCATTGCCACTTCAGCTTCGCGACTCGATGAGCTATGTCGATCACTCTGGTTCTCCTGCGGATCTCCTCATTTCTGATCTGATCCCGCAGGGATACTCCGAGCATAGCTCTCTCCATCGCCCGCTGAGTGACACTGATCCTTCTTATGAGGACCTCGTGATCTGCAGTCGAATATTCTAACCACTAGACCAACGAGGCAGTTTCAGAGAAGCGGTCTCGAATTGGTTGAAACACTACCGACTGCCAACCTTCGTAGCGAGATGGCACGTTAAGAAGAAAATAGGCGAGGAAGCGGCGAGGGAATTGGGTAATTTTGTAAGCAGATTCTGTAGTTACTATAGCAGGGGTGGCGAACCTTTACGTATCGACGTGCCATTTTTTCTAAACAAATGTTTAATGAGGCCAAAGACGTGCCGTCCAATAATTTTGACTTTGTGATTATTGGGAAAATAATTTTACTTAATACTTAACAGCTTTTTTACTACCTTCTGATAAGTGTCGGATAGCCTAAACATAAGTTTTATCACTTTCTTACTTTATGTCAAATCACAAAGACAAAACTTGTGAAAAAACTATCTGACACTTATCATAAGGTGGTGAAACAGACCATTGAACTCTTTATTAACCACAAAAAAAAACATTTTGCAATGTATTAAAATAATAAAATGTGTAAAAATCAGTAATACGCGTTATTCAAATTTAAGTAAGGTGAAGCTTCATGGTGAACTTTGTGATCGGTGGCGTGCCCAAAATATTGTGTCGCGTGCTATCAATGGCACGCGTGTCATTGGTTCGCCATCCCTGTACTATAGGTACCGTTTAAGATTGTCCAAGCCTTGCCGGCAAGGTGATAACTAACCACAGCTGAAACATCATTCAAGATCAGACCAGAAACAGTTTAGAAATTAAAAAATTCCTAAATTGCCCCCACCGGGAATCTAGTCTGAGACCTCCCATATACGTATAAGCCCATAAAGTTAGCAAACATATGAGATAAATAGCAAGGAATATATCAAACTACTTACATTTACAATTAAATTAATACACACAGTCAAATTCCGAGTAGAGAGTTCGTATCGGGTTAATCACAGGAGGCCTGTGCACAGCAGTGGGATGTTAAAAGGCGGTAGTGGTGGCAGTGGTTCGTGACAATTTGAAATCCAAATTAAAACTTTTGAGTATGATAAGAGCCCTCTTGCGTAATACAGCGGCTTAATCACCGCGCTGTCTGCCGCGCCGCGGCGCTCGCACGGCAATGATTGATAGGTCCATTCCGGCTCTGCATCCTACATTTGGAAGGAGAACATTTCTCATATTTTCGGCAATCTGCCAGCGCTTAGGTGCGCTATAACTCCGAGGCACCTTTTGCCCCGACAGGGCTGCACTCGGAAAAAAGATTCGGAGGGTCTTTTTACACCCCCGCATAGATATTCCTTGTAAAGTAAATTTAAAATACATAAGTTATACCGATGATCTCTCCGAGTAAAAACGATATAAACACCAATTAAATACAGGCCTTGTAGCTTTACATTTAAGTTTGAAATATAAAAAAGACACTCATTCTATGTCGGTAATTGTAATCAGCGACATAGCATGAGAGAATTCATTATAATGCGTAAACCAACCAACCAATGGGGTAAAATGGAAGTTTATTTACCCTTAAAAATATTATTTTAAAAACGAAAGTTAATAAGACAAGAGTCTTAAAATTTAATCAGATTCTCAAATTTTAAGACCCTTTGACTTATTAACTTTGATTTTTAAGATAATATTTTTAAGAATAAACTCCCACCTCACCCCCCTCCTAGCTGCGGCCCACCCCGAGCTCATATTAACGCGATCATTTATAATAAAAGATGGCGGGCAATTACTCGATCCTAATTTTCCCGCAAAAAAAAAAGCTCCGCATCCCGCGTTAATTAATATTGACGGTCCTGAGTTTGATTAAGTCTTGGAGGTGATAAAAAAATCGGTCAAAGGTGTCAACAAAAACCGTCCGTGGACGCCGCAAACCAATTGATTCAGCTCAATCAATTTTTTTGCCCTTGCCCCAGTATGTAGGGTTGGCAATGCGGTAAAATGATAGGTAACTGAAGCTTTGTTAGTAGGTATCTACTAAGTGTAACTACAGTCTACATAATCTCTAAACTATATATTATCTCTATCCTATCATTTTAATTATGTTCTAGTTTGCGGAAAAGGATAACATTGCATTGAGCTATCAATTTAGTAGATTGAGTTATTATATCGCAATAGAACAGAAAATAAACCACGCTACCTACCTGTTCCCCACGTTAGTTTAAAAAGCACGCTTTTGTTGCGTCAAACCAGTGAGCTAAAGCCTAGAACAAAGAGTTCCCAAGAGGGAGCAACGCGAAATATTATTACTCGTCAAGACGGCCGCGCCTACTGGCTATGTGTGCGTGACCTCGGTAATCGCGCCGTGTACGATACAACCTCGAATCGCATATGTGTGCGCGCCTAGGGATACCGGTTATTTGGACAATTGCACAATTTTTATAGATAAATCAAGTATGGTGTAGGATAAAATTTTGTTTTTATTAATTATTTATCTTTAATCTACGTGTGTGTAAAACTGTTTGTTTAATGTAAATCAATAGTTTGCCATGGAAACAGCATTAGTAATTACTTGATTACAGAATATTCATTAGGTATCTACCTCATTATTTAAATATCGGCTGGACCGATTATGATGGAATTTTTGGTGTGTGTTTGTGTGGGTAAGAAGATAGTTTGTATCTACAATTGGACCCTGTAGGTGGTGCTGCAGTCATGTTCTAGGATTTTTTTTATTACGAACAAATTTTGTTGAAATTTTGTAAGTTTCTTGTCCCTGGGGAGTTTAGATTCATAACCTAATTGAATCCGGTAGGTGGCGCTGCAAATTCGTAACACTAGATACTAAATAAAAATTATTTCTTGATTTAGTCAAATACTTTTATAATACGTTTCCAACAGTCGTCATGTCGTGTCCTTCTGATGACAGCTGTCCAGCGATGTCTTAGTATTGGATCCGTTGGAAATCTACATTAATTAAGTATTAATAATAATTATAAACTAATTAGAAAATTTATTTTTAATTTTTTTTTATATAATTTATATTTATAATCATAATTATTTAGAACTAGGAAATGCCCGCGGCTTCGCCCGCGTGAATTTCGGTTTTAAACAAATCCCGAGGGAATCGTGGATTTCCGGCTCCCGTTCCCGCTCCCTTTTCCAACCTTTATACCTACTATCAAGGAAGTTCTCTATATTAATCTACCTATAGCTGTAGCTATAGATTTCGGGTTTTTCAAAATCCCGTGGGAACTGTGAATTTTTCCAGGATAAAAAGTAGCCTATGTTTTAAGTCAGGGCATATTCTATCTCCATTCAAAATTTCAGCCAAATCGGTTTAGTAGTTGCGGCGTGATTGAGTAACAAACATCCAAACATACAAACATCCAAACATCCAAACATCTAAACATCCAAACATCCACACTTTCACATTTATAATATTAGTAGGATAATTATTATTTAAAAAAATTATTGAAGGTCAAAATTCAGTAAGTATAATATTAATAATAAATATTTACTATATTCCGGGACTTCCCTATATTTGTGGCAAATTACCTCACTACTGGCAACAAATTGATTTTATTAATAATTATTAATGTTCACACACGTATAACATACAACAATATATTTTTGCACAATAATGTGCAAAATACCACAATGCTCAGCTGGTATCACCGGCCAGTTCGACGTACCTATAAAACATCGAAATTAAAAATCCTATTTTCTCAAAAAAACATACGCAAATGTAAAAACTTACTGATGATATGAGATCTTCGACCTCTTATTTTGTTGTGAAGGATAATTACGACATAATTTCACCGCACAAACCGGCATATTTTTTTATTTTTCGGGAGCTGTTTACTGCGTAGTTTATTAAGTGACACTGAAGTAGGTGAGAGCGATCCTACCAATTTAAGTGAACATTTTTTAGGGCGCACTCGTGAGTTACATTATCAATCTGGCCATGTGGATAATCAAAGGCCTAGAATCAAGCATACAGAGAGAATACAATATCTTTGGCTAAAGCACGCTAAAGTCGATTGTGCTCACTCAAAGATATTGTATTCTCTCCTAGTGCTCACTTAATTGCTCACTTGCTCAAAAAATCATTTTTGAATTTAGAATGCTGCGATTTGGCACTTCTTATTTCATTGTCTCATGAAACGTCTCCATTATACTCTAACATAAGTAACATCACACAACACAAAATAATCAAAAATTCAATTCATTTATTAATAAATGAATTGAATTTTTGATTAATTGGTGTTACTAAAACTTACGAGAATATAATTTCTTATATTATCATAATACACACATCAACACTGTCTAGGGATATTCTGATTTTCTCAATTTATTCAAAATTGGTTATAACTAACATACAATATGTATATATTTTTGTAAAGCCTATTTATTAGACTATCTTTTAGAATAAAACAGAATTAGTTTTTTTGTGTAAATAATTTTTTATTGAAATAAAGACAAAAAGTGAAATGATGGTAAACTTAAGGATAGATGTCTTTTTAAGAAAAAATATAATTTTAGCAAAATTATCAGGTTTTTTGCAGTTACGTGAAAAATTATTTAAAATTAGTAGTCAGTAAACCACCCATGGACGTTAACCACGGTCCTACAACGGCTTTTCATGCTTTGAATCAAGTTATCAAAGTCTTGCTGTGGGATATTGTCCCAGGTCCTGCTAAGATGCAAAAAAAGTTGCTTTGCAGTCGCAATGTTCGGAGGAAAACTCCTCAAAGCCCTTCTTTGGAGCATGTCCCATGCGTGCTCTATGGGGTTTAGGTCTGGTGATTCAGCGGGCCAGTCTAAGATCGACACATCGTGCTCTTGTAGCCAGCTGGTCACCACTCGCGCAGTGTGCGAACGGGCTTTGTCGTGCATGAGCGTGAAAACTTGGTCCATTTGCAGTCGATGGGGATAGATTATTGGTGCTAGCACCTGATTACGGTATTTTTCAGAAGTCATGGTGTTTCTGATCCAAACGAGATCTGTTCTTCCATCGATACGAATTCCCGCCCAAACCATAATTGTTTTGCCGTGGTATGGCTGGACTTCCTGACGGTGTCGCAGACGGTTGTCACGACCAGGAGCTCGCCATACACGTACTCTTCGTAAATCAGGATGAAATCCGAATCGGGACTCATCGGTAAACAGCACTACAGACCACTAGTTATCTTCCTAGAGCAAATGTTCGCGAGCCCACTGTAATCTTCGTCCACGATTTCCTCTGCGTAGTGCTGGAGTACGAAGCGGCCTGCGAGCATGAAGGTTAGCCTCGTGCAGTCTTCTCCTCACAGTTTCGTCACTGACAAGCAAATGGTGGTCTGACTGGAGCCTTTAAACCAACTGCATGGCTGTAGCATTTGGTTATCTTCTCGCGGTCATTTGCGAAAATCGGTCCTGTCTTCGGGCGGTTATGCGCTTCTCGCCTGGGTGCCGTTCAGCCACTTCACCAGTGGTGCAATAACGTGACCACAACCTTGATATCACGTTTTTTCTTGTTTCAATCGCCTCGGCAATACTTCGTTGAGGAGCCCCAGTTTGGAGCGTACCTACTGCCCTTAACATTTCGTCTCTTGTTAAATGACGCCTCTGCATGATGCATACAGTTGCATAAATTAGAAATTAACCAATAATTTTCATTGAAACTTTCATTTGATACAAAAATATACCAAAAACTGGGTTAGGTCAATTGAAACTTTCGAACTTCGCTACAATTATGCCGCACAAATCATTTGTTTTCAATTTATTTTTTCAAATTCAAATTTAGAATCATTTAATATGGTCTACAAAATAAGCTTTCATTAAAATAATTTAAAAACGATTAATATTTTTCGAGTTTCAGAACTTTATACAAAATATCCCTAGACATTGTTGATGTGCATATCTATATTTCGTCTATCTTGACTTTTTTATTAGTCGTAGAAGAAGTCGCGAGCAGAAGCTACAGGAAAATTAATATCAGCAAACAGAATTTTTTTTGGCAATCCTGCTCGAACGTGAGTTCTGTTCATTCACTCCGCTCTGATTAAATCGGTCAATCAGCCGGTCTCACTGTTCAGTTAGCTAGAAAATTGGTAATTAGATGGTTAGAGGTGATAAAATTCTTTTACATTCGACATTTCTCTCATAGATGTCCCTTATTAAAGACGAAAAAAGATTTATTTTTATGTTTTTTTTTATAGCAAAGTAATTTAAAAAATTGTAGCTACGATTACTTATAAAATATTAATAATATTACTCAAAAATATTATGTAGGTTGCAATCGTCAACCGACAGACGTCCACTGCTGGACATAGGAGTGGAATCTCCACATGCCATAGTCTTGTGCCCCTTGCATTCAGCGGCTACCTGCGGCTTGTTCGATGTCGCTCTCCTGCTGGGAGATCTGCCAACGCTCCACTTTCCAGTGCGAGGCCGTCATTCTAACACCTCGAGACCCTAAGCAGTTCCTTGTATAACCAGTAGGTAACACAAGGAACAATTTTTCCGGCGCGTTTTGTTGCCATGGCGCGTAGTATCAATGCTTTCAAAATGAAAACTTAGGCCCAATGGGCCCACTTCACCGAATTGTGAAATGCTGTCACTTTTTGACAAGTTAACACACTTTTTAACACATTTAGTTCGTGCAAGTATGGACCTTAGTTTAGTAGTTTTAATGTTTTCGCTCGAAATTTCGCTCGTAATTTCTGACAATATGGTTATTGGGGACATTGTGTTTATTTTATTGGCTTACAGTAATACTTTTTAGGGTTCCATAGTAAACAAGGTCCTGTCCGTCTGTCCGTCCGTCCTCGGTTAATCTTAGAGACTATTAGTGCTAGAAATCTGTAATTTGGCATGGGTATAAATATTAATCACGCCGACAAAGTGGTAAAATAAAAGTTTGATAATTTTTTTTTTAGGGTAGCTCCCCTACATGTAAAGTGGGGATGAATATTTTTTTCTCGTCTATCCCATAATGTGGGGTATCGTTGAATAAGTCTTTTAAAAATACTGTGGGTGTGGGAACATCGTTTTTCGATTTCTAGATCCGTTTGTAAAATATAATGTTTTAAAATGCTCATTTTTATTAGATTTAAGTGTCCCCCCCCTCTATCAGCCAAATGGCAGTATATAGGAACTTAAAAAAATTCACAGCAGTAGTATATATAATCAATTTTAAAGGAAAACTATCATGGCTAAGTAGAGTTCACAGGTTAAGGAGTTATATCTGTTTTTCGAGGATTCTGACTACGGAACCCTACAATGCGCGTGGCCCGCCACGCACTTGGCCGGTTACTACATAACTTTCGTAAACGATGCAGAGATGAGAGAAAATAAAGTAGAACCCTTGATGCTTAAAATTGCAATACCATTCCGTATTCGTAATAAAAATGCTTCAAGTGACACCGTATAAGCAACTTTTACGAGTATAATCAATTTTAAAGGAAAACTATCATGGCTAAGTAGGGTTCACAGGTTAAGGAGTTATATCTGTTCGAGGATCGAGGATTCTGACTACGGAACCCTACACTGCGCGTGGCCCGCCACGCACTTGGCCGGTTACTACATAACTTTCGTAAACGATGCAGAGATGAGAGAAAATAAAGTAGAACCCTTGATGCTTAAAATTGCAATACCATTCCGTATTCGTAATAAAATTGCTTCAAGTGACACCGTATAAGCAACTTTTACGAGTATAAGCAATTTTAAAGGAAAACTATCATGGCTAAGTAGGGTTCACAGGTTAAGGAGTTATATCTGTTCGAGGATCGAGGATTCTGACTACGGAACCCTACACTGCGCGTGGCCCGCCACGCACTTGGCCGGTTACTACATAACTTTCGTAAACGATGCAGAGATGAGAGAAAATAAAGTAGAACCCTTGATGCTTAAAATTATTGCAATACCATTCCGTATTCGTAATAAAAATGCTTCAAGTGACACCGTATAAGCAACTTTTACGAGTATAAGCAATTTTAAAGGAAAACTATCATGGCTAAGTAGGGTTCACAGGTTAAGGAGTTATATCTGTTCGAGGATCGAGGATTCTGACTACGGAACCCTACACTGCGCGTGGCCCGCCACGCACTTGGCCGGTTACTACATAACTTTCGTAAACGATGCAGAGATGAGAGAAAATAAAGTAGAACCCTTGATGCTTAAAATTGCAATAACTACCATTCCGTATTCGTAATAAAAATGCTTCAACTGACACCGTATAAGCAACTTTTACGAGTATAAGCAATTTTAAAGGAAAACTATCATGGCTAAGTAGGGTTCACAGGTTAAGGAGTTATATCTGTTCGAGGATCGAGGATTCTGACTACGGAACCCTACACTGCGCGTGGCCCGCCACGCACTTGGCCGGTTACTACATAACTTTCGTAAACGATGCAGAGATGAGAGAAAATAAAGTAGAACCCTTGATGCTTAAAATTGCAATACCATTCCGTATTCGTAATAAAAATGCTTCAAGTGACACCGTATAAGCAACTTTTACGAGTATAATCAATTTTAAAGGAAAACTATCATGGCTAAGTAGGGTTCACAGGTTAAGGAGTTATATCTGTTCGAGGATCGAGGATTCTGACTACGGAACCCTACACTGCGCGTGGCCCGCCACGCACTTGGCCGGTTACTACATAACTTTCGTAAACGATGCAGAGATGAGAGAAAATAAAGTAGAACCCTTGATGCTTAAAATTGCAATACCATTCCGTATTCGTAATAAAAATGCTTCAAGTGACACCGTATAAGCAACTTTTACGAGTGACAGTATCAGAAAGCAATAAAGATCTCTATCCTTCTAAACGGGTCCTCTGCTTGAATTGTAAATAATGGTGCTTATTTTCAAATCAATGGTTTCCTTGAGCTGTTCGCTGAAGGAAACTTCGCTTTCACATAAAGTTATTATCTATTAAGTGTTTTTGGATCCGTCTATAAAATAGTCTTTATGGTTACCTACTGAAGCTATGATATAGAACTCCAACATGGTTATCACAGTTGACCGCTGCGATTTCTTCTATGTTAGCAGCTGTTTGCCTAATGAAAGATCTAAAAAAGAATTTTTAAAGAATTTTTAAAGAATTTTTTTGATTGTTATTTTGTAAAACTTTTAATCTTTTAGACAACCTCGCATGGCGTCAGCGCTGTGGTCTTATAAGTGGGAGGTCCCGGGTTCGATTCCCGGCAGAGGCAATTTGGGAATTTTTAATCTCTAAATTATCGCTGGTCTTGTCTGGTGAAAACCTTCAGCCGTAGTTAGCTACGGCTGAAGGTTTTCACAGGTGGTAATTAGTTACCACCCTACCGGAAAAGGCGTGTCGCCAAGCGAATAAGCGTTCCGGTACGTTGCCGCGTAGAAACCAATCAGGCTAATAGAAAATTGCCCTACCCGCTTCACGTACAAGTGACGGCAAATAAGTCGAGTGGTGACCTTCAATGCGCAGAAATCGAAAATGAGGTATCTCGGGTGGAGAGGGGGTCGCGGGGAGGGCGTGGCGATCGTTCGTAAGCGCTGATTGGCCCTCCAATCGTATTGTGTCCCGCTCACTCGTACGACGCTGCGCGCACCTGCGCGGGGTTATACCTACCTTCGTTTTAAAAAAACGTAGACCTCTACGAATTCTACGTTTAAATTATTCCAACTAAACATAGTATAAGAGCAAGAGTAATAAAAACTTGCAGGCTTGCAAAGTCGCCGCATACACAGAGGCTGTCCGCAAAAAACTCGTGTCTGGCGTGCAATATAGCGGCGTGTCAACATTTGCGGAAGCCGCGGCGGTTTACCGATGCTATGACTTTTCAAATAGGCGTCGAGTGCCAGCCGCTGAATAAACATCGCGAGTGAGAAACATTGGGCTCTTGTGTGTTTTTAAGAGGGATTTGTTTAAGTACGTTTTATTGATATTTTAACCGGACAAAAAAAATTTTACAAACACGCAAATAAAAAAAGTTTCTTTAGAAACATAATAATATAGATACAATTACTTATCTAAATAAAATTCATTTGCAGACTATAAATAATTATGATTCTACTAGAGGATGCCCGCGGCTTCGCCCGCGTGAATTCCGGTTTTTCACAAATCCCGAGGGAATCGTGGATTTCCGGTTATCGTTCCTGCTTCCTTTTCCAACCTTTATACCTACTTTCAAGGAAGTTTGCTATAGTAATCTATATATAGCTGTAGTTATAGATTTCGGTTTTGTTAAAATCCTGTGGGAACTGTGAATTTTTTCAGGATAAAAAGTAGCCTATGTGTTAATCCAGGGTATAATACATATATCTCAATTCCAAACAGCCAAATCCATAGTTTTTGTGTGATTGGGTAACAAACATCCAAACATCCACACTTTCACATATTTATAATATTAGTAGGATAAAATAAAAGACCGAAGTTCCGTAGTAAACAAGGAACCCTTATAGTTTCGCCATGTCCGTCTATCTGTCTGTCCGTCCGTCCGTCCTCGGTTAATCTCAGAGACTATTAGTGCTAGAAATCTGTAATTTGGCATTGGTATAAATATTAATTATGTCGACAAAGTGGTGAAATAAAATTTTAATAAATATTTTTTTAGGGTAGGTAGCTCCCCTACATGTAAAGTAGGGATGAATTTTTTTTTCTCGTCTACCCCATAGTGTGGGATATCGTTGAATAGGTCTTTTAAAAATACTATGGGTATAGGAACTTGAAAAAATTCACAGCAGTAGTAATATAATCAAAATTGATTATATTACTACTGCTGTGAATTTTTATTTTAGTTAGAGATATAAAAATAATTTAGGAAAAATTAACTAGATTTATGTAACTAGGTATATTTTTATATCTATAAAACTTTGAAGTTCAACGTTGGAAAACTCCTCGAACGATGTCAACTTTCAAGCGAGTCACGGGTAGCTGCTGGATATTAAGCCATTTTCAACAATTACCGTCATATTTCAACCAATTTACACAAAACCTTAACAAATTATACCTACCTATACCTAACCTTACTCGTGAATCACTGTCTGACTATTGGTGAATACTTCATGTAAAGTAAATCCATTAGGTTTTGAGTTTATCACGAACAGACAGACAGACGCGGCGGGAGACTTTCTTTTATATTATGCAGTGATACCTATCTTCGACTTTTAATTGTGTGCAGTAAAGTGAAGTTTCGTGGGTTGTCACTTTTTAATGAAATTAAAATAGGGATGGGGTACAAGTGATTGATTTGAATCATTCAATTATTTTATTTAAATTAAAGTTTATATTTTAAGTAATTATTATATTTTATACCTATATATATGTATATATATATTTTATACCTATATATATGTATATATATATTTTATACCTATATATATGTATATATAGTATATATATAAATACATATATCTTTAATATTGGTTACGCCAGAATTCATGTATTTTTTAGTTATTTTTAATTTCACGAAAATTCGAATGCGTTCCTTAAATTCCTATCCATCCTATACCCGAACACAGCACTGGATTGCTGCGATACGAAGACGAGCGAGTGGAGCCGAGTTGGTTTTTGGAACTTCAATGTTTGATTCCGATGATTTCACTTCAAACACATATTTTTAAACGTTTCTAATAGAAAGTTTCTCATTGGTACTTATATTCTTACGCGGTTTTTTTTTATTAGGAGGTAAAAATGTATCCTCAGCATGCGATGTGCTTGGCTGAGCATTCATTTCTTTGTTTTATTATGCTTAACAAAACGAAATGGTAAATTTAACAAAAATAGATAATGAAAACCAAACACAACGTTACAAAAACTTAACAATTGGTAACAAATACAAGGGTGGTTATCGATTTTCGTTCGAAACACCTTGCAAAGGCTAAATTCGCTATGTTTTATCTATTATGGAAAAAATGGTTTTGATTATCTTGTTAAGACACAAACGATGCAAGAAGGCATCCTATTACAAAAGGGCTGAATGCTCAGGGTAAAAAGAAAATTAAGAAAATCCTGTGAAAAAGTCATTTATCTCCGTGTGCAAATGCCCATCTATTGAATTACAAATTTTTTTACTCAATTCGTGTGCATCAAACGAATTAGTTAATTTGTTTTTCAAATTAAACAATGATATAAGATTAGACTGTTTACCCTTTGTAATTTATAAAGCCATTCTAACCCTGAAATAATCCAACTTTTAATTTTGTCAATCGTAAACGGTCATTACGTTCTCTGGTAATGGAATCGCTATTTCACGACGTGTTCAAACGTGTACAGCAACGATTTACCCTCCTGCGTGTCCGGCGTCTCAGTTAGTGCCGCTGATGTTCTGTTATAGTATGGTGATCTTTCAATTAACACAAAAAAATTGCATTCGCGAGTAGTCAGAAGTATTTTGTCACGCGATAGAGTTCATTACGTTCCATCGATTTTCAACGTGACTTAATTTTTTTAATTTTTTCTAGATTTAGTACTAGGATTTATGTTTTGTTTCTATTCAGAGTTCTATTTAGGAGATTTTATGCATTCACGTATCTCGAGTATTTTAAATTTAAAATCGATTTGGTCATTTGTTTCCAGTTCATTCATATCCATTAAGTTCCAAAAAAACAAGTGGACGTGAGTAAAACAAAGAAAAAACTTACAAAAGAAGAAAAGTTAGCTAAAGATAGAGCCAGAAAACGCCAAAATTAAGAGAAATTAAAAAAACAATTCAGGAATTATTAAAATTAAGAAAGAAAAATAGCGAAAAAATTACCTTTTAAGAAAAGAACAGAAAAAGATTCGCAGCATCATTGAAATGTCCGCTTGAGCACAACATGAACAGAAAAAAACTCTTTGAAATATAAGAAATAACGTTACAAAATAAAGTTAAAGAGAGGAGTATTGGTCAACGATACCCCTGAAGTTCCTCAAAAAGAGAATTAAACTGGAAATATTTCACCTGAAATTACAGAAACCAATCAAATTATTGTCAAACCTATCTCATCAGACAAGGCGACTACTTAACTCGGTTTAACAAAGATTGAGACGTAAAATTTCTGCAAGACCAGCCTCGTCAAATCTAATTTTTTTAATTCATTTTTTTAATTTATTTAAAATGATTATGCTTGTTTACTGTTAATCTAAACTCAAGGTTTAGATTTTATTTAAATTTTATTCGTTTTTTTCATATAATTATTCATTATTTCATAAAATAATCAAAGATGGGCTACTAAAAAGCTTCTGAATTCATTTTTATCCGACGATAGGTCATTACACTCCAAGTGATTTTCATTTCTTTCCACTGGTTCATTACACTCCATTAATTTTCCGGAAAACTGCTAGAGTTACGAAGAGGCCTTGTACATGTAATTTTTTCTCATACTGTAATCTATAAGTGTATATACAAAAAAATAATAATAAGAAGAAAAAAAATTTTTTTTTTCAAAACCGCGAAATTAAAACGAAAATCGATAATCACCCACAACGCGCAGTTCTATTATACAACACATAGTACAACAAAAGATCGTGTTCTGTGGCGATCCTTGCAAGAGACCTATGTCCAGCAGTGGACGTCTATTGGTTGAGACGACGACGACGACAACGCGCAGTAGGCAAAATAGAAATATTCATACACTCAGAACGTAAAAATGAAAATGGACAGTGAAAATGAAAATGTCGAATGACAAACGAAGAAAAATGGCGACAAATATTCGCCAAGTAGTTAACAGCGTCAACAGTAGCATGAAAAAGCGTAACCTCAGTGATCGGTATTTAAAAGAAACATAAAGAACCTTTTTAAAGGACTGCCTGAAAAAAAAGGAGTATGTTGTTTTCAGGGTTCATGTATGTTTGTATGTTGTACCATAACTTCTATATGCCGGAACCAATTTTGATGAATAAGGTATCGTTAGAATTTTATTTCTTATTCTAAGTAGCATAGGCTACTAGTTTTATTTATAAAATTTAAAAAAATGATGGAAAAAAAATAATCAAAAATCAGATTATGTTCATAATCATCATCTATTTTTTTTATTCAACTACAAGTTAGCCCTTGACTGCAATCATTATACTTTTTACTTTTTTATTCAAATAAAGCTCTAATTATTAATTGTACCAATAGGATGCGTTTGCCACAAAAAAGCCAAGATGACAAAATTGTTAATTTGACTTTTATACGTAGGAGCCATTGATTTACTTAGTAGATAATAGTAGTTTATGAAACGGTTGCATATTATGCAACCGTTTCATAAACTACTATTTAAAAGGTTATTAAAACACGAGTGTTAGTTTAAAAAACAAGCCGCAGGTGAGTTTTTAATAGTATTACACGAGTGTTTTAATGCCTAATTATGTAGAGTTTCATACACTACTTTATCTAAACTCATATCTTAAAATCCAAACCATAAAATCTTGGTAATATTTGTAGTGAGTTTTCCTTGATTTTGCTGGCAAAAGATTGTTGGTCTGTGGTCAGGTGGAGTTAAATTCTCTTCAGTATCACTGCTAGACATTTTTCCGCGCAACAAAAATCACTTGCAAAGGTTTGGGTTACAAAAACAATAAATAATAAATTAAAAATTTAAATAATAGGCGCCAAAAACAATACGATTTCCCGCCATAGCTGAAAAAACCAGAATCCAGAGTCGTGACTCGACCAGAAGGCCTACTACAATCTTTAATCTAACGATCCAATTCCGATGCTATTCAATATCGGTGCCTAAAATGAATTGCATTGAATTCGTACCATGAAGTATCTTTTTGTTTCTATATTTTTATACTAGGTTTTTGTTTCGTCTATAATATCGTCTATAATAGACGTCATGACGTCATGACATCTATTGGTCGGATAAAAGAGTTCATGGTACGAAATAGCGATTCAGTTCAGTTTAGGTTTTTAATTGAGTCGCGATTATAGTTGATGGTAGACCCACTGACCTGTCAGTAATGAAATAAAGTATAATGCAGTAGTAGTAATAGGGTAACTTTGATAGCGGGATAATAATAATTATTGTAAGTAACAAAACTAAACACCCGCCATGGCTCAAAAATACCAGAACCCAGTGCCTGTACTATAATGTAGAAAAAATTATTTTATAACATTACTTTGCAATAATTTCCTAACAAAGTAGTGTTATAATGAACTTTTTTAATTTTTTTTAAATATTATAGATGTATGTGAATAAAGTAGTCCAATATATGACACATTTTGATTTCTTAATCGGGATTTTAAGATATGAGAGTAGATAAATAAAATTATGATGATAATGAAAGAGTTACTTTGAACGAAACTTTTGTGCATCAAATTGAATGAATTGAACGTATTACATCACTATAGAAATATGGTTGGCAACATTATTTTACAGAATGACATTAGGAAACGTCAGATTACTGCAGATAATTAAAAGTGGAACTATAGTGATTCTTCTTTTCCCTCTAAACTTACTCAAATTGAGACGCTTGAGGGTGATTATCGATTTTCGTTTTAATTTCGCGGTTTTGAAAAAAAAAATTTTTTTTCTTCTTATTATTATTTTTTTGTATATACACTTATGGATTACAGTATGAGAAAAAATTACATGTACAAGGCCTCTTCGTAACTCTAGCAGTTTTCCGGAAAATTAATGGAGTGTAATGAACCAGTGGAAAGAAATGAAAATCACTTGGAGTGTAATGACCTATCGTCGGATAAAAATGAATTCAGAAGCTTTTTAGTAGCCCATCTTTGATTATTTTATGAAATAATGAATAATTATATGAAAAAAACGAATAAAATTTAAATAAAATCTAAACCTTGAGTTTAGATTAACAGTAAACAAGCATAATCATTTTAAATAAATTAAAAAAATGAATTAAAAAAATTAGATTTGACGAGGCTGGTCTTGCAGAAATTTTACGTCTCAATCTTTGTTAAACCGAGTTAAGTAGTCGCCTTGTCTGATGAGATAGGTTTGACAATAATTTGATTGGTTTCTGTAATTTCAGGTGAAATATTTCCAGTTTAATTCTCTTTTTGAGGAACTTCAGGGGTATCGTTGACCAATACTCCTCTCTTTAACTTTATTTTGTAACGTTATTTCTTATATTTCAAAGAGTTTTTTTCTGTTCATGTTGTGCTCAAGCGGACATTTCAATGATGCTGCGAATCTTTTTCTGTTCTTTTCTTAAAAGGTAATTTTTTCGCTATTTTTCTTTCTTAATTTTAATAATTCCTGAATTGTTTTTTTAATTTCTCTTAATTTTGGCGTTTTCTGGCTCTATCTTTAGCTAACTTTTCTTCTTTTGTAAGTTTTTTCTTTGTTTTACTCACGTCCACTTGTTTTTTTGGAACTTAATGGATATGAATGAACTGGAAACAAATGACCAAATCGATTTTAAATTTAAAATACTCGAGATACGTGAATGCATAAAATCTCCTAAATAGAACTCTGAATAGAAACAAAACATAAATCCTAGTACTAAATCTAGAAAAAATTAAAAAAATTAAGTCACGTTGAAAATCGATGGAACGTAATGAACTCTATCGCGTGACAAAATACTTCTGACTACTCGCGAATGCAATTTTTTTGTGTTAATTGAAAGATCACCATACTATAACAGAACATCAGCGGCACTAACTGAGACGCCGGACACGCAGGAGGGTAAATCGTTGCTGTACACGTTTGAACACGTCGTGAAATAGCGATTCCATTACCAGAGAACGTAATGACCGTTTACGATTGACAAAATTAAAAGTTGGATTATTTCAGGGTTAGAATGGCTTTATAAATTACAAAGGGTAAACAGTCTAATCTTATATCATTGTTTAATTTGAAAAACAAATTAACTAATTCGTTTGATGCACACGAATTGAGTAAAAAAATTTGTAATTCAATAGATGGGCATTTGCACACGGAGATAAATGACTTTTTCACAGGATTTTCTTAATTTTCTTTTTACCCTGAGCATTCAGCCCTTTTGTAATAGGATGCCTTCTTGCATCGTTTGTGTCTTAACAAGATAATCAAAACCATTTTTTCCATAATAGATAAAACATAGCGAATTTAGCCTTTGCAAGGTGTTTCGAACGAAAATCGATAACCACCCTTGAGCTAGGAGGTGTTACGACCAATGGTTACGACAGTAGTCCCGAAAATTCAGTCCACCTTTTAGTCTGATACAATTAGGATATGTACATGTATTAGTAATAGGATGTATTAGTATTTATTACACCTCACTGGTCTGATAAATATAAAAAATAATCGGATTTCAATCGTATTCAGTGCACAAGGTACATATTTGTTAGCTATCTGTTCTGGCTGTCCACGTTCAAAGTTCAAACGTCAATGTCAAAAAAAATCAAATTTCAATTTTTCAAATTGACAAGTGAAGTCGTAGACACGACAATATTTTTCAAAGATTTTGTAAATCTTAAATTTACTCTCAATTTCTCACACAAAAAAATTGTTACTTTTAAGTTTTAAGAAACATATGAGGAAAGGAAGAAAAAATAGTGGTCCCCAAAGAAACTTTCGTGCCGCTTATAATCATGTTACCTTGAAATAGGTTAGTATCCATACTAAGTTTGTAGTTTCCAATTTGTAATGACTTTGACCCAAATTCGTAGAATATTACTGATTTTCCAAGTTAAAATGTCTTCTTCGTCTAATGGTTTATTGTTACCAGTTGGTGTTCGCGGTATGAAAAGTCTCGATCGTGAAAAATTCTCGCGTAACGTCACCGTGCCTATCCTAAAGGTGTCTGATGAAAAATTGTCGAAAATTACCCAAATATGCAAACCTTATTTTCTTAAACTCTCAAACTTTAAGCCAGTGCAAGCATTACAAGAGAAAAATTGTGAAAGTTTCACTAAGTGCATTTATTTTAACCCGGATAAAGTATCAAAGTGGCTTGACATATCAGAGGCTGACCGGAGTTCACTCAAACAGCAAAATATCGACGAAGATAACTACGAAGAGAAGGAGATCCAGTTAACTTACGATAACTTTAAGTATGATGAGATTTTCAAAGCAGTTTTACCCGAAAATGAAGAAGTTGTCAGTGGGTTTTCTCAAATAGGACATATAATACATCTGAATCTAAGAGACCATTTATTAGAATATCGCTCATTGATTGGACAAGTCCTAATAGACAAAATTAATACTTGTCGCACAGTAGTCAATAAGAGTAACATTATAGATAATACATATAGAAACTTCAGTATGGAAATAATTGCTGGAGATGAAGATTTTTTAGTGACTGTGAAAGAGAACAGATGTAACTTCCAATTTGACTTTTCCAAAGTTTATTGGAATCCGAGATTATGTAAAGAACATGAAAGAATTTTGGAGTTTCTCAAACCTGAGGACATATTATTTGATGTGTTTTGTGGTGTCGGACCTTTTGCAGTTCCAGCAGCTAAAAAAAATTGCAGAGTATTCGCCAATGACTTGAATCCAGAATCGTTTAAATGGTTAAACCACAATGCTAAACAAAACAAAGTCAATATGAAGCTCTTTAAATCATTCAATATTGACGGGAAAGATTTTATATGCAACACATTTAGAGACTTTATACTGGATTACTGTAAAGGAAAAGAAAAACTTGATCAAGATGCTAAAATACATATAACCATGAATTTACCGGCTATGGCTGTTGAATTTTTGAAATATTTCAATGGATTACTCAAAGAATCTGAACTCAAAGATAAATGTGATTGCGAAATAGTTGTATATGTTTATTGTTTTGCTATCGGAGAGGATCCTCATGCTATAGCTAAGCAGATGGTATGCGAAAATATGGAGAAAGATATATCAGCGTTAATAACAGATGTTTTTGATGTTAGAAATGTTTCTCCAAAAAAGGAGATGATGAGAGTGACTTTTAAACTGACCAAGGAAATCCTTTTTTCATGTACCGAGCAGGAAGAAAATGGTGAACCACCTATTAAAAAGCATTGTGCTAGTGAACAGTGATTATTTTTATAATCTTTACTATCATTTATTAGCTCCTAGTCTATATTCATATTAAACATTGAAAATATATATTTTTTAAATAAATATTAATGTAAAAATGTTACTTGTGTTTTATTTTTCAAAATTAATCCATATTTTAGTAGTATCTACTGCCTATTAAGTATTAGGTATCTACCTATGACCTTTAAAATTTTTGGATCTGTCAAAATAATTGATAAATCAGCCCCCTCATATTATGCTCCCTACATTAATAAAAAAATCTACCTAGCATATTCCTGGTATACAAGATGTGTAAATCTATCACTATTGATAAGTGATTATAATATGTTAGAAGGCGACTAGTTGTTTTTACCAATATACATAGACTAAAGTATTTATTCAAAACACTTCATAGGAGCAAGACGCTGTCTACTAGTAGTATATTTATTTGTTATATTTATTGTTCCTTTTATTACAATATTTTAGTAGAAAGGCACTACTGAGCATATTATATTATTTTACAACCAATTAATTTAAAATTTACTTATATTTTGAAGGTAACATTGAAAAGCTGTCCTAACAATTATTTATTATTTTACACCTGTATTTTCTTTTATGAATAGTTTTATTTGAATAATGATTACTTGATGTAGGTACCTCAATGTATTCTTATTTGATATTTCAGTATAGTGATGCGTTACCAAGTGAACAAGACATGGATTTTGAAGATATTGACACAGTTGTGAGCGAGTCAAAACAGGTATTCAATATACAATTTAAATTTTAATTTATTTAAAGATAGTGCTACTTAGTATGAATGCTAGCTATGTAATTGAAAAAGATGTATGGTGCCTAGCTAGTACCTAAGCATAACAGGTAACCTTTACAAATGAAATTGAAACAAATTTTTATAACTTTGATGTTAATCATGTATCATCATCAATATTTCTGATATCAATATGGTTGCATCATGCAAAACGGATCTTGTTTCTAAGAGTTTTACTTATTGTTAATCTGTTTTTTGGAAATAAATGATTACTGTTAAAAAAATAAGCGTAAAATTTTATCTACTATAATGAAATTTAAAATATTACACAGTCCTTTTTTTATAATACTTACTTATAGTTTAAGCTCAAATCTTTTGATGTTTTTGGTTTTGACATTTGATCTTGCAAATGTGCAATGAAAACACCAATTTCGCACACCATGAATGTCATTTCGATGTCTTTTTCAGATCATTCGAGAATGCTTCCAAAAATTCCAACTAGACGAAGTTTTTCTATCGTTCAACGGCGGCAAAGACTGCACAGTTCTACTAGACTTACTAATAGATGTCCTAGAAGATATACACAGGTCAAATACCATAAGAAAAGAATTGAAAATTGTTTACATACGGACCAAAGGACCTTTTAGGGAGATTGAGGACTTTGTTATACAAGTCGAGGAGCATTACGGTGTTAAGTTGATGGTGATGGAGGGGGAAATGAAGATGACTTTGCAGAGGATATTAGAGAAGGATAGCAGGTTGAAAGCGTGCTTCATGGGAACCAGGCGATCCGATCCCTATAGTGAAGGATTGCAGTTTATGCAGGTAAGTGTACTCATCTTAAACTCCTCCTAAAAATATATTTCATGCTATTATGTACAAGTGTAAATTAGAAATTTAAAAAACATCCGACATTCGCCATTTTGTGGTGGCGGCCATCTTGGATTTCCATAGTGATATTGTACTAATCAAGCCCTTTCATTTGATACCCATATTGAGGGAGTTCCCTTACCCCCCCCATACGTGAAAAAATATGTAATCCGCCATTTTGTGGCGGCGGCCATCTTGGACCGATTTTCATCAAACATAGCTAAGAACACTCCCGACTAATTTACATTTCAATAAAAAAAACCGCATTCAAATCGGTTCACCCGTTTGAGCGCTACAGTGGAACAGCTAGACACACACACACCAAAAACTTATAACACCGTCGTTTTTGCGTCGGGCGTTAAAAAATAAATAATATTGAAGTGTCTATCTATGATTTCGAAATAACTTCCTCATATGATTATTTGAAGGACAGCTTAATTCAAATAGTTTTTAAATTTTCTGTGTCTAACATATTTTACAAGTTTCTCGCTTATCTTTTTCGAGGTTAAAACCTTATTTTACTTGTATCTACATAATATATTTGTTATTTCCTTTTCTTATGTACTGGAAATGTATAAAACTTCGTTATAAATTCATTTAATCTATAATATAATAAAACTGTAACAGATCCAATTCTGTACATTGAAGATATTTTGAAAATTTTTATTGGAGGGCACTCTATAATCGATACTGAAGCCAAAACTGCAATTTTTTTCATTTTTGTCTGTCTGTCTGTATCTTGGCCGCGCATCACGCAGAAACTACTGAATGGATTCAAATGAAACTTAAGACGATTTGAGTTTATACTCCGAGGTAGGACATAGGATACTTTTTATCCCGAAATTCAGCACGGTTCCCTTGGGAGAGGGGAAGAAAGTTAAAACGTGTATTTAGCTGTAATTCATTAACGCGTAGTTCGATTTAACTCATTCTTTTTTGTTAGAAAGGTAGTACTTTAAGTATTGTCCCGTAAATATTTCAAGGTCATAGGTTTTTTAGGTCAGAAATGACAGACATTTATAGGGTTCAAATGACTTGGGACCCGGATCTTTGAACTTACGGCTTATTTTAAACTGGTGTGTGTTTAAATTTATGTTTGTCGGTCTGTCTATTTGTTCCAGCTAATTTCCGAAACGGCTGGATCGATTTTAATGGAACTTTCAATGGCAGATAGGTGATGTTATAAGGAGTAACTTATGCTACCCTAACTAAATGTTAGGGTACATAAAATAATTATGGGATCCGATCCGATCCTACATAAAAACCTATATCCACGCGAACGAAGTCGCGGGGATCAGCTAGTGTATAATATAACGAAGCGCAGGTAGACCCCCCACTCGTTGGACAGACGATCTCAAGCGAGTCGCTGGCAGCCGCTGGAGTCAGGCGGCACAAGATCGTGTGCTGTGGCGATCCTTGCAAGAGACCTATGTCCAGCAGTGGACGTCTATTGGTTGAAACGAACGAACGAACGTATAATATAAAAAGTGTGTTTTATTTCCCTGCATTCTTTTGAGAAAAGCACTATATGCCTCGGCGGGAAATGGCAATTGCCTGTCTCGTATTTAGTAAAGCCCTCGCCTACGGCTAGGCCTTCAAACTCATACTCGACCTGCAATTGCCTACTTCCCAGCCTTTACAATAAAGTATTCTATTACAGAAAACGGATCAAAACTGGCCCCAAATAGTCCGCGTGTCCCCGCTGCTGAACTGGAGTTACCACCAGATATGGAGCTACATCCTGCAGAGACGAGTGCCTTACTGCAGCCTTTATGACAGAGGGTGAGTATTGAATATTGATACAAGTAAATATAACTGAGGTGTTTGTGTGTATATCCGAAATTTCTTTCCTAAGATAATACAAACAATCGACACTCTGTTTACTAGAAAGCGTCATAAACTAGGAACACTGTCATGTCTATGCGACGTGAACCATCGGGGGATGAGGCATATCCAACTAGCCCCAACTTCGGTCCCTCTCACAGCGCACCCGGGCTGAGGCCCGGGCAGCCCGTAGTGTGACCTGCACCGCGTCGCGTGAACATTCTCATGATTTTGTTCCCCGAATGGGTTCAAACTAGTCGGGCATACTCTGGCGTGCATCCACAGGAGGCTAAATGTTGCATATGGATAGTTCAATATCGATAGACTATCAATAGTCTATCGATATTGAACTATCCATATTTAAGGTAAAGGTTAAATTTAATTTATTTAAGGTAAAACCTTACAATCTACCGATGGTATTACCATGTGTCAGTTATATTGATGAATTCAATATTATCAACAGTTCTACATTCAATGATATCGATATTGTGGCTAATTCTGTTGTACACAATCTCTAAATCTAAACTAAAATGACAGGCCTAAATACACTACCGTCCAAAAGTATTTGAACACCTGCATGACATGTGCTTCAAAGCCTTTACTGTTAAAGATTTTTCAACAAGTGCGTTTCGTTAATTTTTTTTATACAATATGGGGACTACTAAAGAACATTCCGAGGAAACAAAAACAGCCGGCAAAAGTATTCGAGTAAATTTCTAAACTTCAGAAGGTACTTACATTCTGTCCTATCATCTGTACAATGCATTATTAAGAAATTTAAGGCTCAAGGCACAACATCCAATAACCCAAAAAAAAAACAGCCAAAAATCATTACAGAGCCTCCGCTCTGCTAGATTGAAGCGATGGTGCATGGTTCTAGTGCTCTCTTTTAGGCCGACGGCGGATAAATACTCTTCTCTTGGAACCAAAATCTACAAATTTCGATTCATCGCTTCAAATAACTTTTTTCCAGTCAGCAATTGTCCAATTTCGATGTTGTCTGGCCCCATTCAATCTCTTTCTTTTGTTAATAGCTGTAAGGAGTGGTTTCGATACTGCTATGTATCCCTTCAGTCCAGCATCGAGTAACCTTCTCTTAACTGTAGTCACACTTACAGGTTTACTGTGGCCCACATTAAAGTCCGCTGCTATTTCG
Organism: Melanargia galathea; assembly: GCA_920104075.1. Classification (NCBI taxonomy): domain Eukaryota; kingdom Metazoa; phylum Arthropoda; class Insecta; order Lepidoptera; family Nymphalidae; genus Melanargia; species Melanargia galathea. The sequence goes on from OV049865.1 coordinate 4,829,123, forward strand.
GGCACAGTCAGGTATCTATTGCGTTTACTTTTTATTACTATGCTTAAGTCTTAAGTCGAAGCTGTAACCCTGTATGTAATTTTTTAATAATGTAGTGTACAGGTGATAGTGGTACCTTCTGAAGTTCAGAAATTTCTCGAATACTTTTGCCGGTTTTGTAAAGACCTATGATAATTCCTTTTATCTCCTCAGAATATTCTTTAGTATTATCCCTATTTTGTATAAAAAAAATTAATGAAAATCTTGCCGTTGCACTTGTTGAAAAATCTTTAACTGTAAGGTATTGAAGCACATGTTATGCAGGTGTTCAAATACTTTTGGACGGTAGTGTATATTCCTATCTCTTTCACAATGCTCCCTGCAGAAAAGGATAGCAATATTTTTAAACCTGTCAATTTAGTTTAGAGAATTGTGTACAACTGAATCGGCCACATTATCAATGTTATTGACACGTGGCAATACTGTCGGTCGTACTATCGATATCTTGAATAGTTTTCTCAGTCAGCTATCGATAGTCAAACTATTTAAAGTTTTGAAACTAGTCCAGCCGTTGTGTTATTTAGTTCAACAAATTAAATTTTCCGAATATTTGATATTACTTATGAAAGTCGTCTCGCCACAGGTACACATCAATAGGGAGCATACACAACACATCGGCGAACCCCGCGCTCGCGCACACGGACACTTGCGGCCGCGTGTCGTACCTGCCTGCGTGGAAGCTCGCGGACGCGTCGCTCGAGCGCGCGGGTCGTGGCCCGGCGGCGGCGCTCAACGGACACGCCGACACAAACGGACACACAGACCGCAACACTACTATCCAGAATCATATATGTAGTTAGGAGAAACCTGATATTGTAGTTTGATTTTCCAGGGAATATTTAGGCTGAAGTCTAAACTTCTCAGCATCAACTAAAATATAGTAGCCACCTAACAATAGTGTAAAAATATGTTAAAAAAACTCGATCTTAAATTAATCCTAAGTAACTGTTGCTTATCCCAAAAACTGTCCGATTTAATATAAAATAATCATATCGACCTAGTTTTTGCAAAATGCAGCAAAATTCTGCAAAAACTTGTAGTTTTCAATATTTTTGAGCAATTTTTTAATTCCGAAGCATTTTTGATTATTTTTTTAACATTTTACACTATTGTTATATTATGTATATTATATTGAATTACTTCAATTGTGCAATCTCAATGTAATAGAAAATGCAATTTTGAGTTTATATAAATTATTACAGTAAGGTTCAGCTACTTATTAGTTGTTAAATTATTTATTTATGAGTAGATAATTTTTTTTTGTAATACTTACTAGATCAATCTTTAACTGGTCTGTACAATAACTGAATTATCTCCACTGATATTAAGTTTCTTAATTCATTAATTTATAATAAAACAATGTGGTCAATTCTGTTGTACACAATCTCTAAACTTAAACTAAATTGACAGGTTTAAAAATAGTGTTATCCTTTTCTGCAGGGAGCATTGCAAAGAGATAGCAATAGATTTAGACCTGTCATTTTAGTTTAGATTTAGAGATTGTGTACAACAGAATTAGCCACATTATTAATTTTAATGGGTACTTAGAATTGTTTTTGGGGCATTTCTTTTTTATTTTATTCTTTTTGTACAGTTACCAATAGGTAATTTTTTTTTAATTGTTTAGAGCAGTGGCGGAGTAAAGGTTGGTTAGGTTAGGACTCTGGTCTAGTCCAGTCCCACTGCTGGGCACGGGTCGTCTCTCATCGTCGTCAGAGTCGCCAAGCTGCTACAATGCGGATTGGCGGGCTTTAACTATAGTCACATAAAAGTCATAATAACCGGGACCGACAGCTCAACTTGCTCTCCGAGGCACGGGACCTCACGGGGGTGAAAAACCGCCAAATATCAACTCCGGGCTGGCACTGAAAATTTCCTTATAGAATAAACCAACATCTGTCAATTTTCGGTCCGACCCGGGAGTCGAACCCATGATCCGCAGCTGAACCTACCAACCGCTAAATCAGTATAGTCAAATAATCAGGGCTAGTCCGCCTTTGCACACCAACACATTTTTACGCACACAGTCGCAGCCTTTTAACCGCATTCGTTCACTTACACGCATACTGATACTTTGGCGCATTTTCTGTGGGAGTATGTCTTCATGTGTGTGACTTGAATAGAAACTTTTTTTTTAATTAAAGGTATTAAAAATGTGCCATTATATTAAAAAAATAGTTTCAAAATTCAAATGGTGATATTAAATAAATAATTATTTGTTACACTATGATTATTAGAGAATTAATTGTCTGTGATTTGAAATTAAATTATTTTTGCACGGGTATCTTTGCATTTATTTTTTTCTCTAAATACCGCTCCACCTATACCGTTGCACGAATTTGCACATCAAGTAACGTTAACCGTGCGGAAAAATTAGTATGTATGGGACGTAAAAGGGACGGATGTTTTGCCGTCCCTTTCACACCCCATACAAAATAAGAGTAAGGACGTGTTTCACCACCTGATAAGTGTTGGATAGCCTAAACGTAAGTTTTGTCACTTTCTTACTTTGTCAAGTGACAAAGACAACATGTTCACAAGTTCTGACACTTATCAGAAGGTGATGAAACAGCAAGAAGCTTACTACACTAGCGGCACGCTATGATGGCCGGTTTGACACATTACAATAGTGATGTGGAATGTCAATTTATTCTCGAACAAAAAACAATTAAGTTTTGTTTTTGTACCTGATTAAATAGGTTTAATAAAACAAAAATGTATATGTTTATTTAATTTATTTGAACGAACTGAATATTTGAACGAAAATGAATATACATACTTTATATGCACACAAGAAACATATGAATACAAAAGATACCAAAAAAGGTGCCACAAAAGGCCATAATTAATCAGATTCGTCCATACTACTATTTTCACTGTCGTCACTGCTATCATCACATACATTAATAATTATATGTTCGTTTTCTATAATATTATCTATTTTCACATCTCTTTCATAATCTTCCCTTATTAATTTAACAGTTCTATTCACAACCTTTTCCCAGTCTCCTTTAGTCACATGTTCACAAGCTTCTTCTAATAATTTTAGCATTTTTTTTGTGGTAAAAGGGGGTTCTGTATTGTGTCTTGCAGCATATCCCTTAATTTGAGCCCACACCAACTCAATCGCATTATACTCACAATGGTAAGGCGGTAACCGTATAACTCTGTGCCCATGTTCTAATGCTATTTCGTCAATGACGTATCGGATCTTGGTTGGTTTGTTTTCTTTTAAAAGACGTACTAATTCCGCTTTTAACATATTCATGTTTGCATCTACGCCATTTTTACGAAGCCATGCGACGATATCAGCTTTCTTTTGGGATTGGGCAGGTGGCTTGTCAATTTGCATCGAGTGGTATGGGGCGTTGTCCATAATTATAATAGATGGTTCAGGGAGGCTACACAACATTGAGGTAAACCATTCAGTAAACTTTTCTCCATTCATGTCTTCATGATAGTCTCCAGTGGTTTTTGACGCAAAAGCCATGAGAGAACCTTCGACAAACCCGTTGATGGTTCCGGCGTGACAAATTATAAGTCGCGATCCTTTTCCTACAGGAACTTTGGAAGTAGATGCTGCTGTGTCATCGTTCCAAGAACGGCCTACAGTATGGTTAGCATTAAGCCATGTTTCATCCAAGAACACAACATTTTGCCAATTTTTGATTTCTTTCACTTGCCGTAAAAAAGTATACCTTGCCATCGCTATATCAAATCTTTCCATCAATATTTTGCGTTTGTTACATTTTTTGTATCGAAATCCAATGGTCTTCAAAATCTTCGTTAAAGAACTTTCCCCACCGAAGAATAATCCAGCTTCCTTCAGTGAATGCACCAACTTTTTTCTTGTTGGATACTCCTTCTGTAAATAGTAGCCGTAAACATGTCTTCGGATAGCATCGGCATCAAAGCTATCGATGCCTACGACTGGTTTTGCTCGTTTTCTCTTTTTTGGTGTGTGAAGTTTATTTTCTTCTGTGCCAGTCTCGCCATATTTTTTTTTAGTTATCCGTCTAACAGTTCGTTGTCCAATATTAAGCGCATCAGCTACGCGTTCAACCACTGACGTTATAGGTAAAATTGGCCCTCCATTTTGAGCTTCAAGATCGAAATAGTTACGAAGGCGTATTACGAACTCACGTGTCTGACTATTTAGAACAGTTCTCTGCGTACGTTCGGTCATATCGACGAAATCCACAACAAAGGGCTTGAACAGAGTCCAAATTAACGAGCAAGGGTCAACAGTAATGCAGTATCAATATTTGAAATCCAAAGCCAGGTCAAAACTATATCACAATCGCATTGCACTGACAGTTTATACTTTTCGAAGCAACGTCAATTCGAAACTGCTTTGTTTTGCATTGAGCATTGACGCGAGTTTGCCGGAGGTAGTAGTTGTGCTAGCCAGCGATCCTATGTGACGATCGTATTAGATTCCATTTTTAAAAATTTATTGATATTTTTTTGCGATTTCAGAGGTTTGTCCACATAGTGAAAATTGTTCATATTCACAAGTACATTCACCCCTTAAATGGTGCAAACTGATTTTTCTACACTTGTATACATTTAAGAAATCAATTTAATAAATAAATTTTGAGTCCTAAACCTAAAACTACATTCGATAAAATTTATGAATCTCTGCACATCACTATCGTCAATAAAGTAATACAATTATTTCCTTCAAAGTCGTTATCAATTAATACGGAACTTCATGAGCGGACAAACGTCAAACCGGCCATCATAGCGTGCCGCTAGAGTAGTGAAACAGGCCATTGGACAGTTAAAATTGACCTATAAACTGGCAGAAAAGTCCATAATTTCTAACTTATTCGGAAAGAGAAACTAACTATTTAAAGATAGTCTAATTCTAATGAGATTCGGTACTTTCCGAGATTCGTCGCACGACTTGTGTTTATCGCTGTCGCACGTCATTGCTATGTGCGATATAATTATATGTGATATCGTTAACGTTAACAGCAACGCTGCGTGGGGAAAATTAAAAACGTAGGTAGGTACTTAAGTGTAAAACTAGGCTTTATTTCTTTAAGTTTTATGTTCAGTACTATCGGGTTTCACGTGTTTCCTAATAAATTCCTGGAATGCGGCAACATCTTCTGGTTTATCATCTGAAACGGGAAAATGTTTATATATTTAATTCCGGTGGGCGTGTGTATTCTTCTCCTAAATGCCTTGACCGGTTTTGATGACATTTTTTGTACTAATGGTGTCACCTCGATGGTTCTTAGCTTAGTAGGAGCCGGTAGTGGCGCTGTTGGTGACAATCTAGCATGAAGTCTGCCTACCGGCTCCGCCAGTGTCAACATGAACTTAACAACTTACGCACGCTTACGATACGCAAGTGTACCTAAGCCTAAAGGCCAAGTTAGACGGTTCATTTTTCGAGATTTTTGCTTTCATTTTCGAGGCTTCATCGGTGAATCATCGAAAATGATCCGTCTAAACACCGACCGTACATCGTTCACAGGCAATGTGCCATAGTAAATATCGTATCGTGCATCGTTCATCGCAAAAATGAACGATGAACGGGGCACCGTCTAATTTGGCCTTAACTACCCAGCTAAGGTAGGATTATTATTATTAGTCACACATTTAACTGATGCTAATGGATATAATATATGTTTTCAGCCAAAGGAATCAATAGATTCAATCACATAATAAAACGAACGGGCGAAGCTAATATGATGCATGTTGTGATAAATAAATAAAAGTTATACAATACATTACCCATTTCCTCCGGTTGTGTCTCTGTGCCCTCGTCGTCGCTGGAGCTCTCGTTGGCCGGGTGCTTCAGGTACATGTCGCTGAGCTCGCGCCCGCGCGCCATCTCCTCTATGAGCTTCCTCTTGTCTATCACTGTGTCTGGCTCGCCTGTCACAATAATTATAAAATATGTCAAAAAAAAATGATTGTGACCATAGAATAATGAATAAGAGGGAGTATTGCCCTTTACATCAAATTGTATGGAAACCTGCTGTCGTTAGTTTGTCCCCACCACTTGCTACAAAATGCTATATTGCATACTGATAGATCAGTGCAAGCAGCACCAGCAAATATAGACTTTATCGTTTAGTACACAGCGTTCAATTTCAATCACCGTACATCACACGTTATCGATGTTGAGTGAAGGCGCCCGTTCCATGAAAGGTCTAAAGTTTTAGTGAAAGAATATATTTATATAGTACAAGTACCATTGCGTCCTAAGACCGACCGATTCAATGTTTGATTTCTACTAAGCAAGCAATGGATTTTGTTCATAATGAGATACAGACTTCTCAATTTAACACTTTTTGAGCATAATGTAAATATATACATAATAATGTTTTCTTGTTTTTTTATGGAAAATAACAACAAGAACTTGTACTTAAGTGTGAAATGAGATGCCATCTTTCGTGTGATTCCCTTTTTTGCTTGATTTTTTTCAAACAACCACTGAACAACACGGCATTTCGTTAAAAATCGAGAGCGGTGAAGCGATCGGTGGACGACATTCGACTAAAGACAGAAACGGTTCTCAGGTGTATTTAACACCAGAAAAGTTCTCAGGAACCACGCCCCCTTGCCATATCTCTTCTTATTCATTTATCTATGATTGTGACGATAAAAAACGACTGACAGTAAAAAATTATTCTGACAGTAAAAACTACTGTGACAATAAAAAACGACTTACGATTATTAAAAACGATTGTGACAATAAAAACGATTGTGACAATAAAAAACGACTGTGACAATATTTAAAATTGTATTTTAAACGTAATGGCAAAATCGAAATTAACACGCCGCTGATTCATGATCATGCAGATTCTTACAAGTTGTAGTAAAAAAAAATCACTCTTACTCTTATCTCCTTGTTTTAATTGCTCTTCTTTCCTTTTCTGCTCTTCTAGTTTTTCTGCACGCATTTTCAACCAATCTGCTTTGTAGTCTCTAGAAGATTAGTAATAATTAGTTATAACACACATAATATGTATAAAAATAAACCTGAGTAAACAACTGTGAACATGAGAACTTCTCGGTATTCATTGTGCACTTACTTTTCATATTCCTCAGCTGCATCATCCACTAACTTGAAAAATTCCTCTATGCCCTGGAAAGGACACAGAAAATACTTAATCACAAGTATAAATCAAAAATTTAAATAACTATATATGCATACATTTAGTTTAAAAAATAATAATATGTTATTGTAGTTATTATTGGGCTCATTAGGCTAAAGGAGTTCCTAAAGTGGTGGAATGGGGTGGTAAAATTTTGTACGAGAAACATTTTCTAAACCCCTTGCCATTGTTGAGACTTGAGTGACATGGGACATAGCAAGGAAAGGATGCAAAGACGTAGTGTGGTAACAATACGTCTTTTCAACTGCAAGTCAACTCGAGGTACCCTTCTTCCTTCCTTTCCTTACTACTTCCAATGCCTCTCGACGAATGTGTGGCAGGGGGGTTAAATGAAACATAAGCCTCAATAGCGCAACGGTCAAGGTGTGGACTTAAAACCGTAAGGTGAACGGTTCATATCCCATCCGTTGACCTATTGTTGTACCCACTCCTAACAGAAGCTTAATGCTTTAATTTGGAGGGGAAACGCGTCCGGTAAATAATTATTAGGTTTTCTGTCAAAAAATTCTCAGTACCAGCCCGGAGTTACCACGACTAGTGGTGTTTTACCCCGGTGCCTCGGAGAGCACGTTAAGCAGTCGGACCCGGTTATTATGACTATCATGTGACAACATTCGTTAAAGCCCGCCAATCCGCATCGGAGCAGCATCGCGGGTCTAAGCTCTAAATCCCTCGCTCCTATGAGAGAGGCATGTGCCCAGCAGGGGGACGTTAAAAGGCTGTAGTAGTGGTTGTGGTGAGATATTGTATTGAACATACGTCGCCCGTGTGCGCGCTAACTCCGCAGCACCTCAGGTCCGCGTAGAAGGTGTCGAGCGCGAGCGCCATGGAGCGCGTGAGGTTGCCGACGTACGTGGTGCCCTCGCCCTCGCCGTCCCCGTCAGCGTCCAGCGCCTCCTGGAACGCCTCGAAGTCGCGCATCCACTCCACCGCGTAGCTGTTATCTACTACATCCGTCTGGAATCATACCAAATGTCATAATTATCATCATGATCAACCCATTACCGGCCCACTACAAGGCACGGGTCTCCCCTCAGAATGAGAAGTGTTTAGGCCGAAGTTCACCATTCTTGCCCAATTATTCATAACAAAAAAAAAGGGCAGCCTAGTTTTGTACAGGCATACAGCATTGGTACAGGATTGGTATAAAGTAGTTACCTTATTCATAACAATAAATGGCAGCCTAGTCTTGTACAGTATGGAGGCATACAGCATGCTGGTCAAGTGTGGATTGGTATAAAGTAGTTACCTTATTCATAACAACAATAAACTGCAGCCTAGTCTTGTACAGTATGGAGGCATACAGCAGCTGGCCAAGTGTGGATTGGTATAAAGTAGTTACCTTATTCATAACAACAATAAACTGCAGCCTAGTCTTGTACAGTATGGAGGCATACAGCAGCTGGCCAAGTGTGGATTGGTATAAAGTAGTTACCTTATTCATAACAACAATAAACTGCAGCCTAGTTTTGTACAGTATGGAGGCATACAGCAGCTGGCCAAGTGTGGATTGGTATAAAGTAGTTACCTTATTCATAACAACAATAAACTGCAGCCTAGTCTTGTACAGTATGGAGCCATACAGCAGCTGGCCAAGTGTGGATTGGTATAAAGTAGTTACCTTATTCATAACAACAATAAACTGCAGCCTAGTCTTGTACAGTATGGAGGCATACAGCAGCTGGCCAAGTGTGGATTGGTATAAAGTAGTTACCTTATTCATAACAACAATAAACGGCAGCCTAGTCTTGTACAGTATGGAGGCATACAGCATGCTGGTCAAGTGTGGATTGGTATAAAGTAGTTACCTTATTCATAACAACAATAAACTGCAGCCTAGTCTTGTACAGTATGTAGGCATACAGCAGCTGGCCAAATGCGGATTGGTATAAAGTAGTTACCTTATTCATAACAACAATAAAGGGCAGCCTAGTCTTGTACAGTATGTAGGCATACAGCAGCTGGCCAAGTGCGGACTGGTATAAAGTAGTTACCTTATTCATAACAACAATAAAGGGCACCCTAGTCTTGTACAGTATGGAGGCATACAGCATGCTGGCCAAGTGTGGATTGGTATAAAGTAGTTACCTTATTCATAACAACAATAAAGGGCAGCCTAGTCTTGTACAGTATGGAGCAGGCGTACAGCATGTTAGACATGAAGGTAACGGGTGACACACTCCGCACGGTGTCCATGACGTAGACGATCACCGTGGGGCACGTCGCGGCCAGCGCCTCCGTCACTATCGTGCCGGACGCCGACCATGTGAACACTTCTATTTGACCTGATGAAGAGAAAGAACGGTTGTTATACCCAGTATCACCACCACTGCAATTTCTTAACGTCCCACTGCTGGGCGCACGCCTCCTCATTCATAGGAGAGAGGTATTTAAAGCTTAGACATGCCTCGCTGCTCCAATGCGGGTTGGCAGGCTTTTAACAACTATTGTCACATAATAGTGATAATAACCTGAAACAACTGCTTAATATACAAGTTCATATTTTTGTTGACTAGTTTATGACGCCCACGACATTGCATGGAAAATCCCGTCAAAATCGGTTCATCGAATGAGGATGTTTGGGTTGTTTCCATTCAATAATGATCATAAGAGCTTAAAAGAGGTACTTGTTTCAAATTCACAGCCAGACACACCAATTTTATATTTTATTGTATAGATGAAACTAGGTCTACTAATCATTAGGCTTTATTCAATTATTTTTTTCAAAAATTAGTAATTATTTGTAGTACATAACATTACTTCTTGTGGTAGTCAAGCAAAATGCAAATATTCTTATAACATAAGATGCTGATTAAAACAAGAAACAACACTATGAAGCAATATTGGTGCTAATTCAATTGCACATAATCCCTAAGCTTAACTAAGTTAGTACAGGTCTTTAGTACAAGTATTGATATACTTTTCCACAAGAAATGTTGTGAAAGACATAGCACTATATTTAGACCTGTTGATTCAGTTAGACTATTTACTACAGAATTAACACCATTTAGGAAGTCTTACCTGGTGTATCAATAATGCAATACTTATGTTTCTTGCCCGCCTTCTCAATGAGCTCAACAACTTGTCCGAACTTGGTCGAGAACAGGTTTAGCGCTGTGACTATACCTCCATTGGGACCCAGGCCATACTGTTTCATTACTTCCTTGTAGTTCACTGTGTCTCTTATGTCTGTATAGCAAAAAGAAAGAACATGGTGACCCAATCCAATGAAACAATGCTAGTTGAGGCAACTCACTCGCAATAATATACATATTATGTACATAGTCATGAAGTAACTCAATAAGTAATTGATTGTATGGTGAATACCGTAGAATTACTTACCTATGTTCGCTGGATAAGATACCTCTCGACACGCTGGGTCCAAGTTAATTAAATAAGGTCTCGAACCATTTGTGATTTTACTTGCCAATCGCCTTGTGAACGATGTTTTCCCAGCTCCAGCCATACCTAGTGAAATAAAAACATTCACTACTTAGCTAATTTTTGTTAAGTTTAAACAAAAAATAAATTATATCAATATTCTTTAAATTATAAAGCCTAAGTATCGTAAGAACTCCTAACCTAAAATTATGAGGCACACAGGTTTTGGCGATTCTTCTTCCATTTTATGTACACTCAATTGGTTTTAATTAATATAATCTTTTATTCAAGCGTATTATGTAGGTATTTAACTTTGCAGTGCGAACCAATGATTTGGATTTTAGAAATTATAAATAACGAAATAAATTATTAATCGGCGCAATTCAAAACAATCAACAATGTCACAGAACAATGTTTCGGTTCAGACCCATAGAGATAATAATAAGTAGAGTAGGCATACCTACCTTAAAAACGTGCCAAAAATACACTCACACACGCACAATCCTGTAACATAAAATGGCGCGTGTTCATTGTGATGTCTCAAGTTGTGCGTGTGTGAGTGTTCATGTATACATTTTAGGGAGGCCATCTTAAGGGAAGTTGCAATAAAATTTCTGCCACGATCTGTTTTATTGTTATGTTTAAAAATGTAGTGTTGTCTCTTACACACTTATGAAAATTTTGATAAGCTTAAGCTATTTTCCGATCCACTATTTTCTATAGGACATTATGCCAAGTCCTCTTCTATAGGTTCATGTTCAGAACAAGAAGGTTATAAGTATTAAGTATATATTCTATGTAGACACTGGAGACTGCGCCTAAAACATTGTAGTGAAGACAGGGTCATTCAGGTGAATGACCTTGCTATTTTTTCTCTCTAGTTATTCTATACCTCTAACCTCACAGTTCACACACTCTATTTAAGTAGGTGAGAACGAGACATAGCAGACCTGTTCAAGGCCTTTCTTTGCTTCCATAGTTTGCTTCAAAGTTTTATTTGGAGCTCAGAATCCATAGGTTCTATAATTCTAGGTTTAGAACCAGTTTAGAAATTATCCATATAGACCATAGAGATAATAATAATAAGTAGAGTTGGCATACCTACCTTAAAAACGTGCCAAAAATACACTCACACACGCACAATCCTGTAACATAAAATGGCGCGTGTTCATTGTGATGTCTCAAGTTGTGCGTGTGTGAGTGTTCATGTATACATTTTAGGGAGGCCATCTTAAGTCACGAGTCTGCCACGATCTGTTTTATTGTTATGTTTAAAAATGTAGTGTTGTCTCTTACACACTTATGAGATAAGCTTGAGCTATTTTCCGATCCACTATTTTCTATAGGACATTATGCCAAGTCCTCTTCCTATAGAGTCAATGATATAGACACGACAAATGACGTTGACAGTGATCGACGTTTCACAGCTCTAGATTCTAGTTTTTCTAGTTTAGCTTTTTGTACTTTGTGGCTTTTTAGTTCTTTTGATCCTACTTTTTTTGGCTTTAAGTCTTTAGGTTCAAGCTTTTCAATACGTCTTCACGATAATATTTTAAAAGTTCATTCCATTTCCAACATAGAGTTTAGTAACAAGTACATTCTCTATTGGTGGCAAAAATTATTGTTCAGTGCTTGTGTAAAGCCGCGTCTCATGCTTTTGTTTTCTTTTGAAATTATAGATTTTGATATATCTGTACTTTGTAACTGAATTTTTCTTTTCTGCCAAATAATTACAATCTTTAGATTTAATTAGGCACTTTATTACTTAAAAATAATTTATATTACAAATACATATTTACAAAATGTACAACATAATTATTTTTCAATCTAAATATTATATTTCTCGAGATTTAGAAACATTATTGGGTACATGTGACCTAATTTGGATATTCTCTTCTGTATAATTATTCGCAGCGTGTCTGTATAAGTAGCTGGGGGCTTGGAGGTGGAGGGATCACGCCAGTGCAGACCTGCAATATAAAACACACATGTGTAACTACCTGAATTACTATGACTTCGCGCGGGTGGGTTTACCTATTTTAATTTCTGTAAACTTTACTATAATGTACAACAACTAAAAGAGAAAAAAGAGAATCTTGCTTCGTATCGCCATTATAGTGCTTTAGAAGCACATCGAACATTGTGAGTCGACGGTAAATACATAGAATTAATGAAAACATAATGTTAAAAAATTAATCACAGACTGTGAGTTATGTTTACTCAACGGCCAAAAAGAATTTCTATGCAACTAACTGCCAGTCTTTCAAAGGTTCCATACAGAACTCCTTAAGTAGTAGATTTAAAAAACACTCAGGAGTCCATTCAATTCCAGTTAATTCTCCATTATTACAGCCAAATAACATTCAAAAAGCAAAACAAGTTGCACAAAAGTTGATAATCTTATAACTTAGTCCATTCCACGAGTGAAACTCCTAGGGAACAAAGTACTTGCACCTCATTGGTTGATGCGCGCGGCTGTAGATAAGTGAATACGTGCCGCTTTAAAGGGTGCTGACATTGCAGTTTTACATGCTGACAGGCAACTTATTTACGCATTATATTTTTTTATTAAAGCAACTTTTTCGTAGAACATAGGTATTTTCCTTTGGGAACTTGTTTCGTGGAATGGACTATACAATGGTTAAAGTAAAATTTTAAAGTAAAATTTTGGTCTATAGTTAGAAAACCCTGACTAGGGGATTTTGCTTTTTTTTGTAACTTTAACCGTCTATGATGCAACTCACCCTGACGAGATGAAAGTTAAGTTAAATACTTTGTTTGTACCTGTAGAGTCGCAGGTGAACAGTGCAGGCGAGGGCACGTTGTCGCGCGTGTAATTCCATATACAGTCTCTTAACACTTGAACAGTCTGTGGACAAATAAACAGAATTTATAAACAATCTCTCCTTCCCTTCTTCGTCGTTTCCTCATAATCGAGGGTTGTGACACACTACCTCAGCTTGCTCGATAAAGAATATCCACTACTTATAGAGACCTTTAACGTCTCATAGCTGGGCACACAAGTGACGACCTCCCTGGCGCAATGGTGAGTGCTGTAGTCTTAGGAGTGGGAGCGCCGGGTTCGATTACTGACGGTGGCAATTTGGGAATTTATAATTTCCAAATTGTCTTTGGTCCGGTTTGGTGGGAAACTTCAGCCATGACTAAGTTAGTAGTAAGTCGACTGCCCTTCCAGCGAAGCCGTACTGTCAAGCGATTTAACATTCCGTATGGTAACCGCGTAGAAATCGATCAAGGGTATGCATATACCTCTTCCTGGTTAGCCATCATCCCTTTTAGACTGCTCATGTCACTCAGCATCAGGTGAGATCGCGGTCAAGGGCTAACTTGTAGATGAATAAAAAGAAACCAGGATCTTGTGATCCATAATAGAGACGGTAGAGCATGGTGGAGGCGGTGCAGTGTGGTTACCTCGTTGGCGGTGAGCTCGGGCGCCAGCTCCAGCACGTGGCTGAGCGGGTGCGGCAGCAGCTGGCCCAGCGTCATCACGGACAGCAGCTCCGTCAGCGCGACCAGCTCGCGCGCCATCTCCGCCGATTGCTTGTGCCGGTCTGACAAACGAGAAATTATATTAGTCTACATTCCACGAGTCAAGCTCCTAGGGAACAAAATACTCGCACCTCATTGGTCAATGAAACGAAAAAGCTCCATCAAAATCTTCTCTTGCGTACCAGGAGTCCATAACGTGACAGGAGGCCGTTTGAGTTCCCAGGCGCTAAGTACACAAGTTTTGCACGTTATACATCGCCGGTTTGAAAAAATTTAAATACTAAACAAATAGTAAATAAAATACAATAGGACAAACGGTTATTGCGTTTAGGTAGTGTAATAAATAGACCAATTTTTTCGATAGCGGTTCTCTTATACCCTCACCCAAATGCGCTCTCAGCCGATGCAACAGAGACGCGGCGGTGGCTCTCAGCAGCGCCGAGGCCAGACACAGCGCGGGCCGCGCGCGCGCCACGCGCCGCAGCGCCGCGCGCGACACGCCGCAGCGCTCCACCGCGCAACGCATGTACAGCTCGCGCTCTATGCTCACTTGCTACAAAAACAATAATACCGACTAGAATGAGCTATATTTTAGGAAAAATTAAACCGACTCGGTTCCAGCAATCTCAGAGTAATCGGTGTACCAATCAAAAACATTAGTGATATATGGGTACATTTATGTGTATAACTTCGTACATAGGAATGATAACTATAGTCTATTCCACGAGTCAACCTCCTAGGGAACAAAATACTCGCACCGTTTTAAAGAAAAGTGGAACAGAGTCAAGTAAGCACGATATTCCTATACTTTTAATGTGCTGTTGATACCTTAGTAAAATCTTCATCAGGCCAAGGCAGTCCGTTGTACATGACGTCGGGTGAAACTAGCTCGACCAACAGCAGGGATATTGACGTTGCACCCTCCACCACCCCACTGTTGCCATCCTATAGTGAAAAAAGTTCCTTTATCATCTCAATCGACCATATTTCATAATGTGTTTCCGATAGTAATTAATCTACTTATTCGTCTTGATAACTTCGTCCATAATACAGGATACATAGGGTGTAAAGGCACCACTATCAAATAGTAGTGATGATTGCTATTTACTGAAAAGATACCACAAAAAACGCGAAAAAAAAATATTTATTATCAAAATTATTAAAGGCAATCAGCTGATGATCGAGGAACGTTGGGTAAATACCTATCACGGTGACCACCAGTTGTGCACGCTATACATTTCCGATTTGAGAAATACTGAATATTAATGTTATATACACAACATAATAATATTATTACTATTATTTAAAAAAAGAGAAGCGGCAACCGTGTTTCTTGCTGGTTCTTCTCGTTGGGAACGGCATCCTGAGGCAGTGGTACATTCCGACCCAGTTGTAGATTCTCTACACGATTCAAAAGCACTTGCAAAAATTTATTTGAATAGAAAACTTCTATTGAATCAAATTTTTGCAAGTGCTTTTGCTTTTCTATTTCATTCTATTTATGGAAAAAAGCACTCACCATGCAAGACATGAGAGCGCCCATCAGCAGCTCGTTGTTGGTGGTGAGTATGGGCGGGATGTCGTCGTCGTCCTGGCCGCCGTGCCTGCGCACGCCCTTGCCGATGATGCCCGCGTGGAACACCGACGTGTGGCTCTGCGTCAGCTGAGTTATGGGGCCCTGGAGTTAAGTAAAGTAAAAGTTAAGGCCTAAAGTTGAAGCCCTTGAGGGTTGAAGAAACACCGTTCAGAATATGTAATGGTTAAAATTGGTAACTATAGACCATTCCACGAAACAAACTCCCAAAGGAAATTGCTCTTGTGCGCTCACTGCGCTCAAGCGGTCAAATCGTTTATAAGATAGCCTTAGGATTCATGTGAGTACGTTCATAGTTCTTGAGGTGGTTGGACGTGTGTGTTTGTGATAGAAGATTAATTACTCACGTGTTTCTGATTCATGTGTAAGAGCAGGTCGTCGCTGGTCCACTCCCGCGACGAGGCGACGGTGTTGGCGACCACGGGCCGGCTGCCAAAGATCTTGTCCTCTCTGAACATCGCCGTCTCCAGCAGGTCCCGTAACGCGACCGCGCGCGCCAGCTTACTGTGCAGACACAGTTTGCGTAGCAGACGACTCGCCGTTTGAACGCCGCGCAGTTTGGCCATGATTTCTGAAAGCATTCCATTATCTGTACGATATACTATAATTATTATTATTATTCTCTCATTTATTTGCATACTCATATTTACAATTTTATTTTTAACAATGTTTAAGTATAAAAAATAAAAAAAAATATATACACATATTAAAAGTAACATTCTTAAAAATAAAATTACAAAATGGGTTCCATCGGCAGCGGTATAAAGTCCAAGCTGCCGGTGGTCAGGGCTCCAGAGTGAGGAACCTCCTCACAATGCGTGCCGTCTCGAGGAGGACCGCCTTCTGTATCCTGCTCTTGATCCAACAGCCAAGCGAAAGTTTCTTGAGATGTTGGTCGAAACTTTTCGCTATCAGACCATAATTATATTATTTAGTATTACAATATTGATACAATACCTATATTTATATTGTTACATAGTTATATTTAGTATTACAATATACCTTATAGTATATTTTAAAATAAGATAAGAAGTAGAAAATAAAATTTGAAATCAACTCCTAATTTTAATTTTTGTCCTATTTTCGCACCAACCCGTTGTTTTAAAATTATTCGTCTCGCTAAATGTCGTCAAGCGACTTGTAAACGCCACGCTAAAATGACTATTTGAAAATGATTTTCTGTTGTTATTGTATTACATAAAACTAGTGTGGAGATCTTACCTTCCTCGTGAAGACATCTGAAGAAATATTTGACGGTCGCCTGAACAACTTTCAAGATCACCTCCACACTGGGCGGCGGGGACTTCGTACCAGACATGTCCACCCGGTCCAGTACCTGTATATGATAATCTATACTAATATCTATACGTCTTATCTTATCTATACTAATAAATAAAATTGAAGTGTCTGTCTGTAATTTCGAAATAACTACCACATATTAAGCTCATATGGTTATTTGAACGATACCATAACCGAATCACACGTTTTTAAAATTTTTGTCTGTCTGTCTGTCTGTTTGAACGGGCTAATCTTCGGAACGGCTGAACCGATTTTGACGGGACTTTCACAGACAAGTAGAGGATTAACCAAGGAGTAACATAGGCTACTTTTTTAACCGACTTTCAAAAAAGGAGTTGTGTTGAAATCGGTAAATACAGATGTTAAAAACGCTGATAGGTATTTTCGCTGCGCGCGATCGCGACGGCCAACGCCCGCTCCCCGCGCCCGCGCCCCTGCGCCCTGCGCCCGCCGTACGCGGTACCGCGGTACGCCGCCGCGCGGCGGGGGGCCGGTGGACCAGAAATCTACTTATCCCTCAGGATTTGTGAAAAATCGAAATTCACGCGGGCGAAGCCGCGGGCAAAAGCTAGTAATATTATAAAGCTGAAGAGTTTGTTTGTTTGAACACGCTAATCTCGGAAACTACTGGACCGATTTCAAAAATTCTTTCACCGTTGGATATGTACGTGATCCTTGAGTGCTATAGGCTATATATTATGTACCACGGGCGTAGCCGGGGCGGACCGCTAGTTAAAAAATAAAGGTTAACTCACTTCGGCCAGCGCATGGCAGGTGGGCATCTCGTCCAGGCCGGCCAGCGTGCAGGCGCTCCGCGCGCGCAGCAGCGACGCGTGGTCCTGCAGCGCGCCGCCCAGCCGGTACAGGTTGGCCTCCACAGCGCGACCGATGGGCCGCGTGCGCAGGTGCGACACGCGGTGAGAGCTCTCCCACCTGACAACATTACTTAGTTGACGGCCTACCAGTTAAGCTGTACAAGTCACGGCAAATAAGTTGACCGGTGACCTTCAATGAGCAGAAGTCGAAAATGAGGTATCTCGGGTGGTGAGGAGGTCGCGGGGAGGTCGTGGGGATCGTTCGTAAGCACTGATTAACTCTCGCGGATCCCTCGTAAGCGCTGATTGGCTCTCCAATCGTATTGTATTCCACTCACTCGTACGACGCTGCGCGCACTTGAAGGTCCCCGGTCGACTTACGTGCCGGGGGTTATAATAGCCTTTAAAGCACTTCATATCAAACAGAGTTGTTTCGTGTTTTTGTTGTGAGCGTTCTCCATGTTTTCAAGGTGTGTGAAGTCTACCAATCCAGACTCGACCAGGGTGGACTAACACCTGACCCTTCTCACTCTGAGAGGAGACCCGTCTGTACCTGTAGAAATTTAGAGCTTAGTCCCGCCACGCTGCTCCAATGCGGGCTGGCGGGCTTTAACGACTATTGTCACATGATAGTGATAATAACCAGGACCAACTTCAAAACATGCTCACCTCAGCAACTTGACGATATTCGCGCAGTAGTGGTACAGGCTCGTTCTCAGCTCTCCCCCGCATTCACCTTTCACGAAGCACTTGTTGACTTGGGTGTCGGATATCATGGCATCCCTCAGAGCATACTCCACCCCCGTCTTGATGAACCCCTGGTATCTCTCCGTGTCCATGTTGACATCGGGACAGTCTGCGGGGGTGTGCAGGGTGATTGTGCCCGATATGATCCTCACCAACAGAGCCAGGGTGGTGTCGTTCCGGGAGTATTGGAGGAGGTAGCTTATTATGCTCACGAATTCTGACGGTAGATTGTAACCTGTGAATAAATAAACAAATTGTGTGTGCTTAAGACCACACAACAGAAGTAAAAATTTCATAAGGCGTGAACTAAATGTTGAACTTGTTGAAAGGCCTAGAAATAATGCTATCCTTTTCAGTGTCCCCTGCAACGTTTGCTGCGGAAAGAAGATAGCATTATTCTGTCAATTTAGTTTAGAGACTGTATACAACTGAATAAGCATCATTGTATTATACTATAAAATTAGCATAGGATGGAATTTTCATATCTTGATCATTTATTATACCCGTATTACTAATTCCCTGGAATTCTGACGTTTCGTAATGTTACCAGAGATAAAACAATTCCCACAAAAAAGATAAAAAATTCAAAACTTATGAAAATACAAATCAACTGCCGCATGTAGATATGACTAATGCCTGACAGACACTTCATGGTGATAATATCATTCGACATCCATTTTTGAGTTTTTTTTTTCAATGTGCTTCTTTTGTTTTCTGTTGCTGTCAGTGTGCACTTTCTAGTTTCCACTCTTGGTGTTTTCTATTTTAAGGCGAAACGAGTAATATTATTACGCGGCATATGGCTTTTTATGATGACAGGGAATTATAGTAGTTTGGGGTAAAATCGTACTTCGTAGATGTTAACCCTGTTCTCCATACAAATAACTCATCTGTAAATGACACTGACAGCTGTCAGAATTCCACGGAATTAGTAATACGGGTATAGGTATTTTCTTGAATAAAATCTAACTTACTGACTATAATAAGTATTCTGGCAACGGAATACTGCTCCAGCTGGTTGCCCGTCAGTAATTTCTCTCTGACGATGCTGATCTCTTCCGCGGCGCTCATCACGAGCGGTAGATTCGAGTCCGGGAACAAACTTTCATATTCCAGCTTTTGTAAAAGATATTCTGTAATAGAAATAATTTAGTTAGTGTAGCACGAATGTACATAGACAAGTGTAAAATTACAATATCTGAAGTCACATCGATTTATTGTTGGCTCTGGTGCAATAGAAATCTTTCAATTTATTATTTTTTTGTTTGGGGGTACAAGTCACGGCAAATAAGACGACCGGTGACCTTCAATGCGCAGAAGTCGAAAGTGAGGTATCTCAGGGTGTGAGGGGGTCGCGGGGAGGGCGTGGGGATCGTTCGTAAGCACTGATTAGCTCTCGCGGATCCCTCGTAAGCGCTGATTGGCTCTCCAATCGTAGTGTCTGGCTCACTCGTACGACGCTGCGCACACTTGAAGGTCACCGGTCGACTTACATGCCGGGGTTATACAAAGTCGCTCCACATGTAACTTCCTCTGTCTGTCACGAGACGGACGTATAATTTATAACTAATTTATTTATTTATATGTTACAATACGCCTGCCAAGATACAGCCCCCTCGACGCGCGACTGGTTTATGTATATGTATATGTACATGTATTTTGTGCTTCTCTTACCCAATAACTGTCGACAGAATATATTCCTCTGGGCGTGCTTCAGAAGCAGTAGAAAGCAATGGACGTCGGACCTCAGAAGTAACGCTACGAGCGAAGCGGGGCCGACGCCCTCCCACGGCCCGCTGTGGCGATGAGTGCTGCAC
Source organism: Melanargia galathea (assembly GCA_920104075.1). NCBI lineage: Eukaryota > Metazoa > Arthropoda > Insecta > Lepidoptera > Nymphalidae > Melanargia > Melanargia galathea. Next base: position 4,849,464 of record OV049865.1, read on the forward strand.
ACCACACTCAATCTGTCCATCACTTCGTCCGTCACTGAAATCAAATGTAAGGTAGTCTGAAACTTATTTAGTAGTAATAAAAAGTAGCAATGAATAATTGACTTTGATATAATGAAGTTAAGGTCCATTTTACACTGAAGTGTTTCGATATTCGAAATATTGTCGAGATGTGTGAACTGGAGTTCTGTTAGAGTTCTGAAGAGAACTGCTTACTTACGAGTTCTTTCAATGTCCTGTGTTAGGGCTTTCAACACTATATCTGATTTTGACGCAAGGGTCAATAAATACGGGATCACGTCTCGTTTCGACTCAGCCTTGCTGTCTTCCTTGATTGCTTCCTATAACAAGTGTAAATTGAAAATTTAAAAAACCCCCGACATTCGCCATTTAGTGGCGGCGGCCATCTTGAATTTGCAATAGTGCTATTCTACTAGTCAAGCCCTTTCATTTGATACCCATATCAAGGGAGTTGTGAAAAAATATATCATCCGCCATTTTGTAGCGGCGGCCATCTTGGACCGATTTTCATCAAACATAGCTAAGAACACTCTCGACTAATTCACCTTTCAAACAAAAAAAACCGCATTCAAATCGGTCCACCCGTTTGAGCGCCACAGGGGAACAGACAGACACACACACAGACACACACACACACACACAGACACACACACACACACACACACACACACACACACACACACACACACACACACACACACACACACACACACACACACACACACACACACACACACACACACACACACACACACACACACACACACACACACACACACACACACACACACACACACACACACACACACACACACACACACACACACACACACACACACACACACACACACACACACACACACACACACACACACACACACACACACACACACACACACACACACACACACACACACACACACACACACACACACACACACACACACACACACACACACACACACACACACACACACACACACACACACACACACACACACACACACACACACACACACACACACACACACACACACACACACACACACACACACACACACACACACACACACACACACACACACACACACACACACACACACACACACACACACACACACACACACACACACACACACACACACACACACACACACACACACACACACACACACACACACACACACACACACACACACACACACACACACACACACACACACACACACACACACACACACACACACACACACACACACACACACACACACACACACACACACACACACACACACACACACACACACACACACACACACACACACACACACACACACAGACACGTCAAACTTATAACACCCCGTCGTTTTTGCGTCGGGGGTTAAAAAAAACAATACGCGTTGAGTATACGCTGAATACACTGTACACTTTTTGTGTACTTACTACTTACACTGCAAAACTTTGCAAGTAGTCGGTTATTTGAATAGAATTTTAATTACATTTCAAGTCAGTAAGAAAAATAGACTGTACCTTTGTAAAATTTCACTTATACAATATAATAAAAATATGATGCTGAATCTATACTAATCTATACTAATAAATAAAATTGAAGTGTCTGTCTGTAATTTCGAAATAACTACCACATATTAAGCTCATATGGTTATTTGGACGATACCATAACCGAATCACACGTTTTTAAAATTTTTGTCTGTCTGTCTGTCTGTTTGAACGGGCTAATCTTCGAAACGCCTGAACCGATTTTGACGGGACTTTCACAGACAAGTAGAGGACTAACCAAGGAGTAACATAGGCTACTTTTTTAACCGACTTTCAAAAAAGGAGTTGTGTTGAAATCGGTAAAAAACGCCCTGATAGGTATTTTCGCTGCTCGCGGCGGCCGACGCACGCTCGCGCTGCATGGAACTCCCCGCGCCGCCCCGCACGCCCCGCACGCCCCTGCGCCCTGCGCCCGCCGTACGCGGTACCGCGGTACGCCGCCGCGCGGCGGGGGGCGGGTGGACCAGAAATCTACTTATCCCTCAGGATTTGTGAAAAACCGAAATTCACGCGGGCGAAGCCGCGGGCAAAAGCTAGTAACCTATAACTTTCCTCAAGAATTGGGCTATGAATTGCAAAAAGTATTGTTCTAATCCAACTGGTATTTCCAGAGATTAGCGCGTTCAAATAAACAAACAAAACTCTTCGCTTTATTATATTAGTACAGATTTAAGACACTGGCAGGAAGTGTCCAGATTAGGAATCAAATCAAATAAACTTTATTCAAAATTGGTACACTGTACACTTTTTGAACGTCAGGAAGACAGAGGAATCAAATCAAATCAAATCAAATAAACTTTATTCAAAATTGGTACACTGTACACTTTTTGAACGTCAATTTAGGTACAGGCAATGGTGATAATTATTATTATTATCACCATTGCCTGTAGGACTGAGTGTGAAAGGCATAAATGTCAAACAGTGAATAAACTACTGACGTGATGTAATCTCACTAACCTGGAATAAATCCACTAAAGCAGCCCTGACATGGAACAAGGCGGGAGGATGGTTGGCCAAATGTGCCAACACGGCGCGAGCAGCATCAGCGTTGAGAGTCAAAGCTCGAGGAGCTACCAGCGCTGGCTCAGCGCGTCCCACCCAACCGACCGCCCACGAGCATGCTCGGCAACCTGTAGGCATATATCACACTAATATTATAAAGGCGAAAGTTTGTGTGTGTGCGTGTGTGTGTGTGTGTGTGTGCGTGTGTGTGTGTGTATGTTTGTTACTCTTTAACGCCGCAACTACTGAACCAATTTGGCTGAAATTTTGAATGGAAATAGACTATGCCCTGACTTAACACCTTTTTATCCTGGAAAAATCCACAGTTCCTATGGGATTTTGAAAAAATGGAAATCTATAGCTACAGCTATAGAAAGATTACTAATAACAAACTTTAAAGGTTGGAAAAGAATAGAATAGAAATTCACGTGGACGAAGCCGCAGGCAGAAGCTAGTATGAATTTAAGAATTTTGGTATTTTTTGGTTATTATTAGATTAGGTAGGTATTCGTAAATTTCAAATGTTATGTTATGGTATTAAAATAGACAATCTTGATTTTTTTAAACGAAGAGCGGGCAACCGAGGAAGCGGGTCACCTGATGTTAAGTAATTACCGCCGCCCATGAACATTAGCAGCACCTGAGGAACCACTAATGTGTTGCAGGCTTTTGAGGAAGGGGACTGGCTCTTCAGCTCGCTGCCGGAACACATCGGATGCTTTGCGGCAGATTACGGCTGAAGTGTGGTCGCTAGCCAGGCGGATTCAGGGTAGAATCCTACCACAAAGCAAAAATATTTTAAATATTGAAATAAAAGCATGCAGCAATCATTGATAATAATTTTTGTTTCATTAATATTTTTGTAATGTATAAAGGCGTTTTGTTCATTATTGTTCAACATTACACTTTCAACCCTGCTCATGAAATCTGTACCTTAAGCAATTTTTGCTTTGCTTGTGACATTCTGACAACATTATAATTACAATGGTTATGAAATTAACAATGTACATTATTTACCAAGCATCATGTCAATACACTTGGCTCTTTCCTCAGCGTTCAGTAGAGTCAGATTCTGAGTAGTGATATCCAGTAGCACTCGGACAGCTTCAGTATTCTGCAATGTGATATCTAAAACAGATGTAGTAATGAATACATGAAGGAAATATTATAAAAAATAAGCCTGATTATTAGTGAATCCTAAACATAAAGAGAAATATTTGTCTGTTCTTCTGTTATGCATTAGTATATTGTTCATCCGATTGAGCTGAAACTTTGTATAGGGGCAGCTTACATCTTTGAGATGGTAAGTAAGTAGATGCTTTTCATGCTGAAAACAACTTTGTTCCTAGTTGGTTATAACATAGTATACAGCTGGACTCACATAGTATTTGCAAGAGTAAGCCAGATTAGTTTGTAGTTATACTTACTATGACTACTTTGTGAATATCACTCACGATAGTTTTAATGCTAAACTAAAATAGTTGGTAATAAATACTTGGTAAGTTGGCCTTCTCAGTCGCAATATCCATAATGAGGTTGATACACCATGGAGCAATGAACGGTGCCCAGGATTCACCCAAGTTGCTCAGCTCTGGACCAATCATGCTTACACTCTCTAGTGAACCATTGTTAGAAGCATCAGGCTGAAACAAAGTAAGGGGTAAATTTGAATCTCCCTGGCGCAGTGGTGAGCGCTGTGGTCTTATAAGTGGGAGGTCTCAGGTTCGATTCCCGGCAGGGGCAATTTGGGATTTTATAATTTCTAAATTGTCTCTGGCCAGCAGGGCGATTCAGAACACTTCGATTCGGTTCCGGTTTCGACAACTACTCTGTCGATACGGTTATTCTGAATTGAAAATACATCTTATCGTATGATAAGTAATTCAGAACACTTCGATAACGTAATTATCGATCGATTCGGTAAGTTATCGTACGATAAGATGTATTTTCAATTCAGAATAACCGTATCGACAGGGCAGTTGTCGAAACCGGAACCGAATCGAAGTGTTCTGAATCACCCTGCTGGTCTGGTGGGAGGCTTAAGCCGTGCTTGGTTACCACCCTACCGGCAAAGCAGTGCCGCCAAGCGATTTAGCGTTCGGGTATGATGTTGTGTAGAAACCCGATCAGGGGTATGCATACCTCTTTCAAGTTAGCCCATCAATGTTTTATAATTCAAAAATATGTAAAAGATTAAAAATTTCACCATTCCATACTTTTTTTAAATTTATAAACAACTAATTATTAACCGCATGCGTTGCAATACCACATAAAGTATGATTCGAGAACACAGGGAACAAACTAACAAGCATTCATTTTTATAAAGATTTTTTAGGCCAGGATTCTTCGCGGGCGTATACAGAACTCACCAAAGTTTTATCATAATCGGATGAATACTTTAGAAGTGCTTAAGTTTATGACATACAGATAAACAGATATTTTTTTTGTTTTTAAATAGGATAGGCCTAACCTCATAATCCGCTTGGTTTATAGATACATTAACTGCATCACGGAACACCATCGCAAAGTATTCTAACACTGCATCTCTGGCTGCCGGAAAATTCTTCAACAGCGAAATACCAATTTTCGTCAAGTCGGGAGCATTTTGAAAGTTTCTTCGCGATACCCCGTAAATAAAACTGTTTAGATCCGCAGATAGTGCGGTAGTTTTATTCTGTGTGGTCATTGTTTAATTGAGCACAGTTTTGTTTTATAATTTTTATGTTATATTACTTAGTTTAGTCAAAATATGATTAAAAATATAAAAAAATTAAGCGGATAGCTAAATTATTTCTATGGGTTTGATTGACATTTGACATATTTTTTTCTCCATTTGACGTTGACATTTCCCATTTTTTGAAGCACGTTGACGTTTTACCACAGATTAGGTATTAAAGGTGCGTCTCCTGCAAGCGTTTTGTTCTACAAATAAGACATCTAGCTCACATTACGTGACCTACGTGATAAGCAAAAACTTAAATTCCAAAACATTTTTGGTTTGGAAAACACGTCGTCTCCTACTCAGGTATTTTTTTTTATTAGATATTTCTAAGAACATTTACTATCAAAATGATGTCAACAATGTTCTGGCATCAGGATCCATTTTTTGTTGCACCTATACACCTAAGTACATCATGCTAGTTTATATTGGATAGGACTGCTTTAATATCGTCGCTGATAGTGCAAAACTGCGTAACTAACAACAGACTACCTCGTAACTTAAGTAAGTATAGCAAACTTGACAGGAAAGTCAAAAAACTATTATTTTTCTCTTATTCTTATTTAATAAGTACATGACTGAACTCTATCTATGATAATTAAATACTTAAGTAATGCCACCTCTAAATATATATAAATTACCAACATTTATGAAAAAAAAAATAGTATTTTTCTCTCCTGTAAAGCTTGTCACAGCTTTGCACTATCAGCAACGATATGTCTTAACTAATCTAGATAAAGTTCAGATTACTTTGAACAATTTTAGAAATGACGTCGCACCGCAATGTGCCGCCTTTTTAGACACAGTTGTTCAGACTTCAGACCATGCCGATCGCCCAGTCCCACCCGCTGTGCCATGACTGGTCTAGCGGCCAGGCAAGATTGAAGATAGGCCAGTTAGATTTACATGATGCTCCGAAATGTATATCAGAATAATAATCTGATGATTGATCCTTGATTTTAAACGTTCCTGGCTGCATAATGCATGCGTGCAATCTTGGTAGGTGGCCGCTGCAACTGGCCGTCTAATGCACTAGGGATCTAGATACCTACCTATATTAATATAACACTGCGTCTGTAACCCCGCGCTATGCGTGTCGGTGTTAAAATGTATCCATCTTAAGTTCTTAACAGGTGCGGTCCCTGTCGTGCGGGTTTAGGTCACCAGCTACGGCTCATTTGAGATTGCAACCTGTTACTTACTTAATTACCTATTACAGTAAACTCTACACTTACCTACTACTTACATTTATAATTATCTGGATTAAATTTTTAATTTTCATTAATTTTGGATTCGATAGCTTAGCGAAAAAAGCGCACAGCAAAAAAAAGCGCACAATCTATTCCTTGTGAAGATCCAAATCCAAAAGGGTAACAGCTGTGCACTTTTTCGCTGTACGCTTTTTTCGCGACACCATTAATTTCGACCGCTAATTAATTGTTTAGTAGACGATGTAGAATGTAGGTACATATTTATTATATTTGTTGCCGCAGCTCAATATCGAGATTAAATTATAGTTAATTGACGTCCGATACCTAACTAATGATAATGACTAAAATGATGACGCGGTGACGGCCTCTCGCTAGACGATATAAATCTATCTACCTACCAACGTACCTATCTAACTATCAACCAACCAACCGATATATAGCGAGGGATGAAACGCGTGGGGTAGTGAAAATCAATAATGTCTGCGCACGCGATTCGTGTGCGCCCCGCGCTCGGGGGCTAGTTGAGTCTACGTTGCAAATTGCAATATAACTACCTATATTGGATATAGACAGACCTAGGAGCTATATTTGCCTATAAAAACGTGGGAAACAGAATAGGTTTTATTAGATGCATGGGATCGATATTATAAAAAAATTATCGATAAGTAGGTTATTTTTGTTAGCTCTACAAGTTTAGGTACGTTCGACAAGATTATTGGATTATTTTAAGTATTATTCCGCATCGTTTGGGTCCTAAAATTAGATACAGATGGACTGCAAGCTAATTGTAAATTTGCAGTTTGTATGGGTTTAGTGCAATTTACGTAAGTTATCCCGTAGTAGAACATTGTACGGCGTACAATGTCTGCACAGTTGGTTGGCCGTTTCGATACAGTTATTTTAACAGCAATAAACTGCATCGGAACTGCAATTTTGTAGACTCATCAAGCCATATTGATTTGTACACGATAGTAGGTAATAGGTAGGTACGTTACTTATTTTAACAAGCTCGAAACGGTTTTGTATTTTGTGAGCACAATGGTGAGTTTGCTAAAACAAACGGTCCTAGATTTGATTAGCGGTGGTATCATTTTGGGAAATGTATTTCTGTACTTAATAAAGCACCCTGTACACGGGTAAAGTAAACAGCATAGACACTGTAGAGTTATACTAAAGCAGGTGATCTAGATTCAGTGGCGGGGCAAGACCTAAATTTTATGTGGGCAAGATATATTTTGCGAGGCTCTCTGGGCCTCTGCCCGCACAAGAAGATTATATAAATTGTAGATTCTAGTAGAAACTATATCAGCACTAGTAGAGTACTAAAATTTGGAAGATTATAGTAGCTAGCGTTGCCGGCAAGTTACTCTAAACACTTGCATTCCCCCAACCCAGCATGCATTCACAATACTCTACCGCATCCTACCAGATACTTGACCCATGTACATGTGCTTAGTAGGAATAGAACAAGTTTTATCTACTATATTAATCACATACATGGATCAAGTAAGCTCAATAACTGAGAAACATTAAGTAATTACCTACCCTATAAACAAAAAAAGTTGGTTGTCTGTAAAGTCGGTTTACTGATGATAATTTTACGTGATAACGTCATAAGAAAACAAAGAGAGATAGAAGCCGAACACTTATAGGCCGATCGTGCTTCTCTATCGCTTGTTCCGCGCTCTCACTTGCACGCTCGGCGCAGGCGGAACAAGACAATGAGTCATGCTTTTTCATGTGTGCAGCTGGCATTCATCGATTTATAAGACATTTCATGTCAAAAAGTGTATATGAGTGTATATAAAACTTGGATAAAACGTGGCGTGTTAACAATAGGCTTAATATGCTAGTTCACTCTGCTGTTTACTCTACCCGTGTTCGTGTACATCAGCCTTTATTTCTAAATCTACCGCGGTAGTAGGTACAATTATTCATCTCTACCGGCAAACGGCCTCATTGGCTAAGTGGCTAGCTTGTTCGGCTGCGGATCGTGAGGTACTGGGTTCGAACTTCGAGTCCCGAGGTTCTGTCCATAAATTCTCAATAACAGCCTGGAATTGGGAAAATGGCGGTGTTAGATACACACCCGTGCCTCGGAGACCATGTATAGCCGACGATCTTGCACCGATTTTTCTCCAGTCGAGAACATACGTAAAATAATTATCTAAGTGAGTAAGTGATACCAAATATACAAATCCTATACCTAATATACAAATCTACTTACGTAGTAGATTTGTATATTAGGTATATCACATGGCGCTGTGCGCATGAACAGGGTGGCATGGTAGGGTACTGCAGGGCGGGCGCGCCGGTGGATTCGCGCACGCGCGCGCACCGACGCTACGCCTGCCGGGGACGCGCGACGCGTCGCTTGACGCACAAACCCATGGATCGATGAGATAAACGCGCAACCCCGCTTTTCGAATTAAATCAATACGAACTCTATCGATTTTCGGAGCCGCAGCCGCCGCATACCGCGTTCGAGAGTCGCAAGCGGTGGCTGGTTGCGCGCATATTCATTACAATTTGGATAGGTATATTCAAATTACTTGTGTGATATTCCATTCGATAGGAGTGAGTTTTTTTTCTATCAAATCATGCATGCAACAATCTAACAACAATGCATTATCAAATCATTCGAGCACCTAAATAAATCGTCAATAATAATTTGAGGTAAATACCTAGGTAATTAAAATTAATTAATTTTATATAGGTACTTAAGTATAGAATAATTATTGTGAACCTAACACACAGAACAAAATTACTCCTGCCGGAGACCTAACAACTTTTATTCGTAAAAAATTTTTTTTGGTTAATTTTGACTCGATTTCGACTTTACATTTCCGTCGTTGTAATATTTTTTGACAGCCGGCTGCTTTTGTTTGATTGTCCTCTACTACGAAATTATTGATTTGTAAAAAATAGAAGAAATGCTTGTGGAATATTAACCATATCATTTCTGTTTCTACGAATATTATCAATTTTTAAACTAATTTCCGTTTGAATTTAGAAAAATAAAAACTCTGATGTTGCGAAAAAGTTATATAGATCGACCAGAATCTCATGAAGAATAGAGAAATTAAATTTTGTAGTAAGCAACACTAGGTCGACTCGGCTGCCCAAGTGATAAACAAAGTAATTACATTCTGTGTGCTTAGTCTAAATCGGAGCACTCGAAAACGAACTCGAAAACTATTGATCGATTTCAGAGTAAAATAGACCTAAAATGGCTTGTATTAAGGTTTGAGTTCGCCAATACATTCAGCATTGTTCGAATGCTGAATGTATTGGCGAACTCAAACCTTAATGCAAGCCATTTTAGGTCTATTTTACTCTGAAATCGATCAATAGTTTTCGAGTTCGTTTTCGAGTGCTCCGATTTAGACTAAGCACACAGAACACCTTACCTGAGATCGTTTCACGAAACGAAAAATCAAGCAACTGCATTTTAAATACAAAAACAAAGTAATCAACATCCAATTACTTTGTTTTTGTGTTGTGCTTGTTGTTTACTTGGTTTTGCATTTATATTCCGGGTTAGTGTGTGCAGTTACTTTGTTTGGGCAATTCAAATTTCAGTAAACGGTTCAAGTTATTTGAAATATTAAACTGTGATAAAAAACTACTCGACATAAAACTTTTGTTAATGCAAAAAAGTCAATTTCACAAAAAATATCAGTTACTTTGTTTATCGCTAGGGCAGCCGTAGTGTTGCTAACCTTGGAATTTCATTTCCGTATTTTTCATAAGATTCTGGTCGACCTAGCATCAAAACTTGTAGAGAACTCGCTCGAGTCCACCTCGAGTCTCGAAACAAAGCGAGTTTCAATCGAGATAATTTCTCGTAGTAACATCAGTTTGTTTTGATTTGTCAATTTGAAAATTTTGAACAGAATTTTCGCTAATTCGCTAGCTAAAATAGTCTAACTTAATGTTTTCACTTTCAGAACAGCGAGTAAATATGAAGATATGAGACAATGACGTCGACGGACACGTACCAATTGAAATGGCATTCGCACAGTTCGCATTTAAACGGTTCCGTTGCGTCGCTTCTTCGCTCCGAGCGGTTTACCGATGTCGTGCTGTGCACCATGGACGGATCCCAGATCCCGGCACACAAGTTCATACTGAGCTCTTGCAGCGTGTATTTGTGCAGCTTGTTCGAAGGCCAGCGGTCCGTCACGAGAATGGGCGGGATGCTGTACGTGGTTCTTCCTTCGGAGATCTCTTCGAAAGCTTTGAAGATTCTCGTGGAGTATATGTATAAAGGTATGACTGATAAGTTAATAGATGATGCTTCATTCATGAAAACTATAGAAGAGGTTCTAAATTGATGGTAATTTCTGTTTCATCCTCTTCTATTGATGAAATGGCTTTTTGTTTAGGTAAGTACCTACCTACCATAGGTACAGTCACACCTGGCCTGTAGTAAGTATACAGAAGCATAAACATACCTACTTACTACCTACTTCATCAATCATGAAACAATATTAGGTACTAGCGGTCCGCCCCGGCTTCGCCCGTGGTACATAATATAATATAGCCTATAGCACTCAAGGATCACATACATATCCAACGGTGAAAGAATTTTTGAAATCGGTCCAGTAGTTTCGGAGATTAGCGTGTTTAAACAAACAAACTCTTCCACTTTATTATATTAAGTATAGATTTAAATTATGACATCAAAAAAGTTGAATTAAAACTTTGCTGAATTTGTAATTCATTTGATTAAAAAATTGTATTGCATAAAATCTAATCGCTTATTATAATAATTATTAACTATTTAATTTGATAATTTTTTTTTAAGACTAATAAACCCCCTTTTACTCCAAACTATTAAATTATGTATAAAGCTTGTGTTGTGGGCACAGCAGTAATTATGCATCCAGAGGGGTTTGAAACATCAACCTTTTATACATATTATTTCAATCTGTTCCTTTCCTGTTTAGCCACTGAACCTTTAAATCTTTATTCCAGGCGAAACCACTGTATCAAATGAAGTTCTCGACACAGTGTTAAAAGCGGGTGAGGTCCTCAAGATCAGAGGTCTCTGGAGACAGACGGACGAGGCGGGAGGAGAAACCACACAAGTGGAGTCTCAAGCCACTCAGACAACCACTAACAGCATTGTGAACAAACAGACGAAGAAAGATGACGCGCCCAAGATCACCGTCAAGAAAGATGACAAGCTCCTCAAGACCTTCACTCCCATGCAGCCTCAGGGTGTCACAAGGTACTCGGATAAGCCTCTATCAGAGATCTGCAGGAACTAATAGAAATAAATCTCTCACATTGATCCGATCAGCAATCAAATGTGGGACCTTTGATAAGGCACACTGTATGATATCTACAGGTTATTGTACCGTGTGATCACAGTAAACAGATTACAACCAGTACTGAAACTACTCACAAATGTTCGAAATGGCTCACTCACACAAACATGCGCATCGACGAGACCCCTACCGGGTTTTCGCGTGAATGTCAGTAGCGACTGCCGCTAAACGGTCTCGTCTATGCTTGTGTGAGTGAGCCGTTTCGAACGTTTGTAGGTAGTTTGACTACTGGTTGTATCTGTGTACTGTGGTGTGAGTCTGTGTGCTTATGGGCAATTGATTTTCTAAATCAATACTGACAAAATAATATTGATTCAGATGTTTTGTCTATTTAGATCTGCATTTTTTTCATTTTAAAGATGTAAAACAGTGTAGAAAATGAATATCAAATAAACAATGTATTAATAAATTTAACAATTTACGTTATTAAATAAATAATTACATATAATTTAAATTCTGAAAAACGATTTTAATGTTAATTTAACTTTAACAATTAATGCTTGTTGTAGTTTTATGTAGTAAGAATGTATAAGATCACTTTTGTCTATACTCTACAATATCAACTTCTCTTACACACAGGCCCATGTTCATTGGCCCACCGAAGCTGGTGTTCATCAAGACCACAGAAGGAGGCACGCAGGCCACCCTGCGGCCGGGCGGGGCCAAGGGTCAGACTATACTGGTCGCCCAAGCGCCACAACCTCAGGAGTCCATATCTGCCACCGTCACATCGTCCGCGGCGTCGTCTTCTACAGCTACGGTACGTAATTAGAGTTACGTACCAGAAAAAATTACAAACCCCACCCTCCCCCTCCCCTTTCTCTCAAATGTCGCCCTCAGGACACTTTGGGTAATGTACCTATAGTCAGGCTAGCCTATATCCATCTGAGACTGCATCGTCATTTACCATCAGATAAGTACGCAGTTTCTGGATACAAGCGGCACAAGACCGTGGCGTGCGGAAGTCCCTTCGAGAGACCTATGTCCAGCAATGGACGTCTACCGGATGAGAACGACGACGACGACGAAGAACGCAGTCAAGGGCTAACTTGTAGAATGTAGATGAATAAATAAAAAAAAAGCAAGTTCCACTGACCAACACTACGCTACACTACTATCAAGTATAAGATTGGTCTAGCACCAATCTGTATACCTGGCAGATGTAATTCTTTTGGAAGGCGCGAAAATATTCTCATCGGCTATTGGTTGTTCCGTACAATCAAATCGGCCAGACATAAAAAGAAATAAAACCTGTTGTGCACCTTTCGTTCAACTTCAAAAATATTTTTATATTTTGTAGTGGCGTTTGAAGTCTATTTTCGAAAAGGAATTTTATAACTTTCCTGACGCGTAAAACCTAAGTCCCTCCCTGTTCCAGGTGACCGTGGCAGACGATTCCCCGGACGAAGCCCCTCCCCAACGTTTGACCCTTCGACACACAGTCGAGCGCAAGTATGGGAAACGACAGAAAACAGAGCATACAGTAACAGCTGATGCTAAGGACGCTGAGGAACATGACAGTGCTTCGGTTAGCTCGAGTGAGTCGCGATTCCTATATGATATATCCTCCTCTTACCAGATGTAACCAGATTTGCTTCAAGAACATATAGACAACAAGAAATATAGTTCGTAAACTAAAACCAGACTACTCATAATAATAGTATAAAATAATAATTTAGTGTGCAAAAAAACGTGTGGAAAAAAGCGTGGGGCAAGCAGCTAGTGGCGCCATCTGTTATGTCTATTCGAAACTAACTTGATATTCCAGTTTAGCCGCGCGAACGTCGCATCTCGATTTTTTCGCATATGTAGCCTATGTCACCTAGACTATTACAACGAATCAATTGACACCTTAATGAATAATCGGCCCAGTAGTTTAGGCGCTACGGTGGAACAAAAATTGGATATAAAACATTCATACATACATAGACTGCTAAAATCATAACCTTTTGGCTTTGCCGTAGTCCTGTAAAAACTCCGAAAATAAAGCCGATGACTTCAGCTCATCTAACCGTGCCGTTCTTTTCTGCAAACGAAAATATCAAGATAAATAATGGCGTTTTTGTTTTTAGTTGTTATATACCAAATGAGCATTCTAACAAGTATAAATAAAAAATTTAAAAAACCAGCCGACATTCGCCATTTTGTGATGGCGGCCTGGCGGTCAAACCCTTTCATTTGATACCCATATTAAGGGAGTTGTGAAAAAATATGTAATCCGTCATTTTGTAGCGGCGGCCATTTTGGATCGATTTTCTTCAAACAGCTAACAACACTTTCGACTATTTCACCTTTCAAAACAAAAAAAACCGCATTCAAATCGGTACACACATACACACACATAAACACACACAGACACATCAAACTTATAACACCCCGTCGTTTTTGCGTCGGGGGTTAAAAACCATCGTCCTTTGGTTCCAGAAAAATCTTCCGTCAGCGTCGCCGACTTAACCACAGAGGTCCACGTAAAGGACGAGCCGGACTGGGACGCCAGCAGCATAGAGGAGGAGGAGCGCTCCATCGCCGAGATGTTCCAGGCCGAGATGAGCGTCAAGTCCGAGCCTATGGACGACGTGGAGATTGAGGAGGAGAGCTTGGTAAGTGGGCATACTATTCTCCTCTCGTTCGCACACTATAACGTGTGACAGAGTACAATAGAGGGAGAGCTTGGTATTAGGATATAGAGGAGGAGGAGCGCTCCATCGCCGAGATGTTCCAGGCCGAGATGAGCGTCAAGTCCGAGCCTATGGACGAAGTGGAGATTGAGGAGGAGAGCTTGTAAGTGGGCATACTATTCTCTCGTTCGCACACTATAATGTGTGACAGAGAGCAATAGAGGTTCAAATCAAAACAAAAAAAGTATCCAGACCGAGATAGGCAGGCATTTCTAAATTATTTTAGACATTAAGGCCATCAATTTAATTATGTATTTCATACATCAAGCTCTTCCCCAGATTGACGATTTGAAAGCGCTCGTAAAAATTTATTCGAATAAAATTATGTTTTCAATTAAAAAGATGATGATGATGATGATGTTGACGACGACGATGATGATGTTGTTGACGATGTTGATGATGTTGTTGATGATGTTGTTAACGATGATGATGACGATGTTGATGATGTTGTTAACGATGATGATGATGTTGTTAACGATGATGATGATGTTGACGATGATGATGATGTTGTTGACGATGATGATGATGCACGGGCGCCTGTTGCAGCTGTACAGCCCGCTGGCGTGCGAGCTGTGCGCGGAGGTGTTCACGGTGCCGGCCGCGTGGGTGCGCCACGTGCAGAACCACGCGCGCGACCAGCACCACCCGCGCCGCCGCAAGCATCGCTCCGCGGTGAGCATCGACCTCTTCTCTTCTTTTTCTCTTATCTTCTTTTTCCCTCTTCTCTTATCTTCTTTTGCTTTTTCTCTTCTCTTCTTCTTTTTCTCTCCTCTTCTGCTTTTTCTCTTTTGCGGGTACACCTACACGATAATATGTCGCACGTATAATGCGAGTAGACTGGTAGACAATGCTATCAGCATTACATCCGCTATTTGCGCTTCGTTTAAGGTGCTGTATTTACCTCTTCTTCTTTTTCTCTTGTGTTTGGAGCACACCGACACATGTCGCACGTCTAATGCGGGTAGACGGGTAGAAAACTCTATAAGCATTACATCCGCCATTTGTACTTCATTTAAGACGATATAGTTACAAAAAAATCGCCGTAGTCTAGTGTTAAAAACTCATTATCATTATTGCAGCTTTAATTTTTCATACATAAACTGCTTGAAACACATTTGTAGTTGGATTTTTTGTTTTCGATGTACGGTAAACGCCTCAATTTGGTTTTTACTCATTAATTAATAATGGATAGTTACTCTAAAACTAACCAAGGCCCGTGTAAGCGCACAAACAATACTCTCTAACTACGTAAAGTACGCTACTATGTAAAGTTGTTTTTTACTACCCGCGAAACAGTACTACCCTCAATTAACTACTCTCCATGTAACCCTCCCTCAAGCATTTTTTTTTTAAATAAATAAATCATTTATTTACCAACAAAAAGCATGGCAGCAATCCGACAATTACTTTATTCCTTTGGCCTATCAGTAAATCGACGTTGTATGTAGAAAACGCAAGATGTACCCTCGATACACTCAACGAAGCAAATAAACGTTTGGTGCGCAGATGAACGAGATATAGCGTCCAAATAATTCGAGTTGTGGGGTAGGAGTAGGACCTGGGTCAATCCTGGTAAGTGCAAATTGTTTGTACTTCAACGAATGGGGGGGTGAATTATTTTTTAACCGACTACCAAAAAATCCTACTTTTTGGTTTTCGGTTCTCAATTCGGCGCGTAGGTTTTTTTTTAACCAACTTCAAAAAAGGAGATTTTTTTATTCGACCCGTATATATGTAAGTACATAATAATATGTATGTACCATGTATGTTCGTGATTATTTCAAAAACCAATGAACCGATTTTGATAAATTCTTTTCACTGTCGTAATCTACATACTATTAGGAGGGTTTTAGTATATAACACACGCAGTTATCATTCTTATGTATGAAGTTACACGCATGAATGTACCCATAATAATATGTCACTAATATTTTTGATTGGTTAACCGATTGGTACACCGATTTTTCTGAGATTGTATTGCTTAAACCCACCCTGGTTTTAAAGGGCTCAATTATTTGGAAGTTTAGCCTACATTGAAGTGCAGGCCACATCGGGAGCGAAGCGAAGCAAAAACGAGGTTCGTTTCGCTTCGCTGATGTTATTCATAAATCTTATCTCTTATTCATACGTATCGGGAACCCTGAAAGAACCCAAGAAAAAACCTGTCTCTCAGTGTCCCCGCTCTTTCCCCGCATACAATTACGTGTGTGAACATTAAATAAACAGAAAGTACTTAGATGTCGTTTCATAGTACGGTTCACACCGCGAACTACAGAGCTAAGCCAAGCCAGCGATGCGAACTTGCGAGCTCTCATAGTCTAGCGATATGAGTGCGCTCGCTCCCGATGCGGCCTGCGCTTAGTGTTGGTCATCCGCAGAGCGAAGACACGGAGTCTCAGAGCCTAGCAAAATTAAGCCTCAATAACGCAACGGTTGTCGGGCGCGGATCAACAACCGTAATGTCGTGATTTATCGTTACCGTTTTATTTTTAGTCGTGATTTTATATAGCGTTGAGAACGTCATAATATCGCATCCGTTAACGTTAAATAAGTTACTATCTAGCGTCATAGCGTGTCGCGTGGCGTTTGTCTTTGACAAGTATTTTAGTGGTGGTGAAATTAGTTAATTTCAAAAAGACTCATTTAACGTTAACGGATGCGATATTATAACGTTCTCAACGCTATACAAAATCACGACTAAAAAATAAAACGGTAATGATAATAAATTACGACAGTAAGGTCGACGGTTCAAACCCCACCCGTTACACTATTGTCGTACTCACTCCTAGTAGACGTTTTCGCTTAAATGGAGGGGAAAGGGGAATATTAGTCACGTTCATCATGGCTAAAGCCTGATTTACACGTATTAAGTTGTCAAGTAGTTAACTAAATTTTAACTTAATTTTAAGCGACTTAATTTTAAGTAAGCGTTTACACGAAACCAGACAAGTAATTTAGTAAAGCTCTCAAGTTCATACCGAGATGAACAGCGAAGTGCATGAAATAATAAACTCTGTAATTTTATAAGTGCTCAGTGAAGTCACAGAAGAAATTAACAATGAAATTTTCAATGAAAAAAAACTTTCCCGCGCGAAATAGCAGCTCTTGTCACCGGCGCGGCGGGGGTTGCGCGGGGTGCGGAGCGCGCGGCTACTTAACCAAAAAATAGACATAATTCTATTATACTTGTTCACTTGCACACTAAATTTTAACTTGCAACTTATTACTAAATTCAATGTTTACACGCATTATATCACTTAAAATTTAGTTAACTACTTGACAACTTAATGCGTGTAAATCAAGTCTAATAAAAAAAAAAAGCGGCCTGCGCTGAGTGTCGGTCATCCGCAGAGCGACGACACGGAGGAGACGATGGCGCTGCTGCGCTGCGACCTGTGCCAGAAGCACTTCCCCAACCCCGCCGAGTGGGTGCGCCACATACAGAGCACGCACACCGAGACCGGTATGTTTGTTTCATTCTATTTATCTATGGTATAGTAACCGGCAAACTTCTTGAGCAAATGACCTTGACTGCGCACAAGCGAATTTTAGGTCTCTTTGGTGGGGCGTGCGGGGCGCGACGGCGGGGAGTATCGTATCGAGCGCGTGATTGGTAGATCAGTGGACTTTTGCCTCCCGCTTTCCCCTTTTTGGCCCGGATGTGCGCTAACTTGACCCCACTATGTCACTTCATGCTCAAGAAGTTTGCCGGCAATTATAGCGGTGATAGCCTATAATTATAACCCCCCGCAGATTGCTACAACTTTACTAAACATTTTTTTCGGCAAATTAAATTGAATGAACAAATAAATTTCAGCTTTTAAACCTATATTATACATGAAGAAATTATCCTAATTCTTGAACTCCGCTCACGTAATCACAATCTTGTAATTCGGAATCGGATTTTTTTCAATCTGTTTTATCTGAATAACTATCATTTTCTGTGTTTATAATAAAAAACTCGTCTAATAACTAATAAAAATTAACAAGAAACTTAACAACAATAAAACAAACAACAGTAACAACAAAGTTTGTGCAATTTAGTAATAATTATTCAAAACTCGACACGCGTACTCTGCCTACAGCTTTGTCAACGGTACCGACGTCTATCTAGTGCTGACGTCACTAAAATGGCGGCCAGGCGCAATACCAATCTGCGGGGGTTATAGTCTGATTTTTAATTCCGTGTAATTCTGACGTTTCTTAATGTTACCAGAGATAAAACCGTTCCCACGAAAAAGATAATGAATTCAAAAGTTCCCACGAAAAAGATAATAAATTCAAAAGTTAAATAAATAAAAATCAGTTGCCGCATGTCTTAGATATGACAAATGCCTGACAGATACTTCAGGTACTTTAGTTTGAGGTAAAATCGAACTTCGAGTGCTAACCCTGTTTTTCATACAAATATCTCATTATATGTACATATTTATAAAATGACAACTGTCAGAATTCCACCGAATTAAAAATCGAGACTATAGTGGTTAAGACTTTTCGGCTGACTGTGTTCGATCCCCGGCACTCACCTCAACTTTTCTAGGTGTTAGGCCTGTAGGTGCGAGCGAGAGGTCCGATAAAAATGACTTATAACTCAGTTTGCACATTTGTAATGGCTCAACTATAGTTGGCGGTGTTTCAGCCCCGTGACTCGGAGAGCACGTTAAACAGTCGGTCCATGTTATTATCACTATCATGTGATAATAGTCGTTAAAGCCCGCAAACTTGCATTGGAGCAGCGTGGTGGGTCTAAGCTCTAAAAACCCTCTCTCCTATAAGAGAAGAGGCTGTGCGGTGTGCCCAGCGGTGGGATGTAACATTAAGCTTAAACCTGTCAAGGTGTATTTTCATTTTGCAAGATTTCCGAGCGTAATCTTTATTTTTTCGTAATTTTATAATTAATTATTATAACAACATGCTAGATTTTTTTTATTGAAGAATTATTCATTGTTTTCAGTGGGTTTTCAGAATAGTTTTAAATTAATTTACTGTAAAAAAAATTTAACTATAATTAAGTTGATTTCGACGATCGAAAAATACAAATCTTTGAGCCCGGTGTAACTTCGAAACTAGATATTTTTACGGAACTCTAAAAATTCACGCACATAAATAAAATAATGTGTACCATTGTTAGAAACGTATTAATCTGAGTGTGTATTTTTAATTATTTAATTGAGGAGCTGGCGAACAAAACGGCATAATTACCTACGCTTCTGTTTAAAATATATTTTTTTAACCCCACTGGGATTTGGCCCTTTGAATATGAATCTAATTTTTTTTCAAAACGGCCTAAAACTGCGATAAAATTACATCCAAAATGTAAGTGGTTTTGAATAAGTTTTTTTGCTGATCCTATAACATTAAATATATTATAATCATACCATTTTGTTCTCCAGCTATTATAAACGATATTTTTTATTACTAATAAATTTTAAGCTGCATAATTTGTATTTTAAGACTAGATGATGCCCACGGCTTCGCCCGTGTGTATTTAGGTTTGTAAAAATCTCGTGGGAACTTTGATTTTCCAGAACAAAAAGTAGCCTATCTATAGTAAGTAGTAGCCCGTCCACAAAACGGAAAAATTCCGTGGGATCCTTACGATTTCGGAATGCAATTCCTTACAGCATCAGGGTTGAGGAGTTGGACATGTACCTACTCGAGGTCATTCAACAATAAAGTCTTTAATTGGTATCCCCAATATCAATTTAAATAACCGACAGTGCCTAAATCCCATTAGTTTTGGGGATCAGATCCCCTACAGCATCAGGATTGAGGAGTTGGAATCCAAATTTTTTGTAGGACAGTGTCGCAATGTTTTTCTATCGATTAAAAAAAAATTACGCAAATCGGTTCAGAAATCTCGGAGATATCGGTGTACATAGGTAGAAAAACACAACTCCTCCTTTTTTGAAAGTCGGTTAAAAAAGTAGCCTATGTTACTCCCTGGTTAGTTGTCTACTTGTATGTGAAAGTCCCGTCAAAATCGGTTCAGCCGTTCCGAAGATTAGCCCGTTCA